>BMAV01016799.1:195137-255216 GCA_019973955.1 Trichonephila inaurata madagascariensis | reverse complement strand
ACATTGAACTTGTGTGTATCTATGTGTGCATTACATAATATCAAATTTCATTAAAATCGGTCCAGTAGTTCTAGAGATAATTGATGATCCAGTCTGCAAATTCTCTTAATTTCCTACGCATTGGCAATGTGTAAGAACATATTCCGTATTTATTATTAAGTTATAATAAATATTGTAGACTTTTCTCTTAGCTCACCACACCTACGCCATTGGATGGACTATAACACCTTGAAAAAATTAGAAGTAACCCGTACCCTGGAAAAATTTGTGCTTCCCTGTTCTAGGGCAATTAGATATTATTTAATAAGCGTATAAAAGAAAATAAAACTTATCCGTTTTGTATACCTTTCACATTCAAATTTGAAAATAAAATTTGAATAAATTAATTTTTTGAAATCAAACAAAATTTCTCAGGGAATTCTCATTCCTCTAGCCGGGACAAAATCCTTTTTCCAGAAAACGACAAATAAATATAAAAGAAAAATTATTTCATGTTTCCATTCATTCTTTTTAAAATTTGTATTCGTATTTTATTCCAGGGATTTGTTACTCACATTCCGTCAAAACGGTTGATAGAAGTAATCCCGCAGAAGTGTGATTCTCAGATAACCGTTTCTAATTGGCAAAAGATGCTAGGGTCAAAAGAATATTATGTGGGGTTTTGTCGGATAAGGCCGGCTCTAGCATTTACTTCACCCGGACAAAAGGAAAATGCCGCCCTTAACTCCAAAGCAAAATTATAATGTATCTATACATATATAGTCTAAAAATACAAAATAATTCGAAATTAAAAACAGAATTACCTATTGTGTTTCACTGGTGTGAAAGCTAGTCCTGAGTAGGCCCTATATCAAATTCCTTGGGGACTTTCTTTTTGAGGGGGGTGTGGCTTTACATTTTGATGTTTCGATTACACATTTTGGGGCCCCTGAAACTTGAGGGTCCCGTATCGTGATACTAGGATACCGACGGCCCTGTTATGATTTCAAACGAATAAAATGAGAGGAGGTGCCCATTTCAGCAGTCAATTTCTTCGAAAAGAGTCCACTGATGAGGTGGGGATCACAGGCATTTTTTATTTTAACTTATAATAACTACACTCAAACAACTAAAATAAAAACTTTCTGTGGTTCTCTACCTAAAACTTATTACCCTTGTTCCCTTTAGTGGAAGCGGGCACAGGATGGGTTAAAAAAGGAATGTCCGTTGTTACCACTGGCGAAGCTAGCTCTCAGGGGGGCCTGTATCAAAATTTCTTCTGGGCTCTTTTTAAGATATGGGAGCCCTGTTGAGGGCTGGAACTGTAATTACACTTATTTGGAAGGGTTATACAGCTTGTGTGCCCCGTATCATTGACTGGCTCTCTTACAGATTTGTTACCTCTCCTGGTTGGGAAAGTGCTGTTGAAGATGGCCGAGCTTTGTCAATTTCATAATTTAAATGTACTCCTGTCTCTCGAACCCTTCAAGTTTCAATGTAAAAAGAAACTGACATTAAAAAGGGGGTACAAAATAAGGAAATAAAAGATACGTCAAATGAAATACCAAATTCACACACCCAATAATATTTCAGAAAATATTTTGTAACAAAAAATATTTTTCCAAATCTGATCCAAATGCCGCGGGCAGAAGTCCATTTGTCCAGCCCAGAGGCAAACAAACGTGGACAAATGTGTTGGTGTTAGAAAAAATTCACGTTGCTGAGTGAACTGGATTAAATTAAGGAGTTGGATTAAGAGTGTTCTCTTAAGGTAGAAAATACAGGGGATTGAATTTGAAGGTTATTTCAACAGATTGTCATTCAAATGGAAATAATTTGCAGTTTTTATTTTATGTGCTTTAAATTAGCCTATAGTAAATTAGTTATTAAAAATATAAAAATGTCTGTTTTATGTATAATAAATGGTATTTAAAAAATTTAATGCCCTGAAGTCAGTAGAATTTTATGATAAAACTTTGAATATCTTAATATTTTTTTTCATACACACTGTTTTAGAAAAAAATCAAACACCAAGGAGGGTTGTCAGTTTGTGATGAAATTTCGTGAGCAAAGACATCTTGATTGAACATGCACAAATACTTTCATGATAATGAACATAGTGCAGCCGTAGTGCGCGTTACCACTGAACAACTATATATATAGCAAATATAAAACCTGTAATAGAAGGCGGAATGCTTTGCGTTGCGTTCCCTAGAGAAAAAACGATTGATACCATCACGACGGCTTCTCCCGAGATCTTGTAGGCAACTGAATGATTTTTGAGATGTGGTCGCGCATTTTGCCGGAATGCGTGTTGCGATACAGCGAGCAAGAGGTCGTCTACCTGCAACGTACAGACACAGATGCACAAAAGGTCTCCGAAGCAATGGTTGCTGTGGGGACTTATCGATGAAATGAACGATCTAGAAGGCAAAGATGCACAAAATTCTAGACAAGATCGGATAATTGATCCTATAAACCCGAAAAGATCCGACCATTATCATTGTCTACTATTCAATGTTCTACAGCCTCTTCATTAGTGAAGCCCGTGGTATCTTTCACCATTTAACGGAGTTGCTTGCTTGGTTGAGGCGGGATTACGTTCACTGCCCGGCCTTTAAGATGTCTGCTAGCTGGCCCCACAACATCGGTGGAATCTTCTGGAATGGTTGCCATCGGACTGCACGTCGCTGTTGCTGTGGCGATGAATCTCGGCTTTATTCTTGAAGCAGATGACCATCTCCGTATTATGAGCCGGGGCCAGCCGTCTCAATCAGTCTTTTTTTATAAAGACATACAGCCATAATCACTGGTGTTACGGTCTGCAGTGCTATCTCATACGACAGCATGTCATCTCTAGTCAACCTCCATACAACTTTAACAGCTCAACGATATGGTGATACCATCCTGCGGCTGGTTGTATTATTCTTCATATCCGGGATCATTATCCGGGAGCAAGTTTCCATCAAGAAAATCTCAGGTCTCATACCACTCGCATATCTCTAGACTGCCTTCACGTTGTTGTACTCTTCTGAACCAGTAAGGTCCGCAAACTTTCACCAATCGAACCAGATTCGGGCCTCAAATATTGCAGTCCTCTAGAACAACAACTGGTAAATGAATGGCAGAATGTTTCGCAGGATGTCATTAGGGACCACTATCACTCTTTACCGACGCGTACATAAGCATGTATCACTACCTGGGGTGGTTCCACCAACTACTGATTTGAACTTATCAAGCTGTAATCGTGGAGCAGTGGTTGGGCTCTGCTGACGATGTGTATTATCCTGTGTATGAACTGTACACACATATTTAAATTGAGCTAAAAGCAACCACTTCCCTTATGGTGTTTCCCGTTTTCGCGCTTTGACACAAATGCCAGTGCATTTAAGGCGGTAGAGTATTGGCGGTGGTGCGGGGGCCGAGGGGCTGCCTGGGCGTCATACAAGGAGCGGCGGCGCGGCAAAGCACCGTGCACGATATTTAAATTCAAAAAATATTTCAAACTCCAAATCGCGCCCGCGCTGACACAAGCCAAGCGGAACCGCGTGGATGCGACAGGATGGAGTGAAGTGAAGTCATAAAAGCCAAAAGTCATAAAAATTTTACGACTGTGGTGTTTCGTACAATTGTATGTGCTCCATGGGCGACTCCCTGGGACCTGACAAACCGGACCCATATCCTGGGGGCGGCATTTGGACCGAAAAATACTTTTTTGCTACGAAAAATTGGATGAGTATTTTCTAAAATATTATTATTTACACTTTGGAAGCGTGGAACATAATTATTTTGTTTTGGACTGGATGAAAATTCAACCATTGCTAGTAAATTGCAACGATTTTTATCTCTTAAAAAATAAGAATTGTATTACGTGACGATTTGACTTTTGCTGAGTATATGGGCACCAACCTCGGGATACAAAGTGAATAACTATCCTGAACAAGATTTTCACTGCACTAAAATAAAGGGGATCCCGGGAGATTGTCAGATTTCAGTACTTTTTTGTATTCCCGGGAATGGCACACATGGGGTTTAATCCATCAAGTAGCTATTTTTTACTGGACTAGGGATTTCAACATCGGCTATAAATTTTACTTTAGTCCCTACTACGGTGGTGGCTAGATCGTTTTCCCCGAACTTCCCAGATAGAGGAATTTTCATTACTCCAGCAGTAGGGTAAGCGCGTAATAAGAGAAAAATAGCACCACGAAGAGTCCAGAATTTTTTCAGCTGGTCGTGAGCGGAATATAAAACAACCCGAAAAACGTTTTGGTCAATCAGTTCCTGTCTATGGAACATCGCTTCGTGAACTAAAAATATTCAGTTTTTAAAGAAATCGCATTTCGTAACCTACTAGCACGACCAATCCGATCAAAGTTCCAAGATCTTGATTTCTGTGGATAACGTAAGCATTAATACTTAAAACTATTTATTTAATTTTTTTAAAAAATTTTCGGATACTTGTTTTTATTATGAGTAATTTGAAGAAGGGAATGAAAACCACCACACACTGTTTGGGGGAGATTATTTTTAAGCAATCTCGCAACTTTTTTAATCATTATTTTTCTTAACCAAACACTTTCGTGTGAGATTTCGTGTGACACCAATACTAATAGAGGCAACTTTTTAGAATTGGTACATCTTCTGGCAAAGTACGACCCTGTTCTCAGGGGCATTTAATAATGGGTCCAAACAGTTTTCTCACCAATATGTCACTTCAAATTCAAAATGAGTTTATATAGACGTATTGGAAACAAGTCCGCAAGTAATTATAACTCACGTCCAAAAGGCTAAATATTATTCCATGATTTTTGACGGCACCCCGTTTCCACAAAAGATCAAACAAGCCAGAGTAGTACAAGATATGTGATGATTGAAAACCAGGAAGTTAGAGTAGAGGAATGCTTTTACAGATTTCATTGAAACGGAAAAACAAAACAGCGGAAGGTATAAGTGGCATCATAGTAAAGCAAACTTAAGGCTGATGAGCTCGATATTAGGAACTGTAGAGGGCAGGCTTATGATAATGCTGCCACAATGGCTGGATGCCACACAGGTGTGCAGGACCGGCGCTAGGGGTGGGCAGCAACCTCAGGAAGCGGCAAATTGTCGGTAAAATTAACTAGTTTATGAAGAAAATAAATCAAGATTACCCAGGGGTTCTACGAGTCAAAATAAAAATTCGAAGAAAAAAAAATAAAAATGTGTATGCAAAATATTCAAGTTTTCTATGGAGATCTAGAGTTTTTTTTTTAACCAGTATTCATTAGTATTTAAAGTCATGTTTCCCAACGCTGGTCCCTAGGGGGAAGGGGGAGGGGCGATAAAGAAGAATTTCAGCATCCGGTTCCTTCTCTTTCAACTAATTTCCTACAACTGTTACTGCTTTGAATGCGTGAATTTGAATTACTACTGAAGAATGGGTGGCAGAGATTAGTCTGTAGGCAGGGCCGGAAAAGCACAGTCAAGTTTTATGAATGAAAAAGGGGCAGGAGAATGACCCACTGCGAAAAAGAACCCTTTTTCGAAGAAAGCTGAGGAATATTTATCAATTTGACTTCCGAACCTTAATTCTTTTTAGCTTCCTGTGCTTATGCAGACAAAGGCTAGAGATCGGACAACAAAAGGTAACAATATTTTCATTTTTCAAAATTCTCTTTAGATTTTTAAGGTTTAATGCCCTGGAATTTTAATCATTTGCAGACATGTGAAAAGAAAAAAATTATTTGCATTTGTCCTTTTCTATTAAATTTATTTATTTTCCGTTTTACATACATAAATATAAATGTTATCAGTTTCGTAGAATATTTTCATGTTGATTAACATTTTTAAGAATGTGTGTGTGTTTTGTAACAGATATTGTCGTGATCGTCTTAAACATTTTCGATTGACATTGTTATTCAAATGAAAAAATATTATTTGCCTCTCGTATAAAAATAACTTCTTTAGTCGTTTATAATGGACGATAGTAGGTCATTTAAATGTCCACAAACATTGAGATTTTGAGGTACATTCATTGAGTATTTACCATACATAAAAGGATACCAACGGCAATAGCTCGAGATTACGAAATACAACCCCACGTATTAGAAATGAGGATTTTTGTTTTGTAGTAGTAATAGAGGTGTGATAATTTTGTTCAGTAATAAATGAACAAGTCTATAATTGTAAATATTTAATTTTATGTTGCTTCAAACTGTTTAAAAGAATTTGCAAAAGAAAAATAAAGGTAATTTACTTACTTAGACACTTTTTCCTTTTATTGTAGATACAATCATGTGGGAAATAAACACATATAATTTCCTAATCTATTCTAAGACTGTATTATTATTGTGTGTTAAGATAGCCATTATTTTAGCGAAAGATTAAATTTTAAACTTGAACACAATATTTTATTTATTTATTTATCTATTTTGCGTATTGCCATTTTAAGAGAGGAATTTCCACGATACCTTTTACACCGAGTGACTCCCAAAGTGGTTCATAGAGCCCGTCAACAAAAAAAAATAATTTGGGGTTCAATGAGGTTGTAGAGTGGGGGTCTATGTGATATTGGCTCTCTCATTAAAGTAGATCGGGACTTTACTGATTTTAAAAAGAAAATTTAATCAAGTAGAAACCAAATTTTACTTGGTACATTTATTTACTAAATTTAATGAGGTTAATTGCCTACAAGGTTCACAGAATAGAATTTTTTAAAACTGGAACCATTTCAGCGTTTTTTTTTTTTCCAGGTTATACTAAGAGGTACAGATGAATTTGAAACCAGCATCATACAGAACCTGGCCATGGCCCATTTAAAGAACACTATACCTGCATATCGGCCCATTTGAATGGCTTCACCGGATTCAAGAGTATCTTATCAATTATTGGGTATTTACGTCTGTGCGGGCTGAAACGTATAAGGACTTTCAGGTTCCGAAAAGGTATGATTGTTGGAATGAGGTGCGCTGGTTGCTCGGTGACGGAAGCAGCTAGTGGCCCCCAGGGCGTGCAAGTTGTACTGTATCTGCCCGTTATGACGGCATACAAGAAGTGCGGGAATGTAGTCTGGCAAACAAAACAGTGGACAAAAAAGCTTACCGAGAGGAAAAAGGGACAACCCCCATAGGGGCCCCGAAACCCAAGAATCCTTCCCAAATAACGTCAATTAGTCTTTTTAAACCCCACCGCAAAACCCCCCAGGGGAACGAGCCGAACTTGTATGGAAGATTTTGAATTCTAAAACCTTTGGAACAGCCGTCGTGCTTTACAGCGACGCCAGTGGTTAGAACCCCAAACAGGGCCCAGGGGCCCAAAAAGTCATCTGGCCCGGATGAATAAACTTCCCCCTATTCCAGACCACCGGACGAGTTTATGTGTGGAAAACCCCCAAAGGCATTCTCCCGGGTCTCTCCATGTGAAACATGGGGGGAGTCCCGGTATGGGGGCGATATCTTGGGGGGTCTTGGGACTTGTTACTCTGCATGGGGGTTCAAGCTGCCCACTATGTCGATATCCTGGGGATCAGGTGCATCCATTTGTCCCGACTTTATTTCCCGGAGAATGCCCATTTTATCAAGCGCAACCTCCCAAACCACCCCGAGCTAAAATCGTGCAAAAATGGTTTTTCAGAGCATTTGGGGGGGCGTGGTCATTTTTTTCCCCCCCCCAGTCACCTGATTTAAATATTTTGAATATTTGAGGGGGTATTTGGGTCAAAAATCTTGCTCGATTCCCCCCCCCATCTACGATTTTGGCTTTGAGACCTCTCCACGAAAAATGGCTTCATATTCCATTAAAGTTGTTCATGACCTCTTTCGTCCCCCCCGTCCCTAAGTCTGAATTCAGTAAAGGGGGTCCCCCCCTATTAATAAAACATTTCTCCTCTTTCTAGGTGTTCGTATTATTTTGTACCCATGTGTATAATACTGGAGGTCGGTTTTTTTAAATTCAGACAATCTGTCAGAACATTTTAACCTACGTTCAACATTTAATCGCCTTTTTTATTCAGATTTTGAAACCAAGGTTTTAGGAATGTAAGCACGGCTATGGTAATACCACAGTAGGGAATGAATTTATATGGTCATATTGAAAAAAAATGTCACATGACAACAGGAACTGATCGTCGTATACACCAATGAAGATTTTAAAGTTTAGAAACGGATGCCAGCAATTTTAGCTATAAAAAGGCAAACCTGTTATTTGTCCCGAATTATGGAATATCGTGAGGAAGTTTTTAATTATTTTTCCTAATAGAAGGAGTTTCAGCGTAGTTGCCAATCTCCAAAACAAAAAAAAAAAAACAAAAAAAGAAACTGGACACTACTAACTGAGGAGATTTAAGGTTAAACCTGACAAGATTGATATTAAATGTTGAAAATTTGTTATTGTAGCGCCAGATTCATCCCTCCCATTAAAATCACTTGTTTGTTGTTTGGTTATTTCATTTAATAGTTATTTTATATATTAATTAACTTTTAATTTAATTAATTAACATATATGCTTTTTAAATTTTTAACTCTAAAAGAATTAAATTTATAACTAATGAAGTATAAAGTAGTAGTAGTACTAGCTATCAAAAATACATTTACGTTGATAAATTTGAAAAAATTCATTTTAATTAAGCAGGGGTCTACCTCATACCGAAAAACATGGCAAGGGGTCTACGAGACAAAAAAGTTTGGGAACCTCGTTTTACACGAACAATTTGAAGGAATATTTAATGCAGTCTAATAATTAATTATATGTATAATTAATTATATATATATATATATATATTATGTGTATAATTAATTATGTGTATAATTAATTATACATATTATGTGTATAATCAATTATAAAAATACGTAAAAAAAATGTATAACATCTTTAAAATATTGTAAAACATTCTGTATGCTACTAATAAAGTACATCAAAATGTATATTTCGAAAAATTTAAAAATTGAGTTAATAAATTATCTTTAGTTTAATATGAAGAAATTTTAAGAAAAAATTTAAAAGACTTTCAGATTTTAAACTAAGAAAATACATATATGTAAAAAAAAATACAAATATTTAACTCAATGCAAAAACATCCTTTAGGTGAATAAATTGCAAAATTTCAGGCGTGAGTTTTAAATTTCGAAACACGATTATTAAATAGATAATTAATTTGAATATATAGTGATATATATATATCAAAATAATGTAGAATCAGCAGCCCTAATAAGCAAACAACAATGACCTTAAGCCTGAATAACTCTTTCAAAGCATTTTTAAAATTAAGTTTCAATATTATTAAAATATGTTTTATTTATGATTAATACGTAAAAGGCGCAATCATAATCGTTTAGTCTCAGCAGATACCAAATATAAAATACTTGGAATTCCTATTTCAGTATCTTGCAAAAAAGTTTCAAGAACGCAACCACTCATCCAGAGACATAAACGAGAATAACTTATTCCAGTGTTCAGTTGAACACTTTGAATTTATATAAAAGTTTGCCAGTAGTTTTTTATTTTACTGTTTCAATTTTACTAATATATTTCTCAAAATCCTTTAAGAGATATATTTTCGTGATTGTAGAAAGAAGCTTTCAAAAGCGTTAGTATGTATATTTAAGAGAAAAAATTCTAGTAATAATGAAGTTTCCAAATCTATAGCAATATTTAAAAGTCTAAAAAGGCAACAACCAAGAATGTCAAAATTACTTGAGCCAAATTTCTTATAAAAAACAGCAGAAAAGAGGATTTAATTAAAGTTTTTTTTTGTTATGGGAGAACAATAATTAATGTAGAAAGAATATAGGTACTCTATATATTTTTGGATTTGTTCCTAGTATAAAATTTATTTAATTAAAGTTGGAAACCAAAATGTGTATTGCAGAAATAAAAATATGAACACAATTTATACAGTAGATAAGAGTGACTTCAAACAAAATCGTTGGGAAAGCCGAATAGATGCATTAAAACCACTAAGGTATCAAGCAGGAGGGATATACGATGCTCTTAATAACTCGGAGATTGACAACTTTATAAGAGTTGAGGCTTTCTGACTATTAAGTTGTGTTAAACAATTTAAGTTCTTATGCTGCACTGTAATTTGGTACAAAATCTTAAATTGTATCAATTCTATAAGTAGAGACTCTCTTGCAAACAAAGAACTGTGATTTACCATCTGCTATTGTAGCAGCTCTTGAAAATTATAAAGAATTTTTCAAGAGTCTTATAGATCAGAGCTTACACACACACTGCCTTTAATGAAATGCTTTACGATGTAAGAACTCGCCGACGAGATTGATATACAGCTAATTTTGAGCTCCTCCTGCCACGTCATAGCGTTCGAAGAAGGAATGGTAATTTCGGCCTATAGGGACGAGATGATCGATAGAAGATCCTACTTTGGGGAAATATAAAGGCGGGAGTTTATTTTTCACATTAGGTCGAAGCTATCAATGCACTTGAATCCAGAGTTCAGTTGATCGAGTACCCACAACAACTATTTTTCAATGTTTTATATAATATTTGTGATTTAAAGATACTCCTCAAATCGGCAAAATAAAGCCATTGTAAAGATCTAGAAATGATGTGCTGATAGGAATTCATCGAATATACACGCGCTGGACCTGGCAGACGAGTTACTAGCAGTTTTGCTTTGCCTAAATAAAAAGTCAATAAATTTTAAAATTCATATCGAACCTGGATTTTTGCTCCAAATCTCAATTATAGTTTTAAGGATATTGCTTAGAAAATCCTCCCAATAAGTATGGCAAGTGGGAGAAGGAGTTTCTGCCATATTAAAATTAATTAAAAAAATTTTGTTCCATAACTACTACAAGTCAGTTAAACGTCTTGACAACAGCAATAGAAGTGAACATCAGCTGGCTGAATAAATTAATATTAAAAAAGAAATTATTAAAAATTCTCAGAATTAAGTGAAAAGAAACACTTTTTAAGTTTAACTCACTTGGTTTAAATGTATTTTTAATATATAATTATTTGCAACATTTTAGTAGTTCTATAATTTGTTTTAGTATATTTTAAAGGCTTTTATTTTATAATTATACACACTAGAATTGACTGACTCAGCACTATTTTTTTTTTCCTGTGCAACCCTAATATTAATGTGAGTACTTAGAAACATAAATTAATAAATTGGTATTTTTGCTAATCAAAACTTCAATATTATTGATAGCAATTTTGCTCACGTTTTATTTTACTACTAGTAAGCCCAGAGGGAAGGAGTTTAGGTTATCTCTTTAATTTTGTTACTCTTAGGCGGCGTTTGCACTGCCTTTGCCCGGGGCAGCAGAACTGCTAGCGCCGGCCTGAGGGTGTGCAACTTAGCGAATAAAAGATATCAATCCTAATGCCGGGTATTTCCTTGCTCAAACCATTCGCTAAACCTAGTTGCGTACATGCGAAGCCTTCCAGTGGAGGTAAATTCAAGGACTTTCTTTGGTACGCTTGAAGGCTGCTACTCTTTTTGACGTAAATACGTCTTTAAAGTTGCTTCCATGGGGAGGCAATTAAAAAACAGATGATATATCGAAATCCAGGAATACAGTTTGGTGTTGCAGCTATATAACTATCATCCCTATCAAACTTCAATTACACCTGGATAGCTAAAGGATCAAAAGAATTTATTTTCACTAAGTAAGGACACAGCTTGACTCATCGCATGCGGTGGAGGATCTCCGCCATTTGGGATGAATTTTGCTGCGTATCGAGATTTTCATTTAGCAGTATACCTTTTGAGTCGGAGGAAAGCTACGATGTTCGTTTTAGTTTAATCGGCAGCTTTCAGCCAAATCTATCGATTGTATACTTAAAACATTGAATTATGGAAGCCAGGGACCCAGCCGTATAATAAAAGGTGTTAAAATTGAAAAGTATTATAAAATATATAATATTAGCCAATTCAGAACATCTCAATAAATTTTGCATTTGTTCGCAGACACACGGGGCGTTCTTGGGAATGAGCAGGCCGATTGGCTTATAGGGAGCTGCAACCAAGCGCAAAAATTGAGCATTGATATTAATATTCCTAAATCGTTTTACAAAGGAAGATCACGAAAGAAGGAATGGTGAAGTCTTGGAAATAAGAATATCTCATTTCTAATAAAGGGAGCATAACTAAGAAATTTTCAACCATTAATAAGAGAGACTGTCATGCATCATTTTACACTAACTTTACAAAATAACCCAATTTCTCACTGGTCATGGTAATTTCAAAAGCTCTTTGAACAAATTTAACTTAGTTCAAGTCATCTTCCTGTGATTGTAATGTGGCTGCGAGGAAATGTAGAACTTGTATTATCGCTTCACCAATACATTTAAGTTTGTCAGAGAAAGATCTAAGACTGGCTTTCAAGGGACTTAATATAATTTGGCCTCCAATTTTCACCAACTTCTTTCCACCAGGAAGTAAGCTTTTAAAAATTTCTGTGAATTTATTGTAAATATTTGTAATTCTTCTTAACCTCAATAATTTTTTTATTTATTATTTTTTTATTTTTTGTTTCCCCTGAATGTGTGTTTAATACTTACTTCTGTAAGCCCCGTGTGATACTTTTGTGGCAATTTTTGGGGATTTTATAGTATTTCCAATTAAAAAAAAGTACGAAAATCGTGTACTGCTGGAAAGGGCGTCTCAGTAGCAATCGAATGATACCAATAAAATACCCTATGGGTGAGTCATGCAGTGACGGGAACGTAAAAGTAATACGACCGAGCGGATCAGCGGCGGTGGCAGTATATATCTGTAGGTGGAGCAGTTGAAATTATACTGCAAATGACTGATGAAATCCAGCTACTATAATGACACGGACTGTATGGAACATCAATTGTGAACGTTGAGTCGTTTATGTTTTACATTTAGGAAGCAGCTAGTTTACGTTTCACTACGACGTTTGTCAACAATCCGTAGGTGTTGTTCGTGATTCATGGCTTGTGTGATCATCTCTACTTGGGTTTACACACGCTCACATTCAAAAGAACCAACAAAGAAAAACACCTGCCGCTTCGTAAGGTACTTTCCTGAAGGCTAGTGTGGCTGACTTTCAAACTGTGTGCTACGTGTAAGAACTCACTAGACTCGGACATGGATTCCCCATATTATGCACGTTGAACGGATTTGTGTATCCACCTAAAACAGCACGGATTGCCGAAGATTAGATCCGATTAGTGAACATCTGAGTACCACCGCGACTGTCATTCAGCTACGGATATGTTGGATTTGTATTGAAGCATCAATGTACCGCCGATGCGGGACACCGTGGTACAGCCTCTACAGCGTCAATTTAACAATGATCAGGCGATTTCCAGTATTGTAACATAAAGAAGAACAGAGGATATAAATCTACGTGTCTGAGCGGCGTGGTCATGTAGTTGATGGTAAGAGCTTGGCTACAGCTCTTGCCAGTCAATCATTAATGTAAGCATTACAGGAGGACAAGTGCAACGGAGTCAGGTTCTGCTTGTAAGACAAGGTAGCAATCAGCGAGACTTGGATAGAAGATTCTATGCCAGTGAATGCGCCTGTAGTTTTGATCTGAGATAATCTAATAATATTGCTAAAGCGCAGACGAATTTACCTTCATCATCGGTGGTAGTATCATCATCATCAATTCTAAATGGAAACCTGTGGAGTGGCCATATGTTGCAACGCAAATAGATTCACTGATTGCTTAACAGAGTTAACATTGACATTTCGGGAATTAACCAGGAATGAGAAAGACGCAACGGCTGTAAACGTAAAGGTTAATGGCATCTTCAGATTCAATAGCAGGTGTGTGTGTACGTCCATTTTGGGCTGGCGTTAGCAGAAATTAAAACTCTTTATGTTACGATCACTATTAAAATATTCCAAAAACATTGGAAAATTACACCTGAAAGGAGATTACGATCCGGATCTTACTGCAATTATGATAGTCAGAGACTTTAGTATTTAATGTTTCACAAGAGACCCGTTTATTGGACGGCTATACTCAGAGAGTTCAATTTGTCTTGCATCAAAACTTCTCCAACAACGATTGAAGTGAAAATACCCGCCATATTGATTTAACGTTTTACCCAAGAATCTCGTGTATCCCTTAATGCCATTTTTGTCATTACTTTTTTATATCACTTAGACCTATAATTAATGAAATTATATTACAACACAGTAATTATTTGTTTGCTGGATTTCTTTCCTGAACTCGTTGAGAGGAAATAATTTACTAAGCATAAACAAAGAATATACAAAGAAACTGAAGGACTTCTTAGTATTCAAACATGATTACAGCATACATAAATAATATTTTTATATAAAAATATTACCTGTGCAGGAGAGTATTCACGTATAACATGCAGCCGTGTCCACACGACACAACCACATCCTCCTTTTTTCTACAGCGACTCACCGATGGGAAGTTTTTCTTTAGATCCACAGAAAAATGTTTGAGAGGATTCAAGGACACACGTTGAAGCACTTTAAATTGGAGCTGTAAATTATATTAGACACACAATTACAAAGAAACTTTAGGGTATACTGGAAAAACTGTGGAAACAGGTGAAAGCTTTAATACACGCACAGATGTGAGAAGTTTATTAGTCGCTTCTATGCAATCTCATTCGTTTTGCTTGTAGCATATTTACTTAGGTTCACACAGCAACCGGTACTATGGGAGTCAATGATGCTCAAAATTATTTGCAAACAGAAGGACTAAATATCCATCAATGTGCCAAAAAATGCATTAGCTTTACAAAACCATATCAGAAGTAAGAGCAAGGAGGAACCGTGGATGACTCTTTAATATATACTAAAAGTTTATGTGAAGGAAGCTTGGGGGAATTTCTTTTGAACCCCCAAGACAGATCAGGAGGAAGCATATGTTGTGTTACAGTGACTGGAAGTAAAGAAGCTGTATTCAGTTATCATGCAGAAGATGACACAAGGTGAACAATATTTTCTTCAATGGAACAGAGTAACTACTGAAATTCGAAAAGATTCAACGTTTGCGGAATCCCTGCTGTACAAAAAGTATGCTTTTAAGGCCTGGAAATTATTTGTGAGCATGGACGACTTTAACTTGGATCAAGCTCTCCAAGACATTAACAAAGAGTATTCAGCAGGCGCGAACGTCTGAAGCTTTCGTAGCTGCAGAAAGCAGAACCAGGCTGTAAAAAGGAGAACTCATTAGGTTCGGCTCTCTGGGTTTTATTAGTAATACATAGTATTGGAGTCAAATTTGAAGATGTCTTGCAAACATTATTTATAATGTTGAAAATTTTTAACACCAGTAATGCCAGTTACGAGAGAGGGAAAACGCTTCCTCTAAGCTAAAATTAAATTTAGGAGATTATCTCAGATCGGCTATGTCCACGTTAAGGCTGTGACGGAGTTCCGCGTCTTTTTTCTTTAACCTGTAACCTCTGGGTTCTTTGACAGCCAAGATTAAAGGCAACTCTTTTTCAACCAAAATCAAGAGTGAAATGTAGACAAAAAGAGAAATGCAAATAAGATAGATTTAAAAGAACAGAGTTTCAGTAAGCAGGATGGCAATTTAGGGAAAGTTATGTTTGGAAGAGATACGAGCGTGAATTGACGAAAATATCGTAAAGTGCACAAGGACAGCACCCTGCCGCTGCTACAGGGTGCATACCATTTGCACGCGCGCCCAGACGTTTTCCATACAATGAGTTGAATCTTAGTTTTGGATTAAGATAGGACTGATTATTTGATATTAGGACTTTATAATATTATCAGAGTGAGTAGACGGATAATATAATTATTTAGCGATAGTGATCCTAAAATTACGTGATTCAGTTTTAACTACTTTTGTGTGTTCGCTCATTCTAGATTCTCATTTATATATAAATTTATCTAAATTGTTAGAGTTTTAAGTTATATTCTTAATAAAGTCATATTAAGAATTTAAAATATCTATTTATTCTGAGATTCCCACACCTCTAGCTCACGCTGACAATCAAAGAGATATAGTCACCAAAGGGGAGGCCATATCCACCAAGACTAACAAATTTAGCTATTCTAGCAATTGGAGCATGAGCATACATAGTGATATTTGACAATTGCACCAAAAGATTTTGTACTCTGAAAAAAGCACGAAAAGTGCATTTTAATCAATAAAAAAAATTTTTAAGTTGCTTTTTACTTTTACTAATTTTATTGACTATGTAATTAAAAATAGAGGTAGCAAATTTCCGATCGGCCCCAGGCGGTGAAAGCCCACGCTGCGCCACTGATTTAAGGATATTCTCTTAACGTTAGATTTCGAAAAATCTCCATTTTCCCACATAAAAATTCCCATTGGTTAAGAAGTGGCCTTAGAAATTTTTCCTTTTCTTGGAACAGAGATTAGGGTAATATGCTTAGTAAAGAAGAAACTGGGTCGTGAATACTCATTTTTGCTTGGAACCACAAGTAAAAGTTCAAATTTCGAGAACATGGAATTCAAGTGTTCGAAATACAATGAGAATGTTGCTCTGCAAAAACCAAAAAATACACTAATGATCATTAAAATTGCTACAGAAGGAAGAAATGCAGATAACAAAGTAGTATTTGGCTGGACAAAATGTATTATACTAGAAATAACAGACTGTATTAAATTTCAGAAACTTGGGTGTATAGATCCTGAAATCAGTACCCAGAACAACCACCTCTGGCAGTAATAACAGCACCTATACGCCGCCGCGCATTGGCTCAAACAGAGATTGGAGTAAGCGTACGGGAGTACAGATGCCTCTAGCTTCACCATGAGGAGTGCCACGGATTCGTCAGCCGTAGTAAATCGCGTATGGTGACGAGTCAGTCGCTCGGCAGCCATGGACCCAGACACTTTCTGTTGGCGCGCTGAAAGATCTGGTGAACGTGCAGGACAGGACAATAGCCGAACATTTCCATATTAAGGAGAAGATCCGCCGCAGCCACCGGCAACATGCGCTCATGCCTTTATCCTGCTGGGAAACATGGGTTTCGCGGGGCTTCGGAATAAAAGGGTAGAACCTCGAATCGCAATACACCAGAAATGCGCCAGCATTACGCGCACCGGTACTGTCAGTATGAACAAGAAGTGGCCAGAGCGTGTATCCAGTAGTATCCATTACCATCCTGCCCAGGTGATGGACCGGCGAGTATGACGATGATGAATGCACGCTACCAATGTGCGTTCTAACTGCGGTACATGAAACACGGATGCGATCATCTTGATGCTACCGGCCAATCTGGATTCAGTTGAGGAAGAATGGCCACGTCTCTCCATTCGTTAGCCCAAAGTTCTTCGTTGATCACACCATTGAGACGCTCCTGCCTGTGATGCATCATCAGGGTAGCCGGCCGCCGGTGATCTTCGGGATGAGGAGTCAGTGCTGCATGGAAACGTCGTCGAACTATTTCGTGCGAACACTTGTTGTCTTGCAAACGACCCCAATCTTAGTTCAGGGCTCGTGATGTGGCTGTACTATCCATTAAAGACCGTACTGGTAACATGTCTGTCTCGGCAGCTAGTGATAGAGCGCCGTTGAGGATCCAGCACAGTGTTCCGTATTTTTAAATCCTAGGCCATCGAATCCTTATTCTGCTGCTAGCTATCATTGGATCTCGGTCGTCGCGAGCAGCAATACTGTATTACGATAAACCGCAATCCCAGTACGCTACAATTCGGCCAACTATCAAAATCAGAGGAAACGTGCTGGTACGCATTTTCACCAGCTATGTACACCGATGCATCGCAACAGCTTTTCACCAGGCAACAACGTTCAAATGCAATTTGTGTATGAGAAACCGGCACGACGAGCTTTATAGTTTGAAACACGGTATGAGTGTCGCTCCAGAACCTGCGTTTATCTAAAATGGACTGAAAAGCTAATCATATCGCATATCTAACACCTTTCTTTCTGTCGTTTAAATTTCATGTCGCCTCCTTGGTGTAGCAATTTTTTAATGGCCAGTAGTGTATTTGAAAATCTACTGTATTACAATATAGCACAAAAATTTGAATAACTATTTAATTAATTTAATCTTCATTTAGTAATATAATAAATCAGTTTATTTTAAATTTACTTATGAATTTTATAAAATTAATTAACAATCATTAAAATTAGGGAATTCACTGAAAGCAATTATTTATTTCATTATATATTTACCCCGTATTGCTACATATTTACAGGGGATCATATAGAAATTTGAGAAACAGGAGCATATACTTAAATTTCAAAAATAATAATTATAAAAATAATTACTTGGGGTAGGGAGGCTTCTCTAAAATGTAAACTAATAATACTAATTATGGCAAAGAGAAGAAAATCATAGAGAATATTTTTTGAAATATTCCCAAGTATAGATAAAAGTGAAAGAAAAAATATATGTATGGCTTCAACTAGAATTGATAGATTATATGGAAACATTTACACTTGGAAGCAGATTCAGTGCTAAAAACTTAATAAAATCAGTAATTTGCATTCCTGTTTATCAAAGAGATTCTAGAAATTAGAAAGTATTTCTGAACAATCTTGATATACCTGGTGTCATAGTTAAACTTACTTGGATTTGCAGAGCAGTCTGTAGCAAAAACTATATACAGCAAGTGCAAAGAAAATTAGGTAATGACAAATGAAATTATAGGATTTTTATCATCGAAGGGGAACAATGAGTTTTCAAAATCCCCTAACTTTTCGCATCATAGTTTTGTGAACATAAATAATGAGCAGCCATTTTACAAAACATGCTCAATAGAAATACTTAGCATTTGTCTGTTACTATTTGAGAGGAAGCGTAAAATCCTGGGATTCAAATGTTGAAAGCAGCATAGACGGTGGAATTTTTATGCACATGGCGTTCTATACTTTTCTTTGAGATCAGCTGATAGAGATGTAGTGGGATCCGAAAGTAGATCATGACCTTGAGTAACATCACAGCCAAAGTCATCAAGGCTGTCGGAGGATTTAGGAGGCCAAGTTGTGAAAATGCCGGCTGATGATTCTATCTTTGTAGAGCAGTTGCCCGTAGGTGATGCCTTTCTAAGTTATCTTCGTGACCTAGGGTGTAGAATTTAGATGAAGAACCAGGCGTTGCCATATAATCTTAATATCTCTTTATTAAGATCTGCTTAAGCTGCCTATACAATGAGTAATGTTTATATTTTATTTAGAGGCTCTGAGGTAAAGAAACACACAATACGTACTACCAAATAAGTACTGACTTACTCCACTAAATTTAAAAAAGCACCGCCTATTCCTAATCTCCAGTATATACGCAGTTCTAGTGTTAATTTGAACGATCCTACCTCTATATCCTATAGGTAAGCAGTAACACCTCGAATCCCCTCAATGTCGTTCTTTATCTAAATTGTGGAATGGTCACTTTTATCACGGAAGTGGAACACTGCCGGGAATATCGGCTTACTTCGAAAGCTTACACGCTTAAAAATTCAGACTAGCATAATCACTTCCCAAAGGCACACCAGCTTGCATGAAACTTTAGCTATTTGGTATCCGACTACGTTTTGGAACAGTAATTTTAAAAAGCGCATAAATGGATGAATTTTCACTTGATAGAGTGTCACTTAGATTAGAATACATGTATAAAATTGCTTTAAGGACATTCACAATTAAAAGGAATTTATTTAAATACAATATTTCAGCAAAAATTAGCAGAAGCATTTTAACAAAGGGAAGGGGAACATTTTGAAAAAAGGTTATTCTATTATAATAATATTTTGCCTGTATATAACTCAGACCTGTCAGAGGCTCAACTATGTTTTTTAAAAATTCATATTATTTCAAGTTACAACCAATTGAAATAATTATCGGATTTTTTTTAAATTTCTCTCCTCTTTTGGTTAACATGGATAAACCCACTTCAAAAGGGTTTTAAAATTTCAAAATTCTAGTTGAAATTGTACGAATCCGATATAGAAGGAAAATAATTTTAATAAACATTTTTTTTAAAAAAAAGAACATTTTGGGTTTTTTTTCTTTTTGTCAAAATTTTGCTTAAATAATTTTAAAAAAAAATTTTTTTTTAAACAATTTATATACATTTTTAAACTAAGTATTCTAAATTTATCCCTTTATACACTATTAAAAAAACCCGGGTTTTGAACTATCGGATACCCAAAAGGCTTACTTTTATAATATTCTTCCTTCTCTCTGGATTTGGTTGAAAAAAATTTTCCTTTTCCGGCCCCAAACCAAAAAGGGTAATTAATAGAAGCCGATGGGCCCGTCACATTCACCGAAATGGAGACAGAGCACTTATTTTGCACAACGGGCGATGTGTGAAAGAGCACCATCCTGCATAAACACTGTGGTTGTATCACATCACCTTGCCTGAAGAGCCGAAATAACGGATTGCTTTAATAATAAGGTGCCCAACCATCCTCCTTTTATAGGTCCTGTCCTTCCTCGAAAAGTTGTCCTCCTTTTCAATATTTTAAAACTGCTCTGTTAATCTCTGTATTCAGAGATGAGCTAAACATGTTTCCAATATGTCGAAGAATTGTCTGAAACAAATATCACAGGAAATAACAGTTTTCAATGGTGTTTTTTGACTTCCTCACAAGTAAATTGGGCAGATATAAAAAACTGTGTTGATTTTTTATCAAAAGAAGTGCCTGATATTGAAATCGTTAAAAATGGTTTGTTTAAATATACATTCTGTCTTCCAATTTCTTCAAATTATAATAAATTGAAACAATTGGAAAATCAACATGCTTAAATCGATGAAAGATGGCTGGAAATACTTAACCATTTCAAAAATGAAAACTTTCCATATGAAAATTTATTTTATTCTTTTTGAATTTACGTTGTGCTGGCCTGGAACTCATGCACCAGTTGAAAGAGTCTCTTCAGTTGGTAATTTTTGGACAATTGAGAAATCAAGATTGAGTGTTGATATTTTAGCTACAGTATTTACAGTAAAGATGAAATATATTTTTTGCTCCGAAATTTCCGATACATTTTAGAAAATAATATATTGACAAACAAAAAAATTCATTCAATGCGAAAATACTCGTTTAAGTTGTGATACCCTCCTGCCCGGGGGTATCATCTCTTCATCCATGCGACCTAGATTTGTAAGGATAAATGATTCACCACTCGAACCTTCCATAACAAATCTAGTTTATTATATCTCAATATATATTAATCAGCTAGCTGTACCCTGCCACTCTTTACTGTGGTTCAGTCTGGTTAAAGAGAAAACACATGTTTTCAGTAAATTTAAACATTTGTATTGGAGGTATGATTTTTATTAAAAAAAATGTATATATTTACACAAAACTTTCCTTAACTGATATCATTTGTAATTTGTAAACCAAATACTTGTAGTTATTACAGCTCATTTTTGTCCTTATGCTATGAACCTAAATTTATTTACATTGTCTTCATAGTGGAGACTTCAAGTTTGAAGATAAATTTTAAATGTCTCCACTCCGGATTAATTGAGGGCAATGGGTTAGTTTTACAGAGCTTATGGATATTTCTGTTAAATCAGAGGTATGTTCACAAATGCACATTTCTACAAACTGTCATTTAAAAGCATGAATTGTATTTCCTGATATTATATAGGAAATGTTTTGATT
This sequence comes from Trichonephila inaurata madagascariensis, assembly GCA_019973955.1. Classification (NCBI taxonomy): domain Eukaryota; kingdom Metazoa; phylum Arthropoda; class Arachnida; order Araneae; family Nephilidae; genus Trichonephila; species Trichonephila inaurata. The sequence goes on along the minus strand of BMAV01016799.1, from coordinate 233,695 downwards.
TTGCAGTATATCTGGCAGGTAGAGTTTTTAATGGCTCTGGTGGTTCTCCAAGTAGAGGCAGTTTAATTTTTTCAGCAGTACAAAACATTCCTTTTGTTTCTTCCTTAAATTTCAAAGCATTGCAATAAGGATACACTTTATTCATTGTGCTGATGATAACATGCTGGCTAAACCAATAATCTTCCTCTGGGTTGTAACGGAATGAAAGGTGACTGTTATTGTGTAATTGCTCCCCACAAAGTCATGTTTGAGACTGATATGCTGTTTCTGGTTTGACATCATTCAGCCATTCGCAACCTATTGTGTATTCCTTTTGCTGAGAGCAGATCAGATCTGATGTTGCAAAACACGAATACTGTGCTCGCAAATGTGCATCTTCAAGTCTGGCTGCATGTTGCTCTGCTGCGCCCTCAGCATGTGTTTATGTCATTCTTGGTCTGTTTTTCTCCTTCGCTGATACCCGTTCTTCCTCAGTTTGAAGTGCAATTACACTCATTGCACTACTTTTGCCTTGCAAGTATGATGACTTAAGTTTGATTTCCTGCAAGGCATTATCTTTATGTAGCGAAGCCAATTGACTGTACATGATAAAAGAAAAGTTAAACCAAGAACATATTAAATTTAAAAACATTAAAGAAAGGAAAAATCAGGAACAAAAATAAAGGAAAAAAATAATAAATGCTTATTAAATATTTAACTTTAAACGTACATCACACAGTTGACACAGCTCAATTCCAACACAATGAGAGGCTGAAGATATCTTCAATTCACAATTCGATTAGCATTAGCAATTGTTATCAACAAATTTAAAGGCCTATCTTTAAAATAGAGTGGCTTATATCTAGACACAGACTACTTCTCACATGGACAATTACCGTAAAATCTGGCATATAACACGCACCTATACTTCCAAGCTACAATTTTTAATTTTTAGGTATATTTGCCATATAATGCGCACCCCATTTTTACGTAGAAACCTGGAAGGTACACGTGCAATGCTCTATATTTTGAAGTCCTTTATTAGAGGTATTATTCCATGTTTTTGAAAAAAATAGAATACTTCCAGTAGTACAAACCTTTAAGTTCATAAGGAATGCCGTTTCTTTTAAATAAGCAGTATTTCAATTAATGCCGTAGTCTAATTTCTTTAATGCTCATCTCTCTTTTTTTTAATTTTATTTTTAAAGCTATCATTTTTATACACGGCGTATGTATGCTGCCCAGCAGAAAAAAGATTTGAATATTCCTAATCTAACCTATCCTCCAATTCAATCTAATATCAATTTAATCACAGTGAACAATCGTCACTTTAAAACTTCCTCCTTATGAGTTCTTAATCACAATAATTCAAATATACCTTCAGTAGCAATCGCACCTGATTCGAGTGTAACTCCTCTCCTACTCTCTATTCAAGCTAGAAAACTTCGACTATATATAGTAAGTTAATTTAAATATCACGATTCTCTCTTCTTCCGAAGGGTTAGTTGTGAATAACGCGAATTGATAGCCCAAAGATTTCCCAAGAGGATTAATTGAAGGAACGCGTATAGATCCATCACAAGTGTAATATATAAGGGAATTTTTTCTGTTTCCAAACTTTCGCTTCCGGGAACTTTCCGAATTTTTAAGCTTGCGACTTATTTTTATACACATTTTCAGTATGCTACTTCCTCTCTGAAATTTCTTCCATTATTTAAAAATGTCTATACATTTTTTACAATTTTTCAAAAACTATTCATAATTCGACTCCAATGCTTAATAACTTTGATATTTGTCAAATTAATCACGAAACTTTTTCTAGCTGTATTATTCGGATTTGGAATGATTAAAAAATTTCCTTTGGAATTGAAAGATTAACTTTATTTTTTTTCCGTCCAATTATATGTTTTGTAGTTTTATTCATGTGATTATTTTTCGCATATTTTTTGGTTAAAAGTCATCGTCAATTATCGGTGTGTGAAATTTAGAGAAGAGCTTATTATATAAAACCAAGTACTATAAAAAAAATAATTAAGTCAAATCCTACTTTGTTCAACAAAGAAAATTTTTATTTTAGTTACTTTTTACTAAGTAATTACAATTAATATAAATATACATATGCATATGCATATGACAAAATCACACACTATTAAGTGATAAAATAGAAAGTGAATTTCCTTGCAATTTTCCATTTTCCTTTCTATATAGGGTATTGGACTATTTTTTGTTTGTTTGTTTGTTACTACTTATTAATTCATTCAATTTAATTACTCCAATAAAACAGTAAACTAAAAAGAAACCACATTCTCAGAAATGAAGGCATCCCAGGTTGGGACTCGAAACCACGACCTTTGGATTAGAAGTCTAACGCGCTATCTATTGCGCTTCAGGGACACACCGGACGATTTTTCTTTCTATATATGCTGTTGGACTGTTATTTTTGTTTGTTACCATTTATTCATTTTTTAATGTAATTCATGAATTATATTTGAAAATACTGTATTAACATCAAGTGTCATCCACTACAAGTTTAAAAAAATGCATTTGAATTTGAATGGATGAATAGAAAATATTTTATTAACGATTGAAAATTTGAACAGATTATATATATATATATATGTATTATATATATATTGGGGAGAGAGGGAACTATAATAGTAGAAATTGAAAAAAATAAAATAAAATAGCGCTCGTTTCTTATTTAATCTTCTAGCTTCTGCGAGTTCACACTCAACTGGTTTGCCCACCTTTGGAGTCGAAAAGGAATTTTCGAATATTTTACCTATATAAGTGCTCCTTGTTTAGAATATGTTTCGGTATATTTATGTTTGTATACAATTTTGTATCCTGTGATGACTGAATTATTTATGGAGTAGAATTCATTCTACAAGTAATAATATAATAGAATGTATATGAATAGCGAATCGAAACTTAGATCTATTATTTATTAAAAAAAGTCAAATATAATTACAGTCAGTTCTGAAATTGAATAAGTGTGCAGATGAATAATTACCAATTTTTTTTGTTTTTCCAACAAGATATTTATTTTTGTTTCCAAATTAAATTTCCATCCTTTGATACATTATTTAAAAAATTTGAAATACATGGCCCCGCTATACAGCATTACTTAAAGCTTAGTGGGGAAAGCTAAAATTGTCCCTTTTCCTGGCATTTGTATAAAACCTCTTCCTTTTTTTTTTTCGTTCCTTACTAGAAACACAGCTAAGAGATTATTTATTTATTTTTCATTCTTTCAAAAAATCACATTATATGAAAAACGGCAATCTATGTCTGAATTTGGTAACCCTCTAAAAACTCACCGTCATCACACCACCGTGAGGACTTTGAGCATCACGATGGCCTAATGAAACATGGCGTGACGTCAACCGCGATTTCACCAGCATGCCCACTCGACTAACACCACCTTAGAATAAACTCGAAATGTGCAAAAAATACTTCCAAAAAAAAATGTATTTAAAAATTTTACTTTTAAAGAGATGGAAATAATTTTAATGCCCAAAAAAAAAGAAAAAAGATGTAATATAAGATGTGTGAAGAAGGCAAGAATTGATATTGAGATATAATAATGTATTCAAAAGTTCTATGGTTGATTCAGTATAAAGTAAATTGAAAGTTATGTAATTTAAATATTTGTCATCATTCATAAAAAGCAACTATGGGTATAATTTTGGAATACGTTTCAAAATAGCAAGAACAATAATTTTAAAAACATTTTCTGACAAATAAACTTTTGAAGTCTCGTTTTGAGTTTCTCTTTTCTAATGCATAATTAATTGTATATATTTGGTGTTAATATATTTTCTCTTGGATTTCTCTTGGTCTGATGCGCAATCTCACTGGTATGCTGGGCTTCATATGAATTTTTAATGACGGAAGTATGACGTCTCTTGAGTCCAGAGATTCGACAGTGTAATGTCTCAAAATAGTAGATAAGACGACTTTCACTTCCATTGTCGCGTCTTTGACCTGGAAAAAAAATGTTCACTTTATTAATTTCGAAAATTTAAATTTCCCGATATTGGAAAATTTCCCAAAGAATTTCATAAAACTTTAATAAGGTTGTGTTTTTAAAAGCAAAAGCACAAGTTATATTATAAAAATTTTAAAAGTAGCTAGCGTAATCATTCTTCTTCAATTCCTACTTTTGTTATACTATCCTTTTATATATATATTGATATATCGTTAATTTTACTCGTTACAAAAAATCTTTTTATCCTTAAAAGTTCAAATACAATTTTTTTATACTTGTAGTGGATGAACTTGATGTTAAGAAAATTTTTTTTTTAAAAATATTAATTCATTAATTAAATTTAGTTTTAGTTAAATTTAGTAAGGAATTTCTTTAAATTTTCATAAACTTAATGTTACGGACTATTCACCGAACTTTATTGTGAGGTTGTATAACTTAATACTAAAGCATCTGCCCAAAAAGATGTTTCAAGTCTTCAGCACTATAACAGAGAGTTTGGAATAAATTAAATTCTTACCGATGCAATTCCTTGGTCCAGCAGAAAAAGGGACGTAAGCAAACGAATGGCGATCAGTAGAATTTTCTGGCAAGAATCGATCTGGATCAAATATCTCTGGGTTTGGAAACACGTCTTCATCTCTGTGCAAATGAAATACTTCTACAAGACAAGTTGTTTTTTGGGTCGGAACCCGCCTGAAAATAAGAACGATTTCTTAACATTCATCTTTGCAATTTTGAAGTTTTTCCTTCCAAGTGTGAATTGTGATTTTTATTGTCAAGAAAAGTGTTTAATGATTATGTTAATGATCTAAATTGGAGTAATTTATTTATCTTAAATAAATTTTTAAAACTTTGCCCAAACCGGGAAATCGGTGAAAGGTAGGATCTCCCGGATCCTTCAATTAACCTTTTGGGGAAATCTTTGGGTTATAATTCACGTTATGCACACCCAAACCCCTTCGGAAAAAAAAACGTGATACTAAAACAAATTTCTATACAAAATTGAATTTTTCTATTGAATGGGGTGGGAGAGGTCGAAGGATACTCAAATCAGGGAGATTGCTGAAGTTATCATATTTGAATTTTGTGATTAAGAACTTTGGGGGGAAGTTTTTTAAATGTCGAGTTCACTAGGGTTAAAAATTTATATTAATTAAATCGGGTGATAAGTTAAATCCTTTATAAAGTAAAGGGTCGAGTTTGATAGTCTCCCCCAATCATTCGTGTTTTTCTGTCGTTGTTCCACTTTCGCAGTTAACAGACATTCTCTTCGTTATTAAATGGGCTTGTCTTTCTTGTGTGATAAATAAATAGATTAATTGGATCATTTTAGTGTTTCTTCCCCACCTCCCCCATATCTAGGTGACCAAGAGGAGGTAGCCCCCCAAAAGGGGTTTGGAGAAAAAACAGACATGATTTTTTTTTAAAATAGTTAACTTTTTTTTTTAGATCTAAACTTGATGAACGATTTGCAACATATCTTAGTCTTAAAAGCAATCTTAAATCCTTTTATTAAACTAACTTATGGGTGATTCAAAAACATCTTTTATTGACGTACCATATACGCTCTTTTCGAACAAAGACAGTTTGGTACAATTCCACAGCTGGGGGATCTAAGACGAATATCTTCAACCCGCACTGCTTCCTGGTAGCAACAGTTTCAACTAATCCCAGATTTTTCGATTAACCTCATACACCCCAATGTCAAGGTTTAAATAGAATTTACAATAAATAAAAAAAACAAGCCAGTTTTGGAAAACGGTTTTTAAACTAAAATCACTTTAAAGGGAAAAGTTTCAAGCTATTTAAAACAATTGAATTTCAGCATCTACGATAAAAATTTATAGTGTTGTGTTGCTAATGCCACCTGTCTGACAGTGGAGATCGAAACCCACGAAATTCCTCGTCAATGGGGTAAAAAGGGACGCCTGTCATTGGCCTTAGCCAAACATCATACAGGTGGCAGTAATATTTAGCTAGTGAAATTCCCGCCGGGGACATGTTGGAAATTTTTTTGATAAATGGCGACACCACCGATCTCCACCTCCCCAATTTAGGCATGGAACTGGAGGGAGAGAAATTCCCCACCCCTGCACTCATGGCGCTGCGACCACCCAAAGACTTTGGGCCCACGATTTAACGAGCACGTACCCCGAGTATTTGGGGGCATCGGTTTTAACCCAGGCTTTCCGGTCTTCTTGCCAACCACTAGGCTACCATGGCCTATAATTTATAGTTCATATTCCAATTGTTTAAAAAAAAAACCTCTTTTCGTTTTTTTACCAGAAAATTTAAATGTACTTTGTGAATATTGAAATAAATAAAAAAGGAAAACTTACAAATAATGGTATCCTCAATGAGTTCTCTTGCAAATATAGGTGCAGATGGATACAATCTGTTACTTTCCTAGATAAGGAATTAGAACGATATGAGAATTTCAAATACTGAGATGCTGAAAATATTGAAAAACTTTGGATCGGAATACATATAAAAATAAAAATCTGATTTCATACGAGAATCGAAACTCATGGCATGTGAAAGACTTATGTTTGTGCTTCCCATGCCCAAAGCAATTGAAGAACTGAAAGTACGCATTTGTAATGCGCTTGCGTCGGTGGCTGCACAAATGCTTCGGGAAAGAATCCGTGAAAAAGGGGTACCACCAGATTTGTCCGTGAGACCAAGGGAAGTCACACGGGAAAATCTAGACATATATGTAGGATATTCCATTTGTAGAAGGAAACATATCACATTTTACCGAGTCGGCAATTCTAATCAAAACAGTATTCCCATCACCCCTCAGCGTCCCTTTTTTAAAAAAACCCCACATGAACCTTTTTTGCCAGAGGCCACTAACATTCGTCGGGTCGTGTTTCCGCGTCAGTGACTTTTGTCCGGCCCGGCGTGAATCTTAATAGTAAAAACGAGTTCTATCACCCGTCCCCGCCAGGCGGTAAGTCTTAAAACACCATAATGAAAATTTTTTAATCTCAATTGCCTCCCTTAAAGTAATGTGATCTAACTTTCCTATTCTTCCGAAATATGCTTATCTAACTTTCCTATTCTTTTGCAATATTCCCCATGTAAATACTCCCCTATAATTCTTAATAAATTGTTTAGTTTTCAACTAGTTTCTTTCTTGAACTATGTTGTCTATTTTATTTCGAAATTAACTAACACACCCTAAAAACCCCTAGACACCACGCCATAAAAACCCCGCCATCTGAAGAATCCAATCTTTTTGGAAGATTTCGGTTGGATTCCCACACATATATATGCAAAATTTTGAAGTTCTGTCTATATTTTGTGTAAATCTTATCGATAAATTATTTTCTATTAAATACTTATAACCATTTGTACCCGCTATATTCATTTTGACTTACCCTATATATTATAAAGCAGGGGTGTCCAACACGAAACCCGCGGGCCGCATGTGGCCCACCAGTACGTAAGTTGCGGCCCGCCGACTCTTTGTAAAAATTTTTAAATATCAGATTTTTAAAGTTTTTTTTTCATTTGAAATTTATTTGAGGGAAAATTTATATATATATATCTACAATGTATTTGCCTGTTACCTGTTCTTGTTTTAAAATAAACCCCCTTTTTGATAACAGAAATGTCCTTTAGATTAAAATAGATTTATATTTTATCAAATAGTTACATTTGATTTTACTATAGTAAATTAGTTTTTTAATAAATTTCGAATTGCATTATGCATATCATTTACTTTGAGTGGTACATGATTCTCTGTGTGTGCGACTTTCGTTTCTCCTCCTCCTTTTCTGTTTGGAGTGCCCAAAAAGCAAGAGGTAGTCAGAGATGATTTTAAAGTTTAAAAAAAATATTCAGGACGGTTAAGATAAAGGACAATGTATACTTAATCGTTTGCGCGAATGACAGCACTATCAAATTTCAACAATGAGTAACGAAAGATCAATTCAGTATGAACACCGTAATTTTCAAGAAAATGGCAACTGTAATATTTTAAACATTATTTGATCATTTTATTATTATATTATCTATGTCTGTATACATAGAAAATAATGAAAACAGTAATAATAATTCATTCTGTTTTAAATTTTCATTCCAATAAATGTTTTTGTTTCCAAATCTGATATAAAAGTACATATTTTTATGTGTGTGCCCGCGAGATTATAACGTTTTTCCGAAGAGGCCCAGAAGGTCATTTGGGTTGGACACCCCTGTTATAAAGTAACAAACTAACGCAGAATAAAAATAAGATAGGTAAAATTCACGTTAAACATTTTTTTTAATTATACTCTTTTTCCCTTTTTTTTTTTTTTTTTGCTTTTATATATGCTAATTAGAATGTATTATTTGAAATAAACCTAGGTTTATATATGAATGTAGGATATCCCATTTGTAAAAGGTTAGATCATATCCTTTACCGAGGTCGGCAATTCTAATCAAAACAGTATTCCACATCAACGCCATCTAGCGTCCCTTTTAAAACGCCGTCATCAACTTATTTCGCCAGAGGCCCACTAACACTCGTCGAGAAACGTCGTATTTCGCGCGTCAGCGCCATTCGTCCGCGCCAGGCAGTAAGTCTTAATAGCATCATAATGAGTTCTATTTAATCTCAATTGCCTCCCTTAAAGTAATGTGATCTAACTTTCCTATTCTTCCGAAATATGCTTATCTAACTTTCCTATTCTTCCGAAATATGCTTATCTAACTTTCCTATTCTTTTGAAATATTCCCCATGTAAATACTCCCCTATAATTCTTAATAAATTATTTAGTTTTCAACCAGTTTCTTTCTTGAACTATGTTGTCTATTTTATTTCAAAATTAACTAATACACCTTAAAAACCCCTAGACACCACGCCATAAGAAACCCTGCCATCTGAAGAATCCCACCTTTTTTGAAGATTTCGCTTGGATTCCCACAGAAATAATTGGGGGATCGCTCCGGGATTGATTTAAAATCTTCTTTTCCTAACCTTCTTTTTTGAAAAAAAAATTGGCTTAACACCCAAATTGGGGACGCTGACTGAAATGTAAACAAACGGTTTGCCTCTCATAACCATAACATACTAACACTTTACAGTGATCCTTTTTTGTTGAGTTATATTTCAACCTGCAAGAATCATTTCTGAAAATTGATCCAGTCCATTTTTCAAGCTTCATCTGCCGTATCCAAGAAAATTACTTTTTTCAACAACTGTATCAGGTACTGTTTTTATTATGTTCTTCATTAAAAGAAAGGAAATCTCTAAAAGAGAATTTCAGAGCCATCGTCATGCTGTTAATATCAAAATTGTGTTTGAATTTTTAAAGTATATAATTCATTTTTTTAAAAAGCATAATGTTTATCTTTAAAACACTATTTTCTATTTGTGCATATTTTCGCCCGTATTAAATTCTTTGCAAGTATATCTTTTAAAATATTAAGGAAATCGATGAATATTCAAGTAATTAATATTTGTGTAACGAATCTAATTTATGTTTTTTAACGAAATGCTCGGGTTTTGTGTTGACCTTGACCCCGGCGCTTGCTCATCAAAGAAAATCTCGATTGCAAAATTTTTTCCCCAGCTGTTGTGTAATAAATTAATCATTTCCTGTATTTTGAGAAGAAATTTCACTGAATCATTTTGCTTTTCATTTAAACATCGTTAATTTTCATAATTTATTGATGAAACATCCTAGATGATCCAATTTTAATGGTGTACTTTATCATTCAATATATGAATATTTTGAGTTCATTTTTGACAGTATTATGTTTTCTATTGAAACGTGTGCTTATTATTAGAATTTGATGATGAGATAGATCCTGAATGATTTTATTTTATTGGTGTAATAAAAAATATATATGTATGAGCTTTTTCCTTAAGTGACTAACTTCTAATTGTTTCGTTTCGAATGATTAAATTCTTTTTCATTTTATAATAAATTTAATCTCAGTTTTTTTTAAAACAAGATTTACTTTGTTTAATTTATTTTTACTTTCAAATTCTTTTTGCATTTATTATAACAAAAGGAGACAACTGATATATTAAATGTTTTCTCATAGAAGTTTTTTTTTTTTTTGGTTGAAATTAATAATTGAAGTATTTCAATTTAAGTATTACACGTTTTAGCTCGCACTGTTGTTTTTAAACATTATTGGTCTAAAATATTTTTAAGTGTAAAAGTTTTGAGTATTTCATTGCATATTTAATGTATTTTGGTGCATTACAATTTTATCTTAAGAATTTGTTAATTGAAAGCGAGATTTGCTATACTATAGTGATACCATTGTTATTGTTGAACGTGTGACAGTTTAGTTAATTCTTTTGGTTACTAAATAAGATTAAATTTAAATTTTAAAATGGCCTACCTCGGCAAAGGTCGACGTGAAGATTTATTCGTCTTAGCCACAGAACTAAATTTAAAATTCGATAAATCTATGACCATCGCTACTCTCAAAGACCTAATTACTAGTAGTAAAGAATATGACGAAGATCTAACCAAAAACCTACACACAACGATAGTAGAGGATCGTAAAGCCAAGGAGGAAAAATTACGCATAGAAGAACGAGAAGAAAGAATACACATCGAAAAATTGAAGTTTGATGAACAAAAACGTAAAGACGAATTTGAATTGGAAAAGTTGAGGATCCAAGCGCAATTTAAATTAGGTGCTGATATATCCGAAGGCAGTAATACTAAATTTCACGTCAAAGAAGTGTCAAAATTTATACATCGTTTCAATTTGAAAGAAGACATCAGTCTTTATCTTAAATTATTCGAACGTCAAGCGCAGATACTGGATATAAATCAAGAATTTTGGGTTTCTCATCTGTTAGGCTTATTACCGGCTGAAATATCTCACATCATAGCGAGAGCCTGATGACAAAGCTCACTCTTACGAACATGTTAAAGACTTACTACTGAAACGTTTTAAGCTAACTCCAGAAAAATTTGGAAAGCTATTTGTTTCTCATAAAAAGGCTCCTAAAAAGAACATGGATTAAATTTCTACCATGAATTAAATACTTCAACGGATGGATAGACGGTTTAAAGATAGATACTTTCGAAAAATTATCTGATCTAATCATAACGGATCAACTTAAACGGAAAACACCTTTCGAATTTAAAGAATATTACTTAGAATAAATGGCCAAATATGAACTCTCCTGTTCAATTAGCAGAAAAACTCGAAGAATTCGAAGACGTTGAAAAGACACTGAAGCAAAAGGGCAATCCATTTGCGAAGAAACAAGAATTCAAACCCATTGAAAAAATTCGTAGATATGAAGCACCGAGAAAATTCGAATACTATAACAGAATACAGATAAGAAGTTTCCAGCGTCAACAAATTTCAACAAACATTATGAATCTCCTGTCACCAAGTACGAAAATGTTCAAAGATGTCAAGACAATGCACAGAAAGGGTATTACAACAAAAATTACAAAAACACCCAAACTACAATGCTCAGACGAATTATTCAAAGTCACGGAAATTCAAAGAACGTCCAGAGGAAACTTGCACACTCATCGTTAAGGAAGGTTTACGTACTAAAGAAATATTTTTCGCGGAAAGAAGAAAATCACGGCGCTTATAGACAGTGGTAGTACCGTAAGTTTGCTGCGAGAGAACACAAGCAGAAGAATAATGGACCCAACAAAATTATCGAAGAATAAAATACTTCTCACAGGTATTGGCGAAGCACATGTGACAACTATCGGTTCCTTTGAACATGAATTTGAAATTGACAATGAAAACTATTCATTGACTTGGCATGTTGTACCTGCCGATAAATTAAAATTCGAAGCAGTCATTGGATCAGACCTTTTGGAACAAGCATCGATAAGTTTCAGGAAAGAAGTTAAATTCAACAAATATATGAAAATCAAGCACTTATGCAACTTATGCAAATATCTGCTGAAAATCTTCAAGAACTAGACCTGCGTCATGTTGAAAATTGCCGAATTAAGAAGGAACTCGAGAAGTTAATACAAGATTACAAGCCAGAAAAATGCATCTACCGACGTTACAATGAGAATTATTCGAAAGACGAAGAACCAGTCTGTCCCAAACCCCCTCGTCGACTAGCGTTCACCGAAAGACAAAAAGGTAAATAAACAAATAGAGGAATGGCTCAAGAAGGGGTTATACGTCCGAGTTTATCGGAATATGCAAGTCTGATCGTAATGGTAAAAAGAAAGTAAGTGCAAAAATTTTACTGCTTTTATGTCTCAGAAGAGGAAACAACTGGAAAAACTTCAACTAGAAATGTCAAATCTTCAGAAAAACTTCCAAACTGATCTAAAAGTGTTTTCGAGACTTTTGAAAGAATTGTGCAATTTGAAATCTAAGCATGAGCTTCATAAGCAAGACGTAGCCCTTCGAGATAATGAACTGAGGACACTTTGGAAAGAATTGTGCTTGGGAGATCTAGGTTTTGATGAAGAGGACTCCCTTGAAGATACTCAAGTAAATAGTATAATGCGCAATTTGAAACAGAGAAATAGTGCAACTAAAGTGAGTTCTAGAGATAGATATGAAGTGGAAAAGGTTAGTCACCACACGAAGGACCAAACTCCACCACCACATCAGTTGATTTAATGAAATATTTTTATACAAATTAAATTTTGAATAGTAATTATTATATTTAATCTTTCTCATATTATATCCTTTTCGAGAAATTAATTGCTATTATGTGGTAAAACTCGTTTCCAATAATTATCTTATATTCGTTTGTAACAATTATTATATTTTCGTATTATCTTTACCTTTCGACCTATTCGAAGGATTTTTTTTTGTGTGTGTGTGTGTGTTTGTGATTTGGTATTTAGTTAATTGCAGGTCACAATATAGAATATTTTGGTATTTTTATGTTTTACTTTAGATCCGGAATTGTAAATATCGGGTATGCATCTTTTCATCTGTATATTTTATTATAATAAGAGCAATATTTTTTTGGTTATTGCATAAACATTCATATATTTAAAAATTTATGGTTACAGCCGAATCCAATTTAGTTCTCCCTTTAATAAATAATTTAGCTCTCAACACTGTAAGAGCTGAGAGACCAGCTCAGTCAGAGGAGGGTGATTTTGTAGGATATCCCATTTGTAAAAGGTTAGATCATATCATTTACCGAGGTCGGCAATTCTAATCAAAACAGTATTCCACATCAACGCCATCTAGAGTTCCTTTTAAAACGCCGTCATCAACTTATTTCGCCAGAGGCCCACTAACACTCGTTGAGAAACGTCGTATTTCGCACGTCAGCGCCATTCGTCCGCGCCAGGCGGTGTCTTAATAGCACCATAATGAGTTCTATTTAATCTCAATTGCCTCCCTTAAAGTAATGTGATCTAACTTTCCTATTCTTCCGAAATATTCTTATCTAACTTTCCTATTCTTTTGAAATATTCCCCATGTAAATACTCCCCTATAATTCTTAATAAATTATTTAGTTTTCAACCAGTTTCTTTCTTGAAATATGTTGTCTATTTTATTTCAAAATTAACTAATACACCCTAAAAAACCCTAGACACCACGCCATAAGAAACCCCGCCATCTGAAGAATCCCACCTTTTTGGAAGATTTCGGTTGGATTCCCACATGAATATAGATTTTTTTTGCTGCCCGCATAAAGTTAAACCTTGTTTACTTGACCCAAGTAAGCATTTGAGTTTGACACCCTTGGAGGAGACGATATTCGTTTTCTGTTCAATGACATTGTACCTCGGTTAACTCTCTTTTGGCCTTTTGCAGCCTAGTGGTTAGAACAGGAGTACTCCCAACCTTTTTTTCTGCTGGGCCGTATACATATGTCAGCTATTTCACGCAGGCCGCATACATATGTTAGTTGTTTCACGCAGGCCGCAACATGAGAATCAATGGGGGAGGGGAGGACATTGGAAATTTAAAATGTGGAAAATTGATCAAAATATTACAACTCTTGTTTTGCTTTTTTTAATTATTTTATTTTTTATTTTTATCACTAACACTAAATTAGAAGCATTTAAGAAACACCCATTCACAATTTCTGCTTCAGTAAAGGTTTCATATAATTACCAGTAATATAACAAACTTCATAGGATGTCTTTGTTGCCGTTGTGATATTACCATAGACAAAACACTTTGTTCCTGTTGCAAATATTATTCAAGAAAACCTATTTATCACCTCTTGAAAGAGGTATTCGAAGAAAAGTGTCATTGAATGATTCCTGTTTATTTGTATTTTTTAAATACATCACTTTCGTGACAAATCAAATAATTACTGATCCATGTTTGTTTTTCACTACAAAATAGCCAACCTCCCAATCGTCTCGAAACGATGTATTTTCTTAGAATATTTTTCGCTTGCAAGATATGAAAAATAGTTAAAAATTGGTTCCAACCATAAAATTGTCTCTGATCCACTTTTGTCTTTTACTACTAATCGTAATCGTTCAAAATAGAAAAAGAGTATCAATTCATACCCGTATGATACCGGCAGCAAAAAGCAAAAGCAAAATTTGATTTCTTGACAAAGAATTTCCCAACAAATTTTTAGTACAATATTCTTAAGTAAGTAAATTTCTGAGAGCAATGGGCCATGACCGGGCCATTTAAAAAGGCTCGGTGGGACGCATGCGGCCCGCAGGTTGAGTATCGCTGGGTTAGAGCATCGGACTCCAGACCGGAATGCCTGGGTTCGATGCCTGATGCAGCTGAGTACACACGGAGTATGGGCTCGTTAAATCAGTGGGTCCGAAAGTCTTGTGGGCGGTCACAGCAGAAATCACGGGTGCATGAGGCCGGAGAAAATTTCCCTCCCCTCCAGTTCCATGACTAAGTTGTGGAGGCGGAGATAGGTGGTGTCACTACCTATCGTAAAGAAGGCCAACCTGTCTCACAGGTTCTGGCAACTTTCATTCCTTCCCTTCGGGAACAACAACTCTCTCTCTTTTCAACAACAACTCTCTTTTTGTATGCCTCTTTTCTTCAGTAAAATGGGTTCTTTTTATCTGACAACAGCTAGACGCTCTTTTTGAATAGAGTTTTGTGAATATTGAATCAAAATGTGTAAAATTATATGAAGTAAACTTATTTTATAATTGGGGAAAGAGTTCTCTCAATGGATTATTCTTATTTAGTTTAAACCTTAACACATATCACATCCAGCAACGACAAACAAATTGACCACGGAATAAAAGGCACAAGTGGTGAGAAACATATTTTCTTTACCTAACTGTTGTTGGCTATTCTTCGGCAAAAGCTGTTGACCCAGATGTGAGTGTTTTTATTTGAACCACCAACTTACCAGTCTGCAATAACACCGTACACACATTGGAAGTTGTTGTCCTGTGTTTTTTATCCTGGGATACATATGAAATACAAGTGGAAGAGAATAGAGACATACAATACAAGAATATATACATTTATTACAGATGATGATTCCAGCATATAACAAGAAGGAGTGCGCTGCTTATCATTCGAGACGGAATCCATTACAGGCGAAAGTCCGACTTCTTTTCCCGAAGAAAATACAACGATGCCTTACTCGGGATTTGAACCCGAACCCACGCTGTGACAAGCCAAGGGTCATATCCACCATACTGGCTGGGCGGCACGCGTTAGAAGACTGGGGTGAAAAGAAATTCCTAGTCGGATCAGTCGCTATTTTACTACTGTTAACTGTAAATCGGCTTTTATTCCTGTTCTTTGTTGTTTGCGACTTACGGGAGAAGGGGTCACTACATAACTCGTTCCTTGAGTAGAAAGTCGTGTTATTCATACAATTTCTGAGTGATACTTAGAGAAGGCTGTTATTCAGTCATTACTGCAATTGGTATAAACCTCTAGATGGTTTAAGTGTCACTGCAGAGTTTTTACGTTAACGTTATGGGTAATATTTTGTTCAGATGGTGGATCTGATTAGTACGGGAACCGTAGCCACTTATAATCACAAGTCATGATTTATTAGGAATGTTTTAGTTAGATTTCCCCAATGGAATGCATAATCAGTTAGTAACATGAAGCTATGCTGGCATCTAATGCTCAGTTCCTGGGTCCCCAACCAGCCAGTATGGTGGATATGACCCTCGGCTTGTAACCGAGTGGGTTCGCGTTCGAATCCCGAGTAAGGCATGGATGTACTTTCTTCGGGAAAAGAAGTCGGACTTTTTCGTCTGTAATGTACTCCCGTCTCGAATAGAAAGCAGCGCACCCTTTCTGTTATATGCTGGGATCATCATTTGTAATAAATTTCTAAATTTTCTTCTGTTGTATGTTTCTGTTCTCTTCCAATTGTATTTCAGATATATCACATAGGATAAAAACACATGACAACAACATTTCCTGAATCACCGCTTACGCTACACACTTTTTTGATGGGGAATCACCCATGGGAACAACTTTGGCTCCTGCTTGTGGTTTGGGTAATTTTAACCGACCAATTTCAGGTCCAGAGCACGCATTAGACGACTGGGACGAAAAGGAGCCCCCAGTCGGGACAGTAGTTTAGCGTTTTTAATCCTTTTTTTTTCCATTGTTTGGGACTTGCAGGAGAAGGGGTCGCTTCTATTCCATTAAAATTCAGTTATCTTAGAGAAAGTACGAAATACAAAACATTTTTAAATGGGGTGGATTTCTTCAAGCTTTATAATTTGTATAAGATAGTGTGTTTTGTAGTAAAAAAAGGAAAACTTGCCTTGTAGACGCATTCTAAATATTTCAAATCCTTGAAATCATCCATTGTTACGGGTCTATCTATATCATCTCCGAAAACGAAATCTAGTTCTTCGTGAATTTTTGACTGGACGTTTGGATGGAGGCCGATCAGGTAGAGCATCCATGTCATGCTGGTGGCAGTGGTATCATGACCCTAATCCAAATGAAAAAGAAACAATGACATTTTTGGTTTCATAATACATTTATAGACAATATTTACTGTCCCTAGGAAATTTACAATTATTTTTTAGTGTTTAAGAAATCAGAAAAATTTAATTTGCTCTCGTACCTGAAAAAATAATTGATTAAACGAATATTTTGAATATCTACCGAAAACTAAAAAGAGAAAATTATAGTTTTATAATTTTAGGTTAGTATTTGAAAACCACATCTTATTCTGGCTACTTTTTTATTTAAGTTTTAAAAACCAAATAACATTATTTGTTTTATTAGATTTTGAAGCTAAAAATTTGTCAAACGGCCCTACGAGCTATATTTTTTTAGAAGAAGGAAGTGGAAAGAAGTATTGGAATTGCTTTTTCAATTCCTACTATTAGTTCACTCTCTCTCTCTATATATATATTCATATATATATATATATACTGCTGAAATTTTCAATCGTTAATAAAAGGCTTTCTAATCATCCACTCAAAACTAAATATATATATTTTTAAAACTTGTAGTGGATGACACTTGATGTTAATACACTTTTTCAATTATTAATTCAGTTAAGTTCATTAATTAATTTTTTAGTTTTATAAGGGAGAAAAAAATTAAATTTGCTCCGAATGAAACAATAAAGGACGACAATATACATTGATTATTGCAAGGAAATTCGCTTTCTATTTTGCCAGTAAATATTGTGATTCTGTCATATGTGTATGTATATATTTAAAAAAATTGTAATTATTTAATAAAAAGTATCTAAAATAAAAAAAATTTCCTTGTTGAGCTAAGAAGGAATTGGCATTAATTTTTTTTTATATTACTTTTTCTATTTTATTTTGGGGAAAGAAGAATATAAGTAAGCTAAATTTTTAAAACCTCATTTGTGAACTAAATTCCAGTATAACCTTAATTATAAGGGAATTACAAATAAAATCAGAGTGAAATACGTTTAACGCGAAAACGCTTAAGGTGAAATATCATTTAACTTAAAATAAGAGAACGGTCTCGACAAATTATTGTGTATTTACATGTATTATTTTTCTCTTAACACGTAACGAAAATCGCTTAACAAGAAAAAATTTCTCATCTGGGAATGAACAAAATATGGAAAACACTAGCCGCGCTGGAGAGATATAAGAGGGATGTGAAACGAAAGAGAGGTAGTTTTATATGTTTCGTAGAATGGATACTAACTTGGCTTTGAAACTCCCTCGGAATAGCCTGTTACACGAGCCAATTTTGTTTATCTAATCCAGTGTTTCTCAAACTGTGGGGCGCCCCCTAGGGGGGCGTAATAACCCTAAAAGGGAGGCGCGAGCGTATCGGAAAGTCGAAAATAAAAGATTATTTAAAAAATTATTAATTTACTAAAAGGAAACAAATATATTCTGACAAAATAAAAAAAAAATACACATTTACTCTAATATAGTATACTTATAAATGTATCAGTACGGCACAATATATTTGATAATAAATATCAATACTAATTTAAGAACAAATTTAATAATTGCTAGTGATTTTTCAATGGGCTTATCATACACAAAATTTAATACGTATCTTAATACTTTGTACGGTTTAAAATTAGGGTCGTATTGTAGTTTTAGCGTCATACCTTATTACTAAATACATTCAACATATTGTTATTGTATGGGGAAGGGGGCGCGATGAAAATTGTGTTTGAAAATTGGGTCGCGAATATAGAAAGTTTGAGAAGCACTGATCTAATCCCTACTTTCACCCTCTATCCCTACAAATGCCACACTAAAACATATCATCTCTCATCGGTTGGTTTTGGAATTCGGTGATAAGTACATCGCAGTACAAAAATCAGTGAATTTGGTTCAGTTATTTATTTGATCGTAATCCATTTTTTGATCAATAGTTGACAAATAATTGACCTGAACCTCTTTAACATTTCCTTCGTTATTTATACGACCTTGCAAGATCTCTCCAAAAATACTATTAGTTGCCATTTATCTTTTACTAATTTTTAGATTCCGATCACCTAAGATCTCGCAAATAAAATCTGATCCTATCAACAAATCAATTTCCGTGCTAAGCCCGTCATCAGCGAGTATTAATCCTTTTTTCAAAGCAATTTTCCTAACGAAACCGCTCGGAATAGAAATTCTCCCATGAGTTATTTTATTGGTAACTGCAGCCCTTATGTCAATACTCAATCTCGAATTAGAAATGCTTTGGAGTTTCAGTTTCACAATATCAAAACTTTGTTTCCTACCCTCCGAACCGAACGCATAAATTATCAACTCCTCGGTAGAAGATGATTTTAGCTGAAGTAGATCAACAACCCTTTTTAAAACAAACGATTTACTACTCCCAGTATCAATTAAGCCTTGGATCTTTATGCCGTTTATTTGGGCTACAAATGTTTGCAAAAATATTAAATCATTTCTATCGCCGAGAGTAGAAAGAGTAGTCGTTTGACCTTCGGATTCGGGTTGTTTATCGTGTTCATCCTCATAACTCAGCGGTTGATTTTTTGTTTTATTAGGCGGGGAAAAAGGAATTCGCAGATTAATTTGTTATGGGGAAATCCGGAACTACATTTACAAGCCAAATATTTCTTTTTACAATTTCGAGTTATGTGAAAATTCCCAAAACAAATAAAGCACTTCTTTAACAATTTTATTGCATTTTTTGTTTGTTCCAAATCTAAGGGACAATCCTCGGAGATGTGAGTTGTGTCGGATTTATTATTTTTAAAACAGAATACGCATTTTATCTGCGGTTGAGAGTGATGAGTCACCATTGCGTTGGACGAATTGAAGTTGCTTTTATTTGGATAATTTTGAGGCGAATGCATTTGTAACGTCTGGCGCCGATTAGGTTCAGAAGCGAAACTGTTTGAATTAGACATTGAAAAGGCTGTCTCACGGCTCTGTATTTCCTGTTTTAAAAAACAAATCAAGTCATTTATATCCATTGCATCACATTTACGTTGACGATTATAGAGAATATTAATTTCTAAGGGAACCTTTTGCAATATTACAGGAAAAAGAAGATTAGAATATGTTTCGGTTCTAATACCGAGAGACTGAAGGGATCTAACTTGAATTTTGATATTATCGTACAATTTTCTTAAAACGGGAACATTGTTTACTGACTTCACCGTTTCAAGCTGTAATAATTTTGTCATATGAGCGTTAATGGCCAGTTCCTTTCTCCCAAATCGATCTTGAAGTAATTGAATCGCGGAATCATAGTTTTCGTTTGTGAGGGCAAATCCGGAAATTGCCGTCGAAGCGGCTCCACGCAAATACGATTTTAAATAGGTGAATTTTTCAATTTTACTCAATGTATCATTTTTATGTATCGCGTTTTCAAATGAATTATAAAAATCTAGCCATTCGCTGGATTCACCGTTAAATGTGTTTATATTAATTCGGGGCAACTTTACGCTGTTTTCGGTTTTAAAGGAATTTCAGATTATATTAGTTTCGGTTTCCCTTGAAACTTGTTCACTGCTTGTACACCCGTCAGAAATATTTGAGGAGGTCCTTTCTAGTAAAGTCATATACCTATCTAATTTCGATCTAACTATAGTTCCCATTTCCCGATATTTTTTGCTATCCATAATCTCTTTTTCCAAATCGCTAATATCAACAACCTTTTCGATACCAAAATCCAATTCTTTCAAATCCTTTATTTTTTCCACTAATTGGCATTTTAGACCTTGTAAAATTTCAAGCTTAATTTCTCTGTTTATTTCTTCATTTACCGGGGATTCAATATTAGCATTTATTTTAGTGACCAATTTAGTAAAAAGTGACCTTACGGTGCTCCGCTTCGTCTTAAGTCGTTCTAAATCCATAGTTCAGCAATATGAATTCGAAATAATGAATTGATAAGGGACTTACCTCGATCAGCAAGGGCGTGGCCGTATCCGAATCCTTTAATGCGTAATAATTAACACTGCTTTTAAAATTCTTTCGATCACGTCCGGGTCACCAGCATGTCATGATATATGATTAGCAGTGCTGAAATGACGAGATGCCTTCGATTTTTCTTATATTTATTACGGAACCCATTTTGCGGCGAACACAATTATATCACAAGCACATACACACACAACAGCAAGAGAGTACAGCAAGTAGAGAAGTGAAAGTTAACATTTGTTTTCGGTGATTTCCCTCAGTTAGGGAAATTTTGTTTTCGATCATTCTCCCTATAGGGATTAAACTCTAACAAGGTCTGCTACTTTAGAGTTGTTTCAGCAAAGAAAACGACAGTTCGTTTGCTGTATGTACCTCGGCAAACATTGTTTGATGTAATCTTCCGTTTCAAAGAACTTGGCAACAATGGTCGACATCCAGGAAGTGGGCGAAAACGCGCTGTAAATACTTCAATTAATCGTAAGGTCATCGAAAAGCGAGTGCAGAGAAATCCGAGGGGTTTCCATGAGACAGATCGCTCGTGACATGGGGACAAGTGACAGATCGGTGAGGCGAATAGCAAAAACTGAGCTTGGACTGAAGCCTTACAAATTGCGAAAATTTCAACTTCTCAGTGATAAAAACAAACTCGTACGGCTCCGGAGATGCTGAAAATTTTTGAGACGGGCCGCAAATCCTCGCTGGAAGAGATTTCTTTTCACTGATGTGAAGCTTTTTATGGTTCAACAAGTTCATAACACCCAAAACGGTAGAATATGGTCTGTGGACGCTTCAAGCACCTCGGCAATTGCTGAACATCGCTAATACCCAAAGTCGATCATGGTCTGGGGTGGAATTGGCGCAAGTGGTAAAACACCTTTGGTTTTTGTGAAAGAGTACGTTAAAATCAATTAAAATCAATCAAAAAGTGTACCAGAGGGACATTATTGAAGCTGTTGTACTTCCTTGGGAACAAAAGCATTTCGTAAATGCAAATTGGACGCTTCAACAAGACTCTGCACCAGTTTGCAAGGCCAAAAAGACACAAGAGTGGTGCAAGGCGAATTTTCCAGACATGATATCATCTGAAGAATGACCACCCTACACGCTGGCTCTCAATCCCATGGATTACAGTGTATGATCCATTTTAGAGTCCAGGGCCTGCACTAAACCATTCAAAACTTTGGACTCCCTAAAGCAATCACCGCTGCGGGGAATGGGGTATATTAAAGGTAAAAGACTTGAGATCCATAGTTGAAAATTTCTGCAAGTGTTTGTGCCTCTGCAGTGCTGCAAAAGGTGGTCACTTTGAAACCAATAAAATTTATTTATTAGTACAAGTGTGGTCTTATTATTATTTGTTATATTTTTTCTTATTTGTTAATTTTTTATAAAGTTATATAAAAAATTGTTTGTCCGAGTTTTTTTTTTTGCCGCACCCTGTACATATCTATGTAAATAAAATGTACTCTTATAAACTAAATTTTGTTGAATATATGTTTTTATCTTTGCAATATCCTTTAACACAAAAGAATATTTCAGTTCCTGCCAGTTTCATGTTTAACGAATTTTACTGTATACGCAAAATATAATTTTCAAAGTTTTTTTTTTTTATCGATGTTCTCTAGCCACAAATTGTTCTCTCTCTTCTATTTCATTTATAAAAGTTAAACTTACTTTTGATCAAAATTTTAAAAAAACATTACGAATGACAAAAGAAATGAAATCTGTTTCAGTCGCGTAAAATTTGATAACTGGAGTTTAAATCTAAAACACGATAAGAGAGTTATGTTAATTTAAAATTAGAGTACTTTTTTTATTTCAAACTTTTTTAAAATTTTGACCAGTGTAAAGGGGTCAATGCGTGTTAAATCTTTCCTTATCAATAAAATAAGATGCAACCTGGCACCTAAATTTCAGTTCTCACTAGGACAATTAAGTTTTGTTGTATTTGAACTGGTGTTTAGAGCATATAAGAGTTGACTCTTAAATTATTTTAAGTTAACGCTTATTTCAGAAACATGAAAGATAACGTAGTGTAGTGATACCTCAGTGTAGTCAGCTCTTGAACAAATCCAACTCCATACACGTTGTGTTCAAATTTAAAACGTTTTGTTTCAATAAAATAATTATCAATGAAATTTTGGCAAAATAGCTGAATGTCAAATATTTTGCAAAGAGGTACCACCTTAACAAAGTTGCAATAGCACGTTCTGAAAAACCCAGACAATGTGTCATTTTCAAAACATTAGGCCGATGCAAAATTTTTTGGAAAGAGTGTTAGCTCAGATCCAGACTGATAATCCTTCAAATTAAAGCTGCACTGCTTTTTTATTAGTTATTGCTAAATTAATTATTTAATGATAAATTCGCAGATTGTTTTCTTGTGAATAAAACTGGATTGTCCTTGTAAATTATTAATCGGAAAAAGAAATTAGAAAGAAAAAAAAGATCTTAGCCAAAAGGAAAAAAAAAGTTTTATACTTGAAAAAGCCCGTGCAACACCGGGCTGAACGGAGGAAAAAGAAACGTGTCTGAGAAAGAAAAGAAGTGGAAGAAGTTTCGGAAAAGAGAATTCAAATGACATAAATATGGAATTCACTCACATCGCGCATACAGCGCATACACACACACCACACACACACAGAAGAGCTGGCCTCCAAGAAAGAAAGAGAAAAAATTTTTACATAGGGATAAAGTTATACCCATGGAAAACCCCAATGCAACAACGGGCTAAACGAAGAGGATACGGACCCGTCCGATGGGGCAAAGAGGTGGAAGAAACTTTTAAAAAAAGAGAATTTTAATAACATTGGTATAAAAATCAGATACACACCAGGAAGTGCTGACACTAAGAGAGAAAGGGGAAATTTCCAAGGCAAAATGCTACACACTTGAAGAAGCCCCGTGCAACGCCGGGCTATGCACCTAGTTAGTACTAAGCAGTATTTAAAACGAATTTTATATTACCTCATCAAGGTATAGTATGACAGTAACAATTGATTTTTCCATGGAAAAAATTGATAATTTTCACTTTATCAATCCTGTTTGGTATTTCAAAGATCTTCAAAGGATTAAGGTATCCGACTACGTTTGGAACCGTGATTTTGCAAAAGTGTATAAATGGGTAATATTTATGATATTTAGTGTCACTTAGATCAGAATACATATATAAAATTGTTTTAAGGACATTTTGACAAAAACAATTATTTAAATACAACATTTTGGCAAAAAATGAACATCGAATGACCCATTTTCAAAATATTCTTCTTTAGTGAAAAATGCTTCTATTATAATAATATTTTGCTTGTTTATAGCTCAGAACCCTGTACAGAGGCTCAACTAGAATTTTTGAAATATATAACTTAGAAGTGAGTTTATCCATGTTTTACGACAACAGAGGGGAGAAATTTTAAGAAAAAAACGCCGATAATTATTTCAATGGGTTGTAACTCTGAAAATAATGTGAATTTTTTCAAAAATCATAGTTGAGCCTCTGTACAGAGGTCTGAGCTATAGAAAGGCAAAATATTATTATAATAGAAGCATTTTTGACAAAAGGAGATTTTGAAAAAAGGTTATTCTAAATTAATTTTTTGCCGAAATATTGTATTTAAGTAAATTGTTTTTGTCAAAATGTCCTTAAAACAATTTTATTCATGTATTCTAATCTAAGTGACACTAAATATAATGAAAATTATCCATTTATGCGCTTTTTTAAAATCACGTTTCCGAACGTAGTCGGATACTTTAACCACATTTACCGATATATTGCAATACTAGTTAATTATCAATTAATATAAACATTATATTGTAATTAAGTTTTGGAGTATACCGCTAAAGTAAATGTTATAAGTTCTTCTCTGATGTCTTCCTCACTAAAATCCTTCGTTTGAAGATGGTGCTCCAGAAGTATATCCATTAGCGAGCTTCTCTTGCCTTCGCCAATTCTTAGTTCTCCATTGAGATAACGTTTCTTCTTTTCTTTTATAATCTAACAAGAAGGGAATATAGATATTAAGATGTTTGAATAGACAGTCTAAAATTTCTGGTTATTCTACAATTTTAGTAATGTCTTTGATTCCACAAATTCCCTTTTAAGTAAATCTATTATTCCATTTGCAAGATTTGACTAACTGTACATACCAAAGAATTTTCCCTTTTCACAACTGAGTGCTTTTCCATTATAAATTTGCCGCACATTTTTTTACGCCGAATTAGTGTGTTTTGGCTTGTTCCTTTCGGTGAAATTAGGTTTTCCTTTTACTATTACCATCGCCAAAAAGAAAGAGGAGCCAAACTAGTGATCCATTGTTCCCAGAAAATTCGTCAAAACGAAAATGGCGCCGCGGTATGAATATAATGGAATAGTACCAGAAATGAACTTTAAGCAATGATTTAATCGTATCGTTCATTATGAATTAATTTCTGCGTCTAATAATTAAAAAAATATGCATTAAAACCTATCAAAACGTCAAAGTAATTACCGGTACTCTTATATCAAGTCACTGACGATAATCTTTACCAATTAATTGAAGGCAGGTGTTAACAAAACTGCTTTTCCGCTTAGGCAAGCTAGGCACATGCCTAGGATCCAAGAGATTTGGGGGCGGAAAAAATTGGAGGGTGAAAAAGAGAAAAAAAATAGTTACAGCGAACACCATCGCCGAGCGAGTCATGAGAGAAGCATTTCTGCCCTAAAGATCTACATTGAAAAAGGAAAGGCTGAACAGTTTGATGTTGCTTTGCTCTCAAGATATTAAAATTGAAATGGATTACAATGATGTAATTAATGATTTTGCATGATCAAAGCTCGAAGAAAATTTTTGTTGACTGTGACTCAACCAAGAATACGGATGTCTAAAAATAAAGGATAGTAAAGTATATTTTAATTTACAAAAAGATGGGTGGGTGGTCCGTGATGCCATAAGGTAAGAAATGAACAAAAGTAGCCAAACCATGCCACTATCCTTTCTTTACGGCTGTCTGTTGCCATACCGGGACATGGCGAGTCCATATGGGGTGGATCAGTGCCCTTTTTACCTTCCCTGGTGCCCTAGACACTTCAAACTGTTACGTCTCCCCCCCACACACACTATTTCCAGAGAGCCCCTCCTTTTGTTTTTACCTTGCCAGTTTTGGTTCGAGAGAGATATTCCCTTAACTCTCTCTTACTGTATTTTCTTTCTTTGGATAGCCTTTTTATTATTCAGCAATTATGAACCCGTCGTATCCCGGACTGGCATCCGGTAGCAAAAGGAAAGGATAGGCGCATGGTTTTGCCACTCTTGTTCATTTTTTGCCTTACGACATCGTGGACCACCCACCCTTTTGTCAATTAACACAGTAAATTTATGAAATCATTTGCAATTATGCGAGAGTGTACATTATTGTATGAACTGCTATCACCTTGTTAATATCATGACTTATCGCTTTACTATCTATTACTTTTAGACATCCTCATTCTTTGTTGAGTCACTGTCATTGTACTGGTACAACGAAGATTTTCTTGAGCTTTGATCGCTGCTAAGTAGGTAATGACACGATTGTAATCAATTTACATTGTAATATCATTTTGAGTGCAGAACAACAAACTGTTAAGCTTTTCATTTTCCATATAGTTCCACGTACATACTGATAAGAGGCTGGCTGGCTGAAGACCTCCGTTCTTTTCGTAATTTCTATATCCTCCCTTTTTGGCAGGATGTTGTTACATTCTTTTGAATTGGGGGCGCGTCTTTACACACCCAAGACACCCCAAAGCAAACACCAGGTCGACGGACTCATAAATTTATTTAAAATTGTAACTTGGTGCTCTAGGGCTCAGCCAATCGGAGGCACTAACAATGAGTGCAGCGCAGGGTTATTTGAGATGAACAGGCCGGCTTTAAAAAGTGGCGTGCGACAATTATCGAGAGACCTCCTTGTTTCTTAATTGAAGTTGAAATGTAACTAAATTTAACTCTTAACAAAATCGAGCCTGTGGACCCCGTAGGCCCTTGTCAATTACCAGCCATTTTCAGCCTCTCCCGTTTCAGACCACTGATATAAAGATGAGTGTATTTTATTTAATGAATTCTTTACGCAATTAGAATGTTCAAATTTAATCCTATCCATAAAATAAATTCAATTCTTAATTTAAATCGGAGTTTGTATACTCTTGAGTTAATTTCTTGTCTCTCAGTCCATGATGCGATCTAAATTTGATGAACTAAGAATCTTGAGAAAGACTTGTTTACATCGAAACGAAGTAGTAAGTTCGAAAATCTCATCAATACACAAACACAATGCCTACATGATTCGTAAGGTGATGGTTCTTTCGCTGTAATTTTTTTCTCCTATTTCGCCCTTCATTTTTTTACACACCCAAATCTTTTGCGCCCTAGGCACCTGCCTAGTGTGCCTAAGCGGAAAAGCAGCTCTGTGGTGGATAATGAAAACTCTCCAACGAGCAAAAACAAAGAAAGGAAAAAGAGAACGAGAGGTAAGGGAAGATTCCTCCTAAACCAAAATTGGCAAATAACTGAGGGAAAAGGGGTGCTCTGGAAACAGGGAGAGGGGTAAAAATTCGAAGTGCGTATGGTTCCGAGGAGATTAAAAACTGCCCTGGGTGTTAATACGTAATTACTCCCTTATCTTTTTCAAAATACCCATGTTGAAAATTCTAAATTAAGCTTTGATTATATTAATGTTTGGATTTATTGAGATGTATACTTTCTTTTTAGAAGCAATACTAGCAAACATGGTTTTTTGATGAGAACATTCAGTTGAAAAGGAATATGGAGTGTATGTTGATGAGATTTTAACAACTTTTAAAATAGAACGCTAGAATGTCTTATGGCTCACCAGGATAACTCAATATTGCAATGGATTAATCAAAAATTTTTGTTACAATAATTTTGATAATGAATTAAAAAATTTCTAGATGTGGGGTGACCCTTACCTGGGACATCTTAAGACTCTGAAGACCTGGGCCTAGAGAAATATTAAGAGTTTTTGAGGCCTTGGGCCCCTATGCAAAGGTAGGTCATACCTGAGATCTTTAAAAGTAGAGAGTATATAGCCGGGGAGGGCATTAAGTTGATCGCGATCGACAGGTGGACCGCCAAGACATTTGGGGGTGACCGCCTTCACATAAAACGTTAGACGCGCATACTAAAAGAAACACAGGTGGTTATCAAGATAATGGGAAACACCCGTGAATAAAACTGCAACCCAAATTTGAAGAAACTTTTTCAAGAATTTACTAGACTAGAATCAAAAGTTGCATTCATGGGTTACCCCCATTTGGCAATGTTGATGTGAAAAATTTAACTAAAAATATGTTCCATGTTCTCGAGGAAAACGAAACTTTTTTTCTCCTTCAAAAGGACGTAATTTGTAAAGAATAACTTTAGGAATCTAATAGACGAAGAAAAGTGTCCCAATTTTAAAAAAGCTGCAGTTCATTTAACATCGTTTTTTCGCTCTACCTAACTGTGTGAATCTACATTTTGAACGAAGAATATAATCAAGACAGCGTATTATTCCCGTTTGAGAGACGACCACTTAGAATCCAGTGTAAGATTAGCAGTTAGTAATAATATACCGAGGTATTCAAGTTTGTGGCAGATAATACGAAGATCAAGTCGTCTATTGTGTGTGAGACTATAGCTTTAAAAACTAAATTTAAGGGAGAATTACTTAATTTGTGATGTATTGTGAATTGTTTGAAAATGAATCACTTGATATTAAATTTATGGGTATAATTATTATGTTTGTATTTTGCGTTTTACTTAAAACGTAGTTTTAAAAGAGTAAGTTTTTCTACTATAATTATGTACGTAAGTACACATATTCTGTATTTATTATTAGCAAAATCTAAATATTGTTGAGTTTTTTTTTTTTTTTTTTTTGCTCATCACATCTACGTTACAAGGTGGACCTCAATACCTTGAAAAAATTAAAAGTAGACCGTACCATGTAAAAGTCTGCCCACCTCTGGTATATTGCATGCATTGCCAAATATTCGTTTAAACGGTAATTTAAACAAATAAATGTGCATGACTCACAATCTCAAAAACCTCGGCACAAATCGACTCAACTAATGGCCGCATTTCGACTAAATTAGTTAAATGATTGCTTATGGTATTAGGCCTAGGCCTAGACATGGACAATGGTCATCACATAATAATAATACACTCTTACAACTTTTGCCAGTTGACATGCAGTTTGAAATTTCCTATTTTTTGGAAAATATATACAGTAAAAATATTTGACCACATTAAAATCCTCTGGATCATGATCTTATAAAGATGGTGCCGAGAACGAAACAAGGCCCTCACTGAGGTCTCGGCCCAGTTGGCCCATGCTTCAACCTTTATACTTTTCTTAAATCTAAATTTCTATGAATTCTTGGGGTGAAATGAGTAACTGCTTTTTAAAAGCTAGTAAAGTTAAAAAGAAAACCATTACACACACATAAAAAAGTCGACAAAACGTCTTGTTTTGTCAGTGGATTTTTTTTAATTAATAATTTTATTAATCTCAAGACTAATTTTAAGAAAAGGCGTTTGTTAATTATCTTCATTGCATTCTTATTTTAATAAAGGAATTTTATAATTAAAAGGAATAAACCTATAAAAGAACTTTATTTGTAAAAAGTAAATTTGTTTTATAAAATACTGAACTTGGTTTTCTAAGAATAAAATAAGAAAAGAAAGCTCTAATTTAGTTCTAAAATAATTAGATTGAATATAAGAAAACCCGGATGAAGCTCAGTGGCTGAGTGGTAGTGCTTCGTGCTTTCACACCACAGGTCCGAGTTTCAAACCCCGGCTGGGCACGGTCGACTCGGACGTTCATCCCTTCAGTGGGTCGATAAATGAGTACCAAGCTTGCTTGGGAGCTTAACAGTCGTGGTTTCGCGTCAGACTGACCACCTGACCGGAACATCTGCTCATGCACCTCAAGGTCCAGGGTCACGTATACTGATATGGGTTCAGTAGGCCTGGTCCCTCATGGGCTGTTGCGTCACTGAGTTAAGTAAAAACCCGGATATTGTACTTATTATATAAATATTTTTTTAAAAAAAAAACTGTTAAATACATCAAAATAAAACAAATCCTTAAATAATCATATTTTGTTTGTATAAATCTCATTATATAATTTTGTTCATCTATGGATTTTTGTATGGTATTTATTCTCGCTCTTCTTTCCTAAAGGTGCGTTATCATTTTGAAAAATTAAACTGTTTTTTCATTATTTTTTAATTCGCCCTTGTTTGGAAATTTTCATGATTGAACTCTGAAATGTTTCTGTGAGTATCTGAAAAATAATATCCTTCTTTATATTTCTCTTCCAATATTTTTCCTTATACAATAACATTTTATTGGGGACATTATACCTATTTCTTATACAAATTACAAATTATGTTAAAATAGTTTATTATACCGAGTGTCCATAATTAAACTTGAAATTTGCGAGCAGTCTGTAGAAAAAACTATACTACAGAATTGCATGAAAATTGTGTAATAGCAGAATGAAATTATGGGAATTTTTATCGAGGGAAAGCAAAACAATGATTTTAAAAAAACCACCCCTAGGTGGCGTATCATAGCTTTATTGAATCTACAAAAGTTTGCAAAACAAGCTCGATATGCTGTCCACCATTGTCTTCTACCATTTGGAAGCATAAAATCGCATTTTCGACTGTTGAAAGCAACATGAACTAGGGAATGTTATGCACACGATGCTTCTATGCTTTCTTTAAGGTCGAATAGAGATGTGATGGGATCACGGTTGATCATAGCCTTGAGGTATCCTCAGACAAAAGTGGCAAGGATTCAAGTCGAGGGATTCATGAGGCCAAGCTGTAGGTTGCCACGGACGCACAGGATTACTATGGTTACGACATTTGCATATAGCAATAGTTAACATTGTATAACGCCATCTAGTGATGGTTTTTGAAACTCATTGTTTCCCCCTCGATGAAATTCCCATCATTTCCTTCTGCTATTACCCAATTTTTATGCAATTCTGCTGCATAGTTTTTGCTACAGACTGCTCGCAAATTAAAAGTTTAATTATGGACACCCAGTATACTTTCTGATACTTTAATCACATGATTATAAATAATACACTTTAATCTACAAGAAATGCTGCTTTACGTATTATTTTAAAATTATCTGATACCTTAAAGGAAAAGTATAAAATAGTTTAAAAAAAATTCTGTACTCTAATATATATTTTCTATAATACAATAATCAAACAACTTACTGTTTTTGAGAAATCTTCTCCAACTTTTAAATATCTTTTCATTTCTCTTCCTTTGCTCGTGAGACCGTAAATAAAATCTGACCAATGGAGACAATTGCCTATTCTTTCAACAATCAATTCCATACCTCTGAGGAAAAACACTTGTTATAGCTTAATCACTTTGAATTCCATGTTTTTGTAGAATCAGCCTTTTGTGTGTTGTGAGCAAGGTAATGAAGCATGATTATTAACAAAAAAAAAACTTTATTCCCAGGGTTCCTACTCAAAAGTAGGCCCTGGGCCCCTACACAACTGGAGACCCCTCCTATGACCCTTAAAAGTAGACCGTACATAGCATGCGTTTTCAAATACTCGTACAAACAGTAACCCGAAACAAATAAATGTGCATGACACAGTCACTCAAACCGACTCCACTGATTACAGCCTTTTGACTAAATGAGTAATGATGGTGCATGGTAGTAGGCCTAGGCCTATACGTGGACGAGGGTCATTACATGTAGCCAATTATATGCTCCGAAGTTCCCAGTTTTTAAGAGAATACAATCTGAAATAACATTTGACCGTTGAAATTATTCGAATCGGGCTGAGTCGAGAACGAGATGAGGCCCCTCATTGTGGCCGAGGCCCTGGGCCCGGTCCTGGTTGGCTCATGCCTTAAGACGTCCCAATTTATATTCCATGATATTACAACCAATACTGAGTTAGATTATTACCTTCATCAGAGAGGAATTCTGGGAAGACAGGAGAAATGTCAGAAGAAATTTCTACCGACCAATGAAATGCAATAGGACTGTTCTAGCAGCCAATACTAAGGCGTAAAGATCAAGAAGCTCCGATATTTTAATCGTGCACTACAAGTTAAAAGATTCTATTTAAGGCTCTTGTCTAACGGCCATTTTGAATTAATGAGCGATAAACCTATGAGAATTCTGTTTTCCTACCCAAGCCTGGACTAGTGCATCAATTTAAATGGTGTTACTTACATCCGAAAAAGGAGAAAGGAATGAAGATTTCTTTGAAAATTACATTTTTCCACTGAATTCTAAAAGTATTTGTAATACTATCAGAATTCAGTGGAAACATTCGGGACTGGAATTTCACACCTCTCAATGGTCGCCTGAGGCGGGAAACGAGAAGCTGTAAGATAGAAGGCGGGAAAGACGAGCAGTAGCGGAGGGAAAATAAGAAAGGAAGGCTCTTGACACATAGAATGATGATCTAAATTAGTCTTTATTTTTGTTTGTTTTGTGTTGTGCCCATTTAATGAATGACATTTAAATATACTTGCGACAAAATAATTGTTCTTTGACTACATGTAAAAATATTAGCATTCCTAATCATTCCATATCTTCTATAGGAAAAAAGAATTCAATGTTTTATATTATTTTTTATGTTCATCTTAAGGATTCATTTGTGGGTCTTTAGATCTTTAATAAATATTTAGAATTATTTTCAAATATTGGAGGTGAAATTCAATTTCGAGTATCTGCATTAAATGTAAGCATATTTAAGGGCTTATCACACGTATACGTATTTGGAGCAATTTTTCTTCCAAGCAACCATTTTGAACAATTACTACCCAGATAAAATAGCAATGGGTTCGAACAACTTTTCCTAATGAGCTGAAGAAATTGCTCGAATTTAAGATAGCTCGAAATTCTAGCCAATGGGGTTCTTCATCTCTCTACGTCATAAACAAGATGGTGGTAAAGATGGAAGCCTCGTCTTCATCAAACGCATCAGAAATGGTGTATAATATTTTAAACACAAAGGCGCTCCGTTTCTGTTTACGACCGTCAACAAAAGCGCGGGCGGAATAAAAGAGATAATATTGGATGATCGTTTTCCGAAACAGAAAAATCAGCGAGTAACTTTTCAGTGTAAGGATAGGGTGCGGATGACGTCAGAGCGTATTGTTTTGCTTACGGAAACCCTTCACCCTCATAACTGCTCGAAACGGTTGTTCGAAAGAGACTCGAGTTGTGCCGAGACATGAGTGGGTGATAAAGCCTTCTGGCGTAATTATTCAGAATGGGCTGTAGCGAACATAAGAACACGGTTGATTTCGTCTGGGACGAAATAACTAATAAAGATTTCCTTGGATCGTAGGAAGCAGAAAAAGGCTTCGAGAAACCCATTCCACCTTCATTCCAAGTTGCTCTTTTTATCGCAAGCGTAGTTCAAACTCCCATTCGAAGCCGATTTAAGATAGTGATCTCAGAGGGAACCTATTTCAGAGACATGCAAGGTAAGAAAGAGATGCATGTAAGATGGTTCTTGTGAAATTAAAGCTGAAACATATTTATATATCTATAGCCGGACTGTGCTTTCGTTCCCAGTACATCACAAGACTAAAATTGACTCGCTTCTTATTAAGTACAACAAGAGTTGGTAGGAGTTGAAAGCGATAAGAATAAAAAGCTTGTTCAAGTTTTTAGAGACGGCTTTTCATTTCGTGAAACCTCACATCAGTGCGAGCGAAGGTTTGCTGCAACCGTTCTAGTAAAATTCTCATAGTTACTATTATTTATGAACGATTTTAAAGTTCATGAAAAAAACACGTATTCGAAATGAAAGGGTAGTTTTTAAGTTAAAACGTTATTTAACACCACGAAAATAAAATTTAGCTTTCAATTGTCTTAACATTGTACTTTTCATCAATTTAATATCATAAAATATAGTGTTCGTAAGTAAAGCATAGTACGATTATTACTAAGAAATAAATTAAATAATACCTGTCTACGGATTCTACAAACTGAGAATATTTATTGATTCCTTTATCTTGCGCTCCTATGTGTACTCCAAACATTGTCTCTGAAAAGAAAAACGTTAGCCATTTAATATTTTAAAAAAAAGCATCTAAAAATTTCTGCATTATGAAAACAGTTTGTGTGAACGTTGCTTAAAGCTACACACACTATCCTACAAATCTCAAATATACCGAATTTTTTCTTATATCATTGAGAAGCTTGCGACCAAATTTCAGATCTGTTAACAAATTAGTTTTTAAGATTTGAAGTTTTCTGAGCTATGGTTTTGGTTTCGGTTTCATTTTACAGCATTTTTCAACTCTTAAATTGAAGTAGTTAAAAATATTTTTGAGTACAATAAACTCTTTCAGTGTGAAATGGTTATTAATTTCAATTTTCATTACTAAAATCATTTCTGCTTGATTATGTTTTAAATTTCTGGATTTCTCATAGTTACTTAATTTAGATTGATTTCAAGAGCAATTTTTGTTTAAAAAATAGTTTATATAACTTAGAACAGCGTTTCTCAAACTGTGGGGCGCGCCCCCTAGGGGCGTGACAACCCTACAAGGGGGGCGCGAGTATATCAAAAAGTCGAAACCAAACATTATTTTAAAAAATTATTAATTTACTGAAAGGAAGCAAATAATAATAATAATAATACATTCTGACATAATAAAAAATAAAATACACACATACACTGATATAATACACTTATCAGTACTGCACCATGTATTTCATAATTAATTTAACAGTATTAAGTCAAAAACAAATTTAATAATTACCAATGACTCTATGGGCACGTCATAAAATTATATACAAATTTGATACTTATCTTGATAATTTGTACGGTTTATACTTAAAGTGGGGGGTATTGTTGATTTACATCAAAATTGTATGTAAGGGGGGCGTGATGAAATTATGTTTGAAAATTGGGTCACGAGTATAGAAAGTTTGAGAAGAACTGACTTAGAAGCTTTATCATCCTTTTTTTCCAGTTGAAAAATTGCCATGACCAAAACGTTCTCAGGTTTCTATAAGAAACAATATTTCGAAAGGATGGAATACCATTGAAAATGATAAATCTAAAAACGCCCTCAATTGATACTGCAATTAGACTTCCAAATACAAGTATTGCAGATAAAACTGAATATTTCCATCATGTACCTAAATCCATTAACCAAACATATTGTAGTGGTATATTATGTTATTTTAAAAACGTGCAAAAGTACTCTAACTTGCTAAACTGCCTCAATTTAAAATTGAAAAAATATAATTTATGTACAAATCTGGCGATTTTTAGCTTAATAGCATTATTATTGTGTACATAAATGCTTTGGGTTTCAAAAATTTTGTGAAAATATTAGGTTAAGATTAACATGAATAACCTGTCGTCGTAATAAATACTATCAATACTATGCAAACATATATTTTGAATTAAAAAAAAATTTCCAGTTATAATTAATTAAAGTAACGTTTCGATATAGAGCATAAGTTGAAAAATAACATATTAAAAAATTAAAGCTGTACAGGCATTATAGGTATTTCTTTTATGCCAATACAAACTTTAAATGCGTTTTTCTAAGACTTTTAATTTTGAAGATTTAAGTGTTTTAAAAACCCTAAGGGTTTTTTTTCTATTCAAGATAGAATCTTGAAATTTTTTGTATGTACTCCCAAACATATGCTCTATAAAAGGTGTTATGGATTTAGGTTCAAAATCTGTAGTTCTTTTTAAAGAAAATTCTGAAGCTAATGTTTTAAAAATTTTCGAGTTTTTTTCCAGGATTATCTAGAAATATAATTATTAAAAATCAAAAAGGGAACATATTTTAAAATCCTTACTAACTTTTGATTACAATAATCCAAGAAATATAAAATGACTAATAAATTTTAAAAATTGAGCATTTTATAAGGGTTTGAAAAAACTAAAATAATGGCTAATGGCTAAATAGTAAAATAATGGCTAGTCAAACTGACTTTTTACTTAAAGAATCAGATAAATAAAAAATATAATCTAAATATAAAACATAAATTATTTTTACTGTGACTGTCTCCAAAAAATTTTTTTTTGAAAGAGATTACTGTGTAGCCTTAAAAGAATATTTTACTTCAAGGGTAATTTATATTACTCACCATTTTTTTTAACTGTACTTCTGACAGACATATCTTTGAACAGTAAGCATGATATCTTTCCACTGGTCATATATGCTTACTAAAAGATTTGTTTGACCAAAAATTATGGTAGGTTTATAATAACACATTTTAGGAACTCTATTATGTTACATAACAAAATATGCACTAAATATTTGTTAGAATTTACAACAATTAATTAATATTTAACCACTTTTAGTTAAGTTAAAGGAAAGAAAAGAAACGTATATAATGTCTTATTATAAAGTTGTGATGATAGATTTTGAAGTACTGAGTCACAAAATTTTCTTTCAGTTAACTGAATCTTGCAGTAGAAATACTGCACATCCGGGGAGAAAGGAGCAAAAGTTCAATTCATTTTCAAGACTGTGGTGTCCAGAATTGTTTCTCAGAAAGAAATACGAGTATATACCCTGTTCCTAGTAGTATAACATTTTTAAAAACATCTACTACGAAGTTGCATGGCAAATCATGGGGGCGCGTGAGGCATCGCTTATCGTATGAGGTCGACAAAGGCAATTCTGCAGCCCAATATCTCGTAGTAAATGCCAAGTTTTTCAGAAGGATGGAAGTCAAGACAGCACATATCGTCGATGCTTTTGGAAGTTCAGAAAAGTAAACGAAAGCTTTTAAAATCTGACAAGGTGCGAATGTGGCCTCACTCGTTTGAAAATAGGTTCGTGATCAGATAGTAAAAACAATACGAGTTCATGAGTACCAGTTTTAGTCTAAGCCATCAACGAATCACAGGACAACAGGGTATTCACAGTACAGTCTTTGTTGATCATCCGGTATAGACATTAGAAGGTCTTATATAGATTGTCGTATTTCGGGTATAGACTTTTAGAAGCGCTAGGTTCCACCTCAACACACTGAGGATCAACAAGACTGGCGAATTGGTACCTGTATTTCCTTGCCTTCCTGGTGGAAAAAGGAGCTATACTTGAAGTGTATTGTGAAAGGAGATTGTAGTGGGTTATCTTGCGTGGATCCTCTTAAAATAAAATGGAATAATATTTTTCGGCGTTTCACTTGGGTTATATTCGTCGCTAAGAGATGGGTAGCTTTAGCAATTGACACGGTGTTATCCTCCATGACCGTAACGTGAGGCTCCAGGTTGCCGTCATCACTCATCAACAAATCAAGAGATTTGGTTGGAGGATTGTATCCTACTCTTCTTATTCTTCAGACATAGCTTCTATTTATCCTTTGCTTCGTATGTTGACCATTTCTTTCATCTAAAATATATTTGATGATTTTGCAATTGTGAAATCTGCCAGCCAGAACTTTTCAGCTTAAATCTCAGGACTTTTACAACATCTACGATGAAAGGTAGCCAATACACGTTTCATGGATAGATTAAAAACATTTTTTAAATATTAACACTTTTTCTTCATGTAAAAGCACAACTGTTAAAATAATGGGTTGTATGATTTTGTGTATAAAGCCTAAAATTTTCGGCTTCGAGCTTCAGTTTAATGAAAAAAAATTGACTCAATGTTAAATCAAACCGCAATTTGACATTGTTGGAAATACTTCCCAGGTGCAGAATAGTTCATGACGCATGGAATATTTCTCTAGTATTAAAATGTCTCAAATGGTTTATTTCGCATAGTAATTATTTCACAGGTTAAGAGTTTTTACACGAGAACAATTCACAAGGGTACGTTACAGTTACAGTTACAGTTTTTTGTGGGATAAGAAGCAACAAAGACTATTATCCTCCACAAGAGTATGTATTTACTTTCTGAAAAAAAAAGTACACGATGACTGTTGCCACAAGACTTCTTCTAAATAGAAGTGGTTCGCTGCAACAGCTCTACCTAACGGCGTTTAAGATTCGATATTTCTGATTACAATATACGAGACAAATAAAAAAAAACTATCAAGATATTGAAATTAACTCTAGTTTCATACCACATATTATATCCATTGCACAAAGTGATAAGAGTAAATCGATGTCGGTGTAATCTTGGTCTGTTTCTTCCTGTAATCGCTTTACCAAAATAATAGCCTCTTTGTTCATGACTGCCACGAAATTTCGCAGAAGTTCAGAGTGGAAACATGGAACCAGTAGCTTTCGCCGAGATTTCCACTTTTCAGCGCCACTGGAGAAGAAAAAAAAAAGATTAAAATATTCTCCTATATTAAATTAACTTTAAAGAGGTTCTTTCTTCGAGTATTGTCAATCTTGACTTTCGACAGCTTTTTACTTACCTGATCTGTAAAGAAAAATCAATTTGAAATTTATTTTTATCATAATAATAAAATTATAAACATTAAAATTTTTTAAAAGAACTTACTGCTACAATTTATTTTCAAGATGTTTTGATGCATGTCTTGCTGATGTTTAATGACAATAAAATAATTCTGTAACTCTTTAATTTTGAAACAATCGCTATTATTAAAATGATTTTTAATGTCGTAATGAAAAATATAGAACGCCTTGAAGCTTCAAGAAAAATTACATAACATTTCTTAAGAACCTTTGTAAGAACTTCTGCCATCACGAATTGCAAACTTTATAGTTGAATGAATGTACAGACTGAACTATTACAAAGAGAGTAATATTCTTACACATGGAAGATTTATAACTTTTACACTTTAACTGAAATTTTGAAAAGCTATTTCAATAGGCAATAATCGTTTATCCTTTAATTACAATGAAATACACACTCATGGATAAAA
>BMAV01016799.1:157729-180137 GCA_019973955.1 Trichonephila inaurata madagascariensis | reverse complement strand
TGCAAGAAATACTACAGCTACAAAGGCTATTGAAATAGTTTGGAAGACTTTGAAAAAGGATATGCCTTCTGTCATTTCTGAACCAGAAACCAGAGAGGAAGCCATACCAGAGTTGAGTTCTACAAAAATAAATTCATTATATATAGCTGAAACCATGCTTAAAATTTAATTGACTAAAAAGAATATAAATACTTAGAAAAAGCAAGGGGAAAACGATGCAATAAAACTTCTATAAATACGAGGGTTTTTTTTAAGATCAAAATAATTTTTTAATGGGGTTGCATTTTAGCAACTTAGCCTTTGAAGACACGGAAAGTCCCCAAAGGTGAGAGCCATTTCATGGTGGCATCATCTAGTAGTGGCCTTCTTACCAAATTTCGACGCTTGATTTAAATTTTTAAATCAAGATGGTATAATGCATGAAACCCTAATATTGATCCATGGCACGCTGACAGCTCAGCGGTACGTCAATGACGTGCTTCAGCTACATGTGTTGCCACTCATGACAGGGCTCCAAGGACCATTTTTCTACAAGACAATGCTCTTCCACATATAGCACGGACGTCATAAGACTACCTACGCCACATAACCACCTTTCCCTGCCTTTGTCAATCCCCAGATTTGTCACCAAGCGAGCGTATCTGGGATCGTTTGGGAGGGCAAGTTGGACAGCCTACGAGTTTGGTCGAACTAGAGACGTGTTTACAACAACTGTTGAAGGTGAGATGTCTCAGGATACCATGGGGAACTTATATGCCTCAATGCTCGCTAGTATCGCTTTGTGAATTCGCGCTAGAGGGGGTCCAACAGAGTAAAACTTCCGTTAATTTGTGTTTTTTTCTGCAATAAGTGATCCTTTTTCTTTAATTTCCTAATCCCGTACTTACTTCAAAGTAGTACTTACATTTGTAAAATTTCGTTTCTTTTTTTGGCGATTTTTTCTTGGTGTGCAACTTTTTATGGCAATGAGTGTATATTCCATTCCCACTCCTTCACACCAAGTCTAACGGCTAGGGCATATGTAGTTCAGGAATTTAATTATCACCACTTGTATATGTATTTGTTTATTCATTTAAATTTCTGTCTGATGCACTGAAGTCTCTGTAATAATTTTTTTTTATTCTTTCCATGCACTTTTTGCTTTGATAGATCACAAAATAATGTGGTAAAATACATACTACAAAAAATGTAGTCTATTTTAGAAATAAAATTCTAATTGACAGATATATATATAAAGTTTTGAATATTCTTATCTTTTTTTCATACTTTCAATCCCCCAATTCAGTGTGTCATTGTTACAATTTCAGTTAAGTATAACAGGTAAGGCTTTGAATACTTATCTTTTATACATTTCAAATCAGCACAATGTCAATATTTTATCTCAGATAATTATAAAGAACACATAAATATCAATTTAAGCGAGAGCAGTAGTATTTCTAAGCAGAAGTAAAAAAATTTCATAAATTTTTCTTCCTTTAAGAAAAATGAATAGTATTAAAAAAAGGTCTAGAATTATTTTTAGCCTAAAACATAGTCTATTCTCGTGAATTTAATAAATATTTCACATGATGCGTAAAAAAAGTATCATTATGTAGTAAATAACATTGAAATTACACAAATAAAAGTTCTCACCTCTACATCAAGTGCAG
Source organism: Trichonephila inaurata madagascariensis (assembly GCA_019973955.1). Classification (NCBI taxonomy): domain Eukaryota; kingdom Metazoa; phylum Arthropoda; class Arachnida; order Araneae; family Nephilidae; genus Trichonephila; species Trichonephila inaurata. The sequence continues at coordinate 178,488 of BMAV01016799.1, read as the reverse complement.
AAACACTAGAGGTAGAATTATTCATTTTCCACATTTAAATATTCAAGAAAAACATAATAACTACAAGTGAATGTCAAGAGTATATTTTCTTTTACTAAGAAACTCCAATAAATCGGTCAAAAATTCAAAGTCTATTCCTTTTAACAAGGAATAACTTGACTTTGTAAAAAGTCTCGTTAACTTAAAACTCAACTTTCATTTCAAAAGATATTTATTCCTTACAAGTAATGATGAGTAAATAAAAGAAACAAACTCAGTTATTGACTGAAAAAATTCGCTTTAAAAAAAAAGCAATAAATTTGTATTTTAAAACTGTGAAGCTCTTTTTTGTACTTAGAACATTTCATAAGCTTTAATACATTAACCCCTTAAATGATTTGCCCGTCCACTGTACAAGCAACCGAAAGCTGACCACACACACAACCGGTTTGCATATACGCTATACGGGCGCTGATATTTTCTTCTTTCTATCTTTGATTTGCAGATATTTTTAATTCTTGTCGTGAGATTATTAGTGTTAGAGTTTGAATGATGCTAGTGCAGATACAGTTTGTTTATGATACTGAAGTAATTCTCATCCAGGATTTGATTTGTGGTGAAGGCGGGAATTTTTCATTGAAGGCTTCAATTTAGATTCTTGAAAATATTCGATAAAGAACGGTGATTGGCAGTGTGCAATTTGTTGCTTGAGAAGGAATGAAAATGAAAAGATATTCCAAAAAAGCCGATATTATCCTTGTCCCCATTCCAATGTAAGACTTTGTATTACAACATGCTTCAAATGCACAAAATCCACAGTCGTTCGAAAAAAAATGTACGAACTTGAAATTTTTTTGTAAATATGAGAGAGAAATTCTTTTAAGATATAGGAAACATTCTTCATAGAATACAGAGTGTACTTACAAAAAGCAAACATTTAGAGGTTTTTATGTTCCATAATTACAAAATAAGAAGTAAAATTAAATAAATTCCTTCATTTTCGCATTCTGTTAAGTATTATGTTTACTTATATGCAATAAAAAATGTGTCTTCTTTAGGAATATTTTGAGGAGAAAAATTTACTTTTTAAGGGGTTAAAAATAGCTAAAGAAATAGTATGATTAAAACTAAATCTTCGGTTTAATCGACAAAACATTTAATTCGTTTAAATAAAATTTAAATAATACATAATCACCATATAGCAATTTTCTAATACTCCCTGTCTACTGTTACTGCATCAAGGAAATATCTTATTAATTGTTGTGCATATATTTTACAAAATGCCACAAATAATTTATTACATAAATGAAGACATTTCTGATTACTTAAAATAAATAAAATGTTTTTTTTTTATTTAAAAAATTGGTACTTACCCAATAGAGCGATCTAAGTATATATTCAACAAAAAAGAAAGAAATTATAGCTTTAAGTTTGAAATTTTATAGTGCATATATTTCTTTCGCAGACATTCAGTAAGTGAATATAAACGGTGCACTATATAAAGCACCACGCGAGACGGAAGCAAATATCAAGAGATATTTTCCCTTTAAAATGCTAAAAAGTGTTTAAATATTTGCAAAGAGTTATTCTTAAAGTACATTTCTCTTTCATGGGCGTTTCAATTCAGGTATTTATGCAAAAGAAAGAAATAAAAAAAGAAGCAAATATGCAAACGAAGCATCACATATCTTTTCTGAATGATAAAATAACTTCATTTCATTATAAAGTCTTTTTTGAATAATTTGTTGAGATAATATAATTGATAACCCTAACATTGTCAAACATAAATTGTACTTAAATTTTCTGGCATAGATAAGATGTGCAACAGATATTATCAACGCAAATATGCAGTCAATAAGAACAAGAAACATAAAAGAAAATTTAATTCCTACTTAGATCAACAAAGAAAAATTTTATTTTAGTTACTTTTATCAAACAATTACAATTAATATTAAGCAGGATTTAATTTTGATTAATTACCATTAAAGTATCGTATTGTCATCCAAAACAATCGTGTATAGAAAATTTCAGCTTAAATGAGTGCTTTAAAATGTGAGAAAAAACCCTTTTAAAGTTTTGACACAAATTGCCAAAATGGTCATCAAGTCGCCACAAATGTGGCCAATGTAGCTGTGTCCGTAATTCTTTGAATAATTAGTTTTAAAATCTATTACTTTTTATTAATTATAATTATAAATTACCGTATTTCCATCCTAAATAAGCGTGTATATAAAATTTTGTCTCAATTGAGCGCTTTAAAATGTATTTTATTAACGATTAAAAATTTGAACAAGATATACAAAGGGAAATAGTGAACTAATTGTGGGAATTAAAAAAAAATTGTGTGTGTCGGCTCCGACCTCTCTCTCTCTTTAAGTCTGGAGTTTACTCTTTAAGTACAGTTGTCTTTGATTATATAGTAGGCAAACAGAGTAAATAAACGCATCTAATATAATACTGAAAGCATACTTGTATTTTCTTTATTCTGTTCATATATTTCGTATTGATTCGGTAAAATAATACATACAAAATAATATGCATCAATTATGTTACTTAAATATATATTACTCGTTGTACTTGAGTTCATTGTTATGGTAGATTTACTTCACCATTAATATCACTTTGAATATTAATTACATTAATACTCTCGCCATTATTAATCAAAGTGACAAGAAGCTTGTGGTAACTAAAGTATGATACATGAAAGTCAGTAGATTCATGATTTAGTATGCGGCCCATTCGGTAAAGTGGTTAATGACAATGACTGTGGTGCCGTAGGATCTGGGTTCGATTCCCGGAGAAGTCATGGATGTTTTTAAAAGTATAGTGCCTTCGCGGCATGGGGATAATTAGCCGTCGAGCCGCAAGTCCTCTCGTGAGGTTGGTGCAAGGGGAAGAGAGAGAGGGGAAGCCTCTGACCTCCCCTTGGGCTTTCTCCCTCAAAATTGAGGTGGAACCGAGCAATATCGTACTGTTACCTGCAGGGTACTTAAAGCTAAGGCTAACGACAGGCATAAAAATCAAGCTCTAAGCCACGATGAATTTCGTGGGCCTTGATCTGATGTTACTGTCAATCAGGTGGTGTAAGTAACAACAACACGAATCGTGAAAACATCGAACCAATGGTTGTATCATACTTAGTCGACACCAGTGCTCTACCAGAAACAAAATCCAAATTAAGCTCTGATTTTAAAAATTATACTAATCTCAATCCTTCATCTTTATCCAAATCAATATTGAAATCGCCTCCAAGAATGAGTGGAAGTACATGGCACTGTTTCTTCGGTAGTTTGGAACCACTTTATGTATATGCTAATAATGTTTCGTAGATATAATCTATATTATGTCAGTAACTTTCTGATTGAAAAAAATATAAACTGTAACGATAGCGATGGTTTTAGTAACGTAACTTTTCAAATGTACATTGAAATATTTTTTAAGTAAACTAAAATTTTTATGAAAGATAATAAATTTTAACTCTGAGATAAATTTTTAAATGAGTCGGCTAGGTGGCGTGGTTGGTTTGACGCTGTCCTTCTGTCCCCAAGGTTGCGGGTTCGACCCCGGCCCAAGTCGATGGATTTTCATGATGCAGAAAATCGACAGCGGCCATGTCGTATTATTATACGCTGTATGTAAAAGACCCCTAGGGGATGCTCTAGGCAAAATTAAATCCTAGTACAGGTTCGCATCGTCAGACCTCAGGTGCCTCCCCCTAGGGAGGAAACTGGGCGTCAAAATTACATGCGGCGATTGGTATCCGCCAATATGACGCCGCACTAAAAAGAGATACCAGCTTTTGTTGATGTACTAGGTAGGTTGATGAACTCTGTAAATAACTGTTCATAATCTACCATTAGAAATAAAAAAAATTTAATGAGTTTCAAAAAGCCCTCGTGTAGCTGAACAGTGCGACGCTAATATTGACTCATTCTCTCTTTTTTTTTATTGTTATTATTATTATTGAGAGAGCTTATTTTTTAAATTATACTTTCCAAATTTCACACATTGACAACAAACAGTGGTAGTTTTTAAGTGAAAAAGATTAAAAAAAATATAGAGAAAATTAATTCTTGTAAAATGAGTATTGGATGAAAAACACACAGACTTTCTTAAAATCCATAATTTTTAAGCAATTTTTTCAATCTCTGGATAAAACACAGATAATAACATTGGACACACGGAAAAAAGATTTCATGTAGTTGTTTTTTATAAATAACGAAGTTATTAAATGTTTAATTAGAATTTTGAGTGTTATTTGAAAAATTGTAAAAAAAGTTTTTGGTGTGTTTCATTGTTTAAATCACTGATTCTATAACAACAAAGCCTGAACTTTTGTTGTACAGAATTCGATTCATTATAATGATTAGAAATACATACATAACGATTGAAAGATTCTTTTCACAAAAACGCATCGATATTGACTCATTTTAGAAAAAAAAATCGTGAAAAAAGCAAAATCTCGTTATTTTGAAAAAAAATTATACCGTATCGTGGCGAAATAAACGAAGTTTCCGATTCAGGAATTATTTTTCGTCTGATTTTGATACGGAAAATAAGATTGTAGCTTTAAAAACGAATATCTATCCCCGTCGGGTTCTTCGGCGGAAGTAACGCTTGTATAAATTTCACGTCTTATAAAATTTCCATACAGGGGGCTTTATATGAAAATCGATTCTTGAAATATAATTCACAAAATACAATTTAAGACTAATCTTTCGTTTAAATGACTCCATTTTGCCTTCTGTTAATACTTTTTTTTCTTTCTGTTTTATGTAAATGAATTTTCCTTTTTTAGAGAAGAAAATCCTTCTTTTGAAAAGTTTATTAAATAAATAACACATATACATTAATTACAGTACATATATACTAAGCACAAAGTTCTTTAAAAGACAGAGGAATATATTGAAACGTGCCATGCATGTTATTTTCTCTGCGAGAATATCTCTTTGGGGGAAAATTGCGTTTTAATGCCAAAGTTCGCTTCCCAGCAAAAACTTGGCTGTAAAACCCAATCAGAGCTCCCAAATCGGTTACCATAAATTGGCGCGCTCATCAATCTCGGGAAAAGGGCAAAAAAAAAAAAAATATTCGCCAACCAGTGCCCAGTTCTACAGTTTAGCCTCACACACACCATACTTTAAAAATGTGGCTGCTGGGATACTACAGATTTTAGATTGGAAATTTTTTTTATAGGTTCCCTCTTTCTTCTATGTCAACTTATTTCATTGTTGAAATGAATTGAAAAAACCGTTGAAAGTATTGATTCTTGTAAATAGGGAAGGAATTTTTTTTTCTTCCAGAAGAACTGTTCTCAAAATAAAGTCAGTTAAATTTTAAAAAAACGCAGGCATTCCATTTTAAATATTTTCGAAATATTTAAAAACAAGTTCTTTTTAATTGATATCAGTAATAATTACATAAAATAAGAATCCACATAAATTTCAAAATTTATACATTCAGTTAAAAATACAAAAAAAAGTATAAAATATGTTAAGTATTTTTAAAGTGTGATTTGAGAAGTATAAGCAATCTATATATGATTTTATCACTCAGCCTATTTAGTTCTTATCTTTGTTATCAATCATCATTTGTTATAAATGTTTGTTATAAATATATCTTTGTATCAGAAAATGCTCTCTCAGCTTCAAGGAATTATTTTCAAAACCTCAGTTTTATGCTTGGGAATCGATTCACACAGAATAACTTATTTTTCTAATGATAAGAGATAAACAACATTAAATAAATAGACTGTTTACTGCTGATCACGTTCGTTAAAAACATAAATTCTTGTTTTTAAGAAATTTGATTTGTGTAACTGATTTCTTATTTATGAAATTGCTATATTTTTGTTACATAAAAATAACTAAATACTAATGTACGAATCTCGCACAAAAGTTAGGTTAAGAAAAATAATAAATAAGAAACGTCGCATGACTTTTTAATAACTTTTTTTATCCCAAATAGTTTGGGGTTTATTGTTTTCTTCAAACTGCCGATTCAATTAAATAGTTTATAATGAAGGCAAACAAAATTTTCAATAAGAAATTAAATAAATAACAGTACTTACATTATCAACTTAAGAATTTGAATTTACCAAAAAACAATTTTTTGCATTTTCTAGTGGCCCATATCATTGAGAAGCTTCCCACGAAATTTCAGATCTGTTAGCAAATTAGTTTTAAAGATATTTTTGGAAGTTTTATGAGCTATGGTTTTGGTTTCGGTTTCATTTTAAAGCATTTTTCCACTCTTAAATTGAATTAATTAAAAATATGAGCTTTTAGTTTGAAATGGTTATTAATTCCAATTTTCGTTACTATAATCATTTCTGCTTGATTATATTTTGAGTTTTTTGAGTGCTCATAATAAATTAATTAAGATTAATTTCATGGCCATTTTTTGCTTTAAAAATAGTTTATATAACTTAAAAGCTTTATCATTAGTTTTTTTCCTGTAGAGAAAATGCCATGTCTAATGCGTTATCAGGTTGCTGTGAGAAACAATATTTCGAAGAGATGGAATACTACTAAAAATGATGCATCTAAAAATCAGTCCTCGGCTGATTCTGCAATTAGACTTCCGAATACAAGTATTCTGAATTCAAATGTTGCAGATATAACTGAATATTTCCTTGATGTACCAAACTACCTTATACTAAACATATTGTAGTACAATATTTTAGTATATTATAAAGTCGTACAAGAGCTAAAACTTCCTAAACTGCACCAATTTAAAATTGAAAAAAATTAAATTTTATGAGCAAACCTCACTATTTTTAGCTTAAGTTAGTATCCTTATTATTTTGTACATAAATGCTTCGTGTTTCAAAACATTTGCGAAAATATTAGGTTAAGATAAAGCTGAATAAACTGACGTCTTAACAAATGCTATCAATATTATGCAAAAATATATTTTGAATTAAAAATATTATTTTCAGCCATATTTAATTAAATTAGTGTTTTAATGCAGAACACATACATTGAAAAATAACGTATTAAAAAATTAGGGCTTTACCGTCATTATAAGTTTTTGTTTTATGACTTTACAAACTTTAAATACGTTTTTCTCAGACTTTCAATTTTGAAGGTATAAGTGTTTTCTAATCCCTAAGGCTTTTTTCCTGTTCAAGATAGAGCCTTGAATTTTTTTGCATTTACTTCCAAACGTATGTCCTATAAAAGTTAGTATGGATTTAGGGCTGAGATCTCTAGTTATTTTTCTAAAAAATGTTAAAGTTGATGTTTTAAAAATTTTCGTGTTTCTTCCAGCTTTTTCTAGAAAAATAATTATTAAAAATCAACAAGGGAATAGATTTTCAAATCCATACTAACTTTTGTTTGCAATAACCTAAGAAACATAAATAACTTAAAATGACTAAAAAATTTTAAAAATTGAGTATTTTATAAGAGTTTATATATAAAAAACTTCAAAAATTCCTAATTTTTTAAAATTTTCAAATAATGGCTGGCCGAACTGACTATTTACTTATAGAATCAGCTTAATAATATAATCTAAATATATAACATCAATTATTTTTACTGTAACTGTCTCCAAAAAAATTTTTTGAAAAAGGGTACCGTGTAGCCTTAAATCAAGATATCAGAACAATCATGCTGGCAGACTATGAAATGAAGTTCCTTTAAAAACTAAATACTTTTTCGACATGACAAATAGTTTAATGCTACGGCAAGCTGCAAAATTGTCCCCAACCTTACGTGGGTGTTACTGTTTCTCTTATTACACTCGTTACCCCCGTGCTGGGGCCTGAAACGGACACTTCCCTTTCCAAGGAATTTGGGGTGAACAATCTCAAACTGCAAAGGGCGGTCACCTAAAATTTATGTTGATGGTCGAAATCCATAGTCGAGTCAAAACTAGCTACTTCAGATTATTTCAGCCCCGCGTTATTCTCGGGAATGAAGCATAATTCCAGGGTAAAGCAGCCCATCCGGTATAGTGGTTAGTTTCGGTTTCGTAGGGGCTGGGTTCGAATCCCGGGTAAGGCATGGATGATTGTGTAGTAATTCTTCTCTTCTTTGTGATGTGTGTTTCACGCTTACTTCTATGTAAGCCCCCGTGTAATTCTTTGTGGTGCATGGGGTTATAAATGTTCTCAAAAAAAAATTCCAGGGAATAAAAATACTATGAATATCTTATGATTTCCTGGAAACCCGGGAAAGAAACCCTAGTGTGAAACGTATATTGAATTTTGGTTTGAAAAAATTGGTCCACGGTATTATATGTAGGCGACGGAACGCCTTTTCCACAACCACTCTTTAATTGACAGTCAAACTTCCCCAGTTCTTAGTTTCAAGGACCAAACAATACATTAGTATATCAATTAAGCGTTGCTTAGGAGCAGGGAAACTCTTTCTGGCATCTCTTTCATCGAATCTAAAATTAACAGTAATGTAAAATAGAAATTTATAAACATAAAATTAAAAATCCTTCTATACACAAAACTTAAAGTGTTAGAGAATTTAATATTTTTATATTGGAAAAATAATAACGCCATTTTTATATTATTTAATATGCAGTTCGTATACACAAAGAGGTACAACGTTCTTCTTTTCTTCTTTTTTTTTTTTTTTTTTTTGCTTATAGCACTCTTAAAAAATAGTTTATATATATACTTTTGTTTCATTATCCACAAAAAAATAAAATAATCTGTGCACAAACTTGTTTACTTATTTTCAAAATTTGAATATAAAGTACAAATTGTATGCATACGTTAAAAATGTGTGAATTCCTATTCCAGTTTTTAAATGTATTCCCTTTTTCAAGTATTCTATAACAAAAATCAAGTAATACTCGCATAGGAATCTTCAAAAAGCATTCTTATATTTCTTCAAATTTATATTCGTGAAAACAATTACTGATTCAAAATATACACACAAATCTACTGTAGCGAATTAACAGTTTATTAACATTGCACACACTAAGAAATAATGAAAGGACTTATAATGATAAACCTCTTAATTTTGACCAGTGGTCAACGGGGCAGAGCACGTACCCGCTCTCGGAACTAACGCATCAGGCTAATATGGAATTTTTTGAATCTCGAATGATTAAAAGTGCGTCAGCCTTGTAACATGAGGAAGTAAAAAAAACGTCGTCGAGTCTTGAGACTCAAATCATTAGACAAGAACTTGATAACCAAATGTATTCTTCCACAGAACAGTAAGCGCATATGAGTCAAATAATCATACTTTAAACAGAAACTTGCCTCAATTTAGAAAATTCAGAGTTGGCTTAATCCCAGTGTATGGCAAGATCAAGACAAAAGATTTTCCGATACTAACGTAATATCACAATGCCAACGTTCACGAAAACTTACCAAGTTGGCAACCCAAATTTCGCATGTCTTACACTCTGAAATAGCAACCATGCGCTTTGTTTAATATAATGTCACCAATACGGTTGCAAAAATACCTAAGTACCCATTTTCCTCTAGAAAAAAAAATGTATAACATATTTTCTCGTCAACTAATCATTCAATTTTCAATCGTCAATTTTCTCGTCGTCTAATATTCAATCCAATTTTATTTTCTTAGCAACCTTTTTGGTGAAATCCTATTTTAGACTACAGGGTACTTACGTATTATCGCAACACAATGTCAACTTTCAAGAAAACTTGCCGAGTTGGAAACTTCGATTTCGCATATGTGCACTGAATCGGCAACCATGTACTCCGTTTCATATAATGTCTCCAATACGGTTGCGATAATACGTAAGAACCGACTACAGCTTTGGAAAGAAGAAAAACAATGTGCAAAATGCCGCTGAAAGTAAATTTATCTGTATCGGACTTCTGTCCAGTATGAGGATAACAATTTGCCCATTTGGCAATAAATAAAGGTGTAGGATAAAATGTGATTCAACCTCTTCTTTTTTCATCTCTGTCCCTATTACATTAAAATAAATAAAATCATTACTGTAATCGATAAGAAAGGAGAAAAACTGTGAAATTAAAATTAAGAAGGATTATTTCACTGAAAAACAATAACTGCGTCAGATGAACAGCATATTCGTTTTTCTTTTTCCCAAATTTCTCACTACTAGTAAGTTCGAATCATGGTCCCACTGAGGGTTCTCCGTGTAACAGAGCTGAATCACATTAAACAGTTGAAGCTCGAAGTTCTTTTGTTGGCATGATGTGGAAGTATGGAAAGTGGGGTGGTCGCTCAGATGTCGTTCTCGACTCTTGATCGAGCTTTAAAATAACGAAGTCTGTCGCCAATACACCTTGTGTGGTTTTAGAGGGCAATTTATATCAAAATCAAATGTAAATAATCACTTATCGCTTGAGTAGAATTCTGTGTTCACTACTCTTTATTTTTTTAATTACTTTGAATTCTGATTACTTGATTAAATTTTTGAAATCAGCTGCTTAAGATTCGTGAGAAATGAATAAATAAACCATGAAAGTGCAAGGCACTTATGCCGAGGTTATCGATTGCTTTTTATAGATCGGAGAATCCATCCCGGTACAAAATTCATTCTCTGAAGGAAAAATACTTCCATTTTCGCCACATTATCTAATAGTTCGATAACTTTAGTGATAAGTTGATACGATAAAGTTAAGTTGTTATTAATGAGTCAATGTTGATCATATTTTTCGGATGACGCATTGAAAAGTTGTTTTGAACGGTTTGGTTGTTTATGTTAATGTTAAGTTGTTTCGATAACACGAACCACTTTTTTTCCAGCAAGTTTTAGTATGCATCGCTTCACATCCAGCTACAATGTAAATTACTTGATCTCGTTTAATTAGATATTTAGTATGTTCAAGGTCATCTTCTGATAGCCAACCGCTTTCTAACTGGTCCAAGTAATCTTCACTGTCCCCTCTTCTAAGTTTCTCTACAAAAGTAACATAAAATAACCATTTTGTAAGCAAAACATTTTTATCATACATTAGATTTGAAACAACTGCCTTTTTTTTCAATCATTATCGCTTTTATTAGCAAAACAAATTTCAAATTAGTTACAAAAAAAGTATTCAAGAAATCGCACGTTTTTTCCACAACAAACAGCGGCATGACCGACTAGTTCAATCCGCTATAGTGATTAAAACGTTTAATTTTTTTTTTTTTGACAGCTATGTTCCTTATTTATAAGGTGACCAGTTTTTTTTACTATTAAAAGGAGAATAAGCGCGAAAAATTTAAGAAAAAGTTACATCGTAAATATTTGAAACATTTTTTTAATTCAAATAAAAATACGCTAACTACGCTTACATTCCTTTTAATTATTTACTTAAACGAGTATTTCTCCATTGAATATTTTTTTTGTCAATACATCATTTTCTAATACATCGGAAATTTCGGAGCAAAAAATATCTTTTATACTGAGCTTTACAGTAAGTGATAAGCATTACCAACTGAAAAGACTCTTTTAATTTCTGCATTAGTTCCAGGTCAGCACAACGTAAATTTAACAAGAGTAACTAAATTATCATATGGAAAGTGTTCATTTTTTAAATGGTTAAGTATTTTCACCCATCTTTCATCAATTTCAGCATGCTGATTTACCAATTGTTCCAATTTATTAGAATTTAAATATACATTCAGTCTTCTAATTTATTCAAACAGACAATCGTTATCGATTTTAATATCAGGCATTTTTATTCGATAAAAACTCAGCACTATTTTCTATATCTGCCCAATTTACTTGCAATGAAGTCAAAAAACACCATTGAAAACTGTTATTTCTTGTGATATTTGTTTCAGACCAACATATTGGAAATATGTTTGGTTCATCTTTGAATAGAGATTAACAGATCAGTTTTTTAAAATATTGAAAAGGGGAGGACAAGTAGGAGGACTCTTTTCGTGGAAGGACAGAACCTATAAAAGGAGGACGGTTGGTCACCGTATTATTCAGCAAAAGTCGTTAAAAAAGTTGCCAGCAACAACCAATTTACAGTACACCTGTTTTGAAAGCTACTTTTTGTTCACTAAATGTTATGATGGAAATTTTTATCATCATGCAAAGAAGGGTTAAGTATCACAGTGGTTTTGCGCAAAAAATACATTTAATGCTTTATTTTATATCTGTTAAAAATGTTCCGAAGTGTGATAAAATAAAACAATCATATATTCATACACACATTTCTTTAATTTTCCTGTTTTACTCATTGGCAGAATCTAAATTATTTCTTATTTTCTGAAGTAAATTTTGTTAAATTTAGAAAAAAAAAAAAAGAATTCGTTTTCCCATATTTTCTCTTAGAGATAAAATATATGATGTATGCTATTTTGCATGCTGTGGTTTGATTGCTCTAAATCCTTAGTGGTGGAACTCCGTCTGTTTAAGGCAACTTTTGCTACTTTGCATTGTAGATAAGCAGGTGAACCTGCAGATCAACTTAAGAATATAATTCGCATTTATTTACTGAATAAAATGTTCAAGTTCTGATGAGTCTGAAATAGACATATTCAAACTATTCTGAAGAGGTCATGCATATAATGTGTTCTAAAAACTTTACAATGTTTTAGTTAATAATGTTAGGAATACCTGAAATTAATGTATGTTTAAAAATTATTTTACTATAGTTATCCTTGTGTTTCTTATAAACTATTATTTAACTATATTTAATAGTTTGTCATAAAGTGTTAAAATATGTTATGACAAGAATTTTAAAATATTCAAATATCAGACGTAAAGATACGTACAAAATTTTTCGGCCACCAATCTCTGTATATAGGAGAAAGGCGACTCACTCACTCATCATGAGATTTGCAGAATTATTAGACCAACAGACCTCAAATTTAGCAAGCATGTTTATTTTGTTGAATAAGGATCAACTAATATCTTGCGGAAATCAACACAGGGGGGATCAAAGGTAATGATGCTTTCATTTCAGAAATTGAAGACCTGGGCTTTCAAAATCAAGAGGCGAGAGCTATAAAAGTGTTTTTCAATGTTATCGATAACTCATGTAGGGATTGCAATATCGGATCAAAAGTTCAATACCGGTATTCGGTATTTTTTAGATCTTAATACAGGGATATCAGTTTTAATACCGGTACTAAAAGTTTTAGAAAAAAAAAAGAAAAACACATATTTTTTTGTTGTTGTTCTTCTTCTTCTTTTTGCTAGTTTCATTAGCAAGTGTAAACATCACAAAAAAATTAATTTGTAATTTTTAAATTATGACAAGATATAAAGAATCACAAAAAAGTAAAAAAGACATCTTATTTATTTAAATCACAAAAAATTGTGAATATCACTATTCAGTCTGTGGTACTATTACAAATATTTGAAATGTGATCGTAAAAAACATAATGCATTATTTGTAGAGTCATTAAGCCTGGAACGTAATTATGTGCAAAAATTAAGAGCTGTCGAAAACGCTCTTTCGTCATCTACGCTAGTTGGTGGTATTGTTAGCAATACGAGATATATTTCCAAGTATTTACCTCTAAATCTCTCATCTTCAAATAAATCAATTTCTCGTCGGATGGTTTGGATGTAGCTGATTTTTGTATTGTATTTTGGTTTGTTGAATTTTTTTTTAATTTCGCCAATTCTAAATTTTGTTCAAAAGACAATTCCTTTTCACTATCGACATTAGTGACATAATCATCTTCGATAAATATAAGATTTGCGGGTAAAAAAATTTAAGAAAATTTACTATAAACTTGATCAAATTTGAATTGGTTTGTCTTTTTTTTTTTCTTTTCTTTCTTTCATTTAGAAAATCATGATGTCATGTAAATACAAGTATGATATACAAATATAATGTGAATAACAAACTCCCTAATTAAAAAAAATATCGAAATATTACGCACTTTCTTCACAACTACAACCTTGTTTTCACAGATACGAATATCAGACTACGAATCCTGCGCGTGTGCAGTATCGCTATGAGCAGCAATAGAATAGTTTTGACCCGCTCCTTGGAAGATTTACGTATGTTATCACTTTTCTTGATTGTAAGATGCAACTTTATATTCATAGTCTAATTAATTTCGCCCGTTAAGAAGGCATAAAAACAAAAACGTATACTGTTTTGCTAGGATGGCGATCCCTGAACATATCCTTCCTTCCTTAGTGGCTCGACCGCCCAGGGTGGGCTTTGGCCTTCTCAAGAAGCCATTTCCAGGTCAGCCTTCTTCTAGCTCTTGTTCTCCAATTCTTAGTTCTCAAAACTAGATCTTTTTCTAGGCCACCAATCCATCTAAGATTTAGCCTGCCTTTTTTTCATGTGCCAATTGATTGCGCATTGAAAACATTTTTAGTGTTGCGGTTTTCGTCCATTCTGACAGTGTGACATCCCTGAACATATAGTGGATAAAATTTTTAAAAAATTTCTTGTAAATACCGAAAAACCGGTATTTAAGCTTGTGAATACCGGAATTACAAAATTGTACAGCTGGCTCAAATACCGGTATTCGGTATCCCGGTATTGCACAATCCCTAAGCTCATGCAAGCACTTAAATATCAATAACTTATAAGCAGTATGCGCATTCATAGAACGTCATGAAATACTCAGCAAAGTGGGTGGGTAACGGCTAGTATACATATATATATAAAAATGTGTGTGCGTGCGTGTGTGTGTGTGTATGTATGTGTGTGTGTGTGTGTAATATATAATTCCCAATCATTTAATTTTTAATAGATTTTTGATTTATCTTTGGTCCATTCCTTCAGGACCCGCGTTTAATTAATAATTTAGCTATCCGCCTAACGAGTGTATCTTGAACTACATCCATCCACCTCTAAGTAATGTGATTTGCCGCTTGGGATAAATAGCGAGACTCTGGAAAATCTCTTCTTCTTCTGTCTTTGTGTGCTTTTCGTAATGTAATCGGCTGCAGCAGCGCGTTGTGTGTTTATTGTCTTTGTTCTGTGTAGTGTTGTCCATGATTAATGTTTTCAATATGCCTGTGTGTTTCATGATGTGCAATAAACTGGATTAACTTACAAGGCTGCCTCGTTAAATGTAAAACATGAACCGTCTAAAATAATTATCATCGTTAAAAAATCAATTACTCCATGACAATATATATATAACGAGTGGTGCATAATTTGTCGTGGCGTACTCATTTATTTAACGATGATAATTATTTTAGATGGTTCATGTTTTACATTTGATTGGCATTGACGAAAACATAGGGCGTGGCCGGTGGTGAGTGATGACTGTACTATGCTGGTTGATGTTGCGTATTCAATGTTAGTGATGAGGCAGTCTTGTGATTAGTAAATACAGGTTATTGCACATCTTGAAACACATAAACATATTAAAAACATAAAGCATGGATGACATTACACGGAACAAAGACAACTAAAACACTACGCGCTGCAATTCGACTACATGTTGAAAAGACAAAGATAGAAGAGAATCTATGGAAAGTTCTGCGGGCATCTGGGTTTCTAGGAACCCTTAATCTCGTTTCTGACAATCTGCTAGATGAAATGGTATTCAGTTGGATTTTCATGCTGAAGATGTACTTCATGGCTATTAGACGAGCGGCGGCGGGCCACTGGGCGGGGCTTCGAGGCTTGGAACTTGGCTTCTGTAAGATTTTTTTGAGAAAGGAGTCTAACGAAGAGAGAGTCTTCTTATTGGTTGCTGGGAAGTGAGGATAATGGCTCAAAATGGCTTCCCGGGGAGGTGGGGAGAGTGATTGATGTGTTGTGACGTAATGTCCAGCAGGGGTGAAAAAAGAAAGTAAAATTACGAGCAGCCGGCGGGTTTGCGAGGCGGTCACCCTCCTCTGCATTGACCACGCTCGGTGCTGCTTCAAAGATAGAAAAGACTACTACCCTGGACGTCTCTGGGATACGGAACGCGAAGCTTTCCTCCATCCCATATCAAAATTGTGGATGTGGCCTGATGTTGAAGGGCCTGGCTGAGAGGGAGTGTCTTTATTGGTTGTTGGATCGTGGCAAGGAGGCGTGGCTATTAGATCAGTGTGGGTCGTATCTTCGGTTTCGGTGGGAATGTCCTGAAGAGAGCAGAGTGGGATTGTTGTGATTGGTCCATGACGCTGAGAGAGTAGGCACCTTATTGGCTGCACAGATAGAAAAGAGCGGAATTTTCCAGCTTTTATACCAAGCGGTAAATCCCATTATTTGGGAGGGGGAGATGGATATAGTTCAAGAAGTCCCCGTTTGGCGGGTAACTAATTAAACGGCTGTCCTGATGGACTGGACGAAAGATAAATCAAATCTCTTAAAGATTAAATGATTGGGAATTATTATCCTCCGCAAGAGACGTGTGTGGTCCAGGGCCCTTGGTCCACACCCGTATCCTACAGAGATACCAAATATAAAATTGAAATTTAGATTAACATTATTTTACATGAAAATGATTTTGAACACGGAGAATATGTGGTTAGAAAAATATGAAACAAATATGTGTAAGTAAATTATAAATATAAAATTGCACAATACGAAAGTATCAAAATAAGATCATTAAACACTTGAAATAAAATGAAACAGAAAAGAAATTTTAAAAATATTTGTAACTGACACACATCATATAAAAGTATTAAATTATTCATACATAAGAAGTTAGTTTTTTCTTAGTCCTGATTAGGAAGTAGTTGCCTTGTCCTAGTTAGCTAGACCTGAAACGTGTCCGGACACTTGCAGCTGTAAATTTGATGGGCCAGAGGCTTCAGTAGGTGTAATTTCTCATTTGGATTTGTGAAACACCAACAAGCTTCCCCGGTGAACTAAGGAGCAGAGTTATTATTTAAAGGTGAATCATGAAAACGGAGGTTGGCAAAATTAGGCTTAATACTTATGTCCAATGGTAGGCCTAAGGAATTGTCTGGCACAAATACTGCATGGAGATGATGGCATTCCATGTTGAGTTTTAAAAATATTTAAATAACCATCCACCATTGTATTACTATTGACTATAAATTCAAAAATATAAATTCCTTAAATACAGAAAATAATTTCTTAAAAATATATCTAAAATTGTATACAAGAGCACGGACGATGAAAATAGGCTAGAAAACAAAATAAGAGATTGACCTACGCTTTGCACAATCATTCAGACAAGTTTTCCTTCTTATCGTGTATATACTGCACAATAAATTCAAAAAAAATTTCCCGAGACTGGAAATTGCAAGTCAACCAAAAAAAAAAGAATTTTTTTATAACTATTTATGATTTATTTTTATTTATATTATGATTAATTCTGACAAAAGGTATAAGTTAGGAGGTGATAGTATTTTGACAGTCAAAGGTGCATTCCCTTGAGGTACTCTCACTATGCATTCCCTACAAAACCCTTCTCATTTATTGTTTCTTCTAAATGTAAATATTTGCTTTTACTTTTATTTATTAATTAATATTTTCTCAGCCTAAGTGCTCTCGAAACCATTATCATGTTATACACTTTTAAAGTTGTTCATTTTCCTTTCAAATCAATTGTATAATTCTAATAACGCAAATCTTATCATAACTAAAAAATTTTAAAACCACATTAAATATATCAAATAGTATCAGCATAAAATCCTCAAAATAAAAAAATATCCAAACTTTGGTATTAATTCAGTAAAACACTTGAAAACACTGTAAAACCCCATCAATTCTTATATTAAAAATCAAAATCAAATTTCAGAAGTATTCATTATGAACTGTATTTCCTCTTGAACATAAAATATAGTATTGAGTAAGTTTAACCAAAATATATAAACCCGAAATCTCTGCAAACGTTTTTAAAATAGTAACTTTATGACAAGAACACATACACAATAATTAGTGGAGTTTCAAGTTTGACTGTCCAATCAATAAATTTAAGTATAATCGAAAAATAAAAATAATTGTTACACATATAGTTGCATACATTAGTATAAACCCTAAAAACAGTACAATGGTGGCGGGAACCAAATAATAATAAAAAAAAGTAAACGATGGAGGTAAGGCCCTTATAATATTAAAAAAAATGGGATAAAACCAGACACATATAAGAAAAATTGCTGGGGTATAACCAGGCTTATAAATAAAAAAAAAATTGCTTGGGTTAAACCAGGCTTTAAGTAAAAAAAATGTTGGGGTCTTAAGCCATGCTTTAAATAAAAAAAATGCTAGGAAAGAACCAGGCTTTATATAAAATAAACTGCATTGGTACCACTACCCCATACCAAACCGTTTCATACGGAAAACTCCTAAACATAAATTTCTTCAAAATATTTAAACCATAACTTTATATCAATGTCATTCAATTCCTACTATTAACTCACACTCTCTATATATTTATTTGTTTATTTATTTATCTTGGTGGAATTTTCAATCGTTAATAAAATACACTTTAAAGCGTTCAATTGAGCTGAAATTTTATGTACATGATTATTTGGGATGACAATACAATAACTTAATTATAATTAATAAAAATTAAGTGATCAAAACTAATTATTCAAAGAATTACAAATACAGCCCTGTTGGCATCATTTTTGGCGACTTAGCGACCATTTTGGTGATTTAGGTCAAAACTCTAAAAGATTTTTTTTTCTCACGTTTTAAAGCTTTCAGTTGAATTGAAATTTTAAATACACGATTGTTTTGGATGACAATATGATATTAATATTAATATTTATATTAATTGTAACTATTTAATAAAAAGTAGCTAAAAAATAAAAAATTTTCTTTGTTGATCTAAGTAGGAACTGGCTTATTTATTTTTATTTTTATATTACTTGTTTTTTTTAATGAAAATGGGTTATAAGAAATAGCATTTTATTTGTAAATAATCAGGAATATTAATAATATTATATTTCTTAAACATTTTGAAATCAATTATTAAAAACCATTAAGGAAAAATATAAAATCAATTTAGAGCTAATAGCAAAGTTAAATGAAAGTAAAAAAAAAACACACACACACACACAAGACTTATCACTGAAAAAAAAACCACTGAACGCATCATATAACCGTTACGTTTTAAAAACACACTTGTAGCACTTAAAAGGAAATGTAATACAATCTGGCTTTTAATATCTAGATGATAAAATCTTTTTCTTCTTTCAGAATCTTGCGCACTTTGAAAATAATTTGAAAATAAGGATTTTTTTTTTCTTTAACATATTCGCGCACCAAACTTGGACTTTTCGACGGAACAGAAAAAAAGAGGATTCTCGTTCCGAACACTTTTGCTTTTCCAATGAAAGAACACATCCACTGACTTTTTTTCTTTTCTTCTTCATTTTGGTCGATAATGGCTATAATTTTGACTTATAATTTTTCTTTCCTGCGCACTTATGAAGACTCTTTTGCACATATCTATTTAATCTAACATCATCCAAATACCTGGACCAATCAGCAGAACCTATCCTGGAAAGAATAAGATTTTAATAGCCTTCTTTTAGTGATTGTCATGTAAACCTGCAAATTTTTGTTTTACATTGGGCGTTGCTATTTGTATTATGTTTGTCTGTGTTTTTTCTACGTTGCGGTTGTTATTAATACTAATGCCACCTGTCTGACGATATCAGATCGAAGCCCACAAAATTCATCATGGCTAAGGGCTAGATGTACACCTGTCATTATCCGTAGCTTTAAGCACCATGCAGGTGACAGTACTTTTTGGCTCGGTTTCATCCCAATTTTGAGTTTTAACACCCTAGGGTTGTGCAGGGGCTTCCCACATCTCTTTCCCTTCCATCAACCTCACGAGAGGACCTAAGGTTCGACGCGACGGCAATTTAGAGTACCTCCATGACACAAAGGCACTATACATTTACAAACATCGATGCCTTCTCCGGGATTCGAACCCAGGCCCTACGGCACAGAAATCAGCGTCACTAATCACTATACAGGATGGACGACATTTTTCTATATACGTAATCCAATAAAATGAAGATTTGAAAACATGCCTCATCAATCCCTTCAACAACTTCATGAAACCATCTTATTCTACATAAAAATGCTTTAGTACCAACAAAATATTTTATGTATATTATTAATGGATTGTGGAGAGCCTGTCGTAGTAATTCCCCGTGCTACAAAAGAATGTTTTTACTCATTTTCCCTCAAATCATAATACAGTACTTATATGGCGATGCATAAGACAACACATAAAAAACATCTGTCTACGTTGTCTCTAGATTCTAATGGGACCATTATGGTGTTGAAGGCAGAAGAGTGATTTTTCTGTGAAGAGAGACAATGGCAGTGATGTCTTGAGGAATGTAACAACTGGGCCGGGGCCCAGGGCTTCGTCCTCGGTGGGAACCTCGTTTCGTTCTCCACTCTGTCTTAATAAAATCATGATCCGTATAATTTTAACTTGGCCAAATATTATTCCCGTACATATTCTCCAAAAAGCAGGACATTAACAGGGAAAAAACTTAAAACTTTAAGCAAAAAAAGTTATTACGATGATGATAGTGATAAAAAAAAATAAACTTAATAACGAGACTTTGAAGTAAAATTCAACAGCGTACTCGATACATTTCATTTAGTAAAAGTCAACGCTTGGTGTGGACCAATCGGTTCTAGTTCATAACCCTTGGGGGTAAGGCAGTCGGATTTGAGCTAAGGACGATAGCATATGCAGAGACGTCTTAAGGCATGGGCCAACTGGGCCTGAGTCCAGAGACTCGCCCTCGGGAGGGCCTCGTTCACTCTCTACTCTGCCTTAATAAGATCATGATCCGTGCAATTTTTATGTAGTCAAATATTATTCCCGTACATATTCTGCGAAAAACAGGGAATTTCAAATTGTGTGTCAATTGGAAAAATTGGTAAGGCTGTATTATTATGTGATGGTCGTTGTCCATGTCTAGGTATAGACCTAATACCCTAAACAATT
>BMAV01016799.1:64853-130169 GCA_019973955.1 Trichonephila inaurata madagascariensis | reverse complement strand
TGGAAAAAGCTTCTTGAGAAGGCCAAGGTCCACACCCTTTGCTGTCGAGCCACTGAGGAAGGAAGGAATATAGTATTTGACTATCGATGTAGCATGCATGTATTACTGACAATTAGAAAACATAAAAAGATATAGAATCCAGAAAAACAGAATGTTCCCACTTTAAAACTCCTACAATTTAATTTCAGTGAAGTTAGAAACTAGCATTCTATCAAGTGGCATGAACGAAATCTTTTATCACACACACAATCATAGCATAAAAATCTTTAAATTTTAATTGTTATTTGAAGTTTTGTAGATTTAAGAGAAAGATAGAGAGCAGTGTGTTAAGGATAATATAGTCCATTTGATACAGTAACTTCCTGAGATAACATTTTCATTTTCATATGGAATAATGAAGACAGAAAGGAAATATTTTCACATAGGTTAGTGTAGAAGAAATTAAGAAAGTAAAATACGCCCATCCAAGGTCACTTTCAATATTTTGACGTGGTCACGTGTTTTAAGATAGAATGATATTTGAGGCGTGATTAAATTTTGTGATAAATAAAATGTTAGGCTTATCCTTAAACAGCACTTCTCTTAATTCACTTTTGTAATCTTTATGACTTTCGGAACATGAAGCAATTTTTTTAAACTAACAAAATAAGAAAGTATCTAAAAGTGCAATGCTTATCAATGCGGTTAAGAGCTTGACCCCATCATCGACTGACTATCTGTAATTGATCTAGAGTTTAGAAGACAGATTTATTGAAGTGCTTGCGTAAAGTGCGATTTTCGAGAATGTTCGTGTTCAAATAGCCAACACTTATTTAGTAACTTATGAAAAAAAAACAATTAGCGTTTTATTACTTAATTTTTTTTTACAAAATGCCTTTCATGATTACTTTTTAGTAGAGAGAGAAGATTCATTTTCTTTAAGTGCAAATTATTTTTCTGCCATCGGAATTCTGAATATAACTACTAAAATTCTGATTTAGACATTGATAATGACATTAAAGGACAGAAATAAAGAAAATTATGTGAACATCAAAAACATTTAAAAAAAATTAAGCATAAAAAAAATCGCGATTTAAACTGCTGTTTGTAAAAAATGCAGCACCATGAAGAAATTATCAGAATTAAATGAAATTTAATGCACAAAAGACTTGTATTAGTACAAATAAATGACGAAATTTTCAAAGCAAAAAAAAAAAAAAAAAAACAATATTAAGTTCTAAAATCAGTATTTGGTGTAGCCACCACATGCTGCAATAAGTGCTTAACAGATTTTGAATGCCTGCTTGTGGAAGAGAATTCCATATTGCTTGTATGCACAGCAAAAGTTTGTCTTTTGAAGCTGCAGGACGCGGATCACGAGTGAGACGCCTACCAACGAAATCCTACACATACTCAGTAGGTGACATATCCGGCGAATAAGCAGGCCAAGGAAGAAGTTGCATGTGTTGGGCTGAACATAAGCCTTGAACAGTCTTTGCAACATGTAGGCGTGCATTATCCTGCTGAAAGATAGCTCTAGGGATACCTTGAAGGAAAGGAACGACTTCGGGCTGCAGCACTTCACGGAAGTACCTGTAGCTATTGAGATTACCCTCAATTCGTAACAAATTGGATAGTCCATGATACGAAATCGAACCCCAAACCATAACTCTGAGTGTTATGTTTGGAAAGGCAGTGTTCATCGGCATAGCGTCTAACACGAATGCGGCCATCATGGTCCCACAAATTGAAGCATGATTCATCTGAAAAGACAACTTGGTGCCAATCAGCTTGCCAGGCTCTGTGCTCATGAGCCCATTGCAGACGCAGCCGTCGATGGTTTGCCATGAGGGGGAGGCTTTTTGAAGGCACCCTTACACGCAATCCACCGTGCAGCAGACGTCGACGAATTGATGAAGCCAACATTAGTACACCTGTAGCAGTAGACGCCCGTGCTACCAACTGCCTGGAGGAAGCTGTACGATCATTCACTACCATGCAGAGCAGGCGTCGATCCTGACGTTACCTTCCGCCGTCCACTGCCAGTTTTTTTAGTTGTTCGATGCTCGTCGGTCCACTGCTTCCAAACTCGCA
Organism: Trichonephila inaurata madagascariensis; assembly: GCA_019973955.1. Taxonomy (NCBI): domain Eukaryota; kingdom Metazoa; phylum Arthropoda; class Arachnida; order Araneae; family Nephilidae; genus Trichonephila; species Trichonephila inaurata. Next base: position 128,096 of record BMAV01016799.1, on the reverse strand, counting down.
TCACTGGTGAACTATTCTGCTCCACACGAGCTTCTATTGCGCGATAGGAAAATCCTCCCTCTCGAATGCAAATAATCCTCCACTGTTAAAACTCTGTAAGTTGTTGGAATTTTTCCTTATTTCGTCGTGGAGGCATACTTAGGTCTCACTAAACTTTCGCCACTAACAAATAATCATTAACTGTTTTTAACGTCCCGCTACAGCCCTCTATTTATGCGTTTTCAGCATCATTTCAGAGGGCTCTGTGCACGCCACTCATGCGTGGTGGCTCTGAAATTTTACTATTTTACGTAACATCCTATATTTGATATTTGCTACAAAGTTAATTTATTTCTGATTATTCCTTTTTGGTATTGCATTTCTTACAAACAGCAGTGTATTTATACCTTAAGAATTTTCCGAAAAATTAATCATGGAATTATCTTAGTAAGACGCTTTCAATTAATACCCTACAGAATCCTTACAGAAAAAACACCTTGAAATATTACAAGAATCGGACTCTCATAATTGTAGTTCTTTATCTATCAGGATATAAAGAAATTCCTTCAGCTATACTGAAGGATGTACTAAAACCAAAAGAAATAGAATAAACTTCGAATAATACTTATTTACATCAGTTGTGTCTACTTTCTATTATTTTTATGTTCGGCTGTGGCTGCAGTTGCCGAATGGTCATGGTCGCGAACTCGTGGACGAGTCGTGATGCCATTGATAACCCGCCTTGCAAAGGGGCTGATGCACATAAAATCTGTCAAGGTTCAAACCCTCAAGTTGGTCTGGTGCGGATGTCTGTAGAATGTGTGTCAGTTCAGGTGTCGTCACATGACCGAGGTTTTAAATTATCAGATCCGTCACCTATAACCTTAGTGTAGCTTCAAAGTGAATTGAAGTCAAAATTATATCATTCTATATTCCCCGTTTGCTTCTATCCTGTAATAATAATTTGTATTTAAACTAGAGTGTGTATTACGAGCGTGAGTCGGAAAGTAAGTTTCCCCTGTCGACTGGGGTCAGAGTTGTGTATGAAAGTCAAAACATAGAATGAGACATTAAAGATAAGATATAACTTTATTTTTCCACGTAAGTACCGAGTACATTGAGACATTTGTCATACCGCTTGATAAGATTCAAAAATCCTTCCAGGGAAAAATCAGGGCTTTGCATATGGAAGAAGCGTTTAACGGCTTATTTAATTTCAGCGTTGCTTCCAAAGCGCCTTCCGGCGAGATTCTTTTTCAAAGCCGGAAACGGATGAAATCAGGATAGTATGGTGGCCATCCGTTTAAAAAATGGGTCAATTTCATTCCGTTAAGTCAAGGCTTCGCAGATGGAAATTCGATCAACAATGTTTTTTTGGTATTGATTGGTGAGGCACCCAAACATCGAGCTTCTTTTTCAATCCAACTTTGCGCAAATGGTTTAAAACTGTTTTACGGTCGATCTTTAGCTCCTGGGCGATACTACGACTACTAACATGCCGGTCGACTTCGATTATTTCTCTGGGATTTTATCAACATTTTCGAAGACGGGCCTGTCTATGCGAGGTGCATCCTTAGCATCAAAAATGCCTGGACGGAATCGACGAAACCAAAATTGCACGTAATTAGCTGTTACAGTATCGGCACCATAAACACCATTCACAATTTCAGCCGCCTGGCTTTTCGCCTTTATCAAAGAAAGACTGCAAAATGTACCGAATTTTCTCTTTGTTGACTTCCATTTTTAACACCCTGTAACTCACAACTAAATAGACCAAACAAAAAACAGCAATAGAATTTTTTTAGAGTGAAATGTCACCTTGACAACGAGCATTAATTTGAAATTGTTTGATCGATAGTTCACGAGATATCGACACTACAGCCATCTACCAAAAAAATAATGAATTTCTTTTTCCCCAACCTTATAGCATCCTATTTGTGGGGTTGATAGAACTATGAAAACCTGATTAGAGAGGGAGTAATATAGCATCCTATTTATGGAGTTGATAGAACTATGAAACCCTTATTAGAGAGGGAGTAATATAGCATCCTATTTGAAGGGTTGATAGAACTATGAAAAGCTGATTAGAGAGGGAGTAATACAGCATCCTATTTGTGGGGTTGATTCCATAGAATATCGTCTTACAAGAACCATAATTCAATTTAAAATAAAGGATAAATCTTAAATTTAACTGAATTTAAAATGTCCAAGGTAAAAATGATTTGAAACATAGAGGAATGATTTAGAAGCTTGATCGATTTAATTTTATTAATGTCGCCAAACAAAAGCAATTCAGGAGGTCATTCAAGTGATTTTTCAGCATGAATAAAAATTAAATCCATCACCAGTACATATTGATGAATTTAGAGTGTCATTAATTAAGCTCAGGATAATTTTTAAAATTCAACTCAGGAATTTATTTTTAAAATGGTGAATGTCTATACAACTTCAAGCACAAGGGAAAAGTAACGGATATCTAATTTGAATTAATGTAGTATCTAACAAAATTAAAGGTTCTAAACGACCAGAATCGGGAAGTATTATGTTTTATTTCGGAATAAAGATTTGCCTATAGACAGATATTTATATGTAATAAAGAATGGTTCTATATATGTGATAAATTTCAATAAATAAGAAAAAAATTCCATTCGTGAAACTCTGAGGATCACAACCAGTGAAAGTTTTGAACTTTTTTGACAAACGATTCTGACTCCAGTCAAAAGGTTGAGTGTTCAAATCGCGTCTGGGTCACCAATGAAGCGTTAAGAAATGTATTGCTTTTACAACTATGTTTCAACAGTATTGTTAAATGAATAAGGATGAACCAAGCCAAATCGTACTGTCCCCTGTATAGTGCTCAAAGCTATGGCTAACAACAGGCGTTCATCTAGCCCTTTGCCACAATGAATTTCGTGGGCCTCGAACTGACATCGTCATACAGGTGGCATTAGTAATAGCAACAGCAACATGATGAACTTATTAACAGGTTAAAATATATTCAACATTTATTTACTCCTTATATACAATTTTTAATTTTCCACCATTGTCATTCTGATAAATATGATGCACGCAATATTGTTCATTCGGCGCGTTGCCAACTAATAAAATATGCAACCGCTAAAGGATCTTCAGCTTAAAATTTCACCAGAGATTTTCACATTCATTTTGTACATACTTTGGCACGTAATACAAACTAAAATCCTTTTCAAAAGAAATATNTTATATTCATCACTAATATATTAATCGTCTTGCTACTTCTAATTCCAAATCCACCACACAACAATAGGATTTCAAAGTCAGCATGTTAGTGGTCTTGCTGTGAAGATTATAACATAACATGCAGATCACACAGTTTACATCTTTTCCACACACATTTTTGACAACCAACCAAATTAGAGCCTAGCAAACTTACATTTTTGACAATCAACCAACTCAAAGCCTTCCAGATTTTGATTGTCATCTCTCTTGGTATCTATCTTTGCTGGCTAGTTTAAAAGATAATTCAAAAGATGCGTTTATGTATATTCAGGTTTTTTAACTCGGTGAAAATAATTGCTTTTCGTTAATTTCAAGGCTCCTGATTCCCTTGGAAAAAGTTCTGTGAGTAAAGAAATTTTGTTAAATTCCTTTGTGAAAAATACTTTTCTTACGTAATTGTTTTTGGATTTTTCTGCTTTAGGAATTTGCGGAGAATTTGTTGCAGAATAGTAGTCAGTGGTTTTATCATACTTTCTATGAGATTTTATATACTTTAAACTTTTTTTTATTTTATTTGGTTTTTCATATCGAGTTGCAAAGGGGGAACGTTGGCACCTTCGAACTAGTTCAACTTATTCGGTCGTAACTTCAAAATTGCTCTCTGACTCACTAGGCTTTTTTGTAGTTAATTTTTTTGTATTTTTCTATAAATTCGATCTTCATGTTTAGCTTTTATATATTTATATTTTTATTACGTTATTTATTGTTATTTTCATGATCTATTATTTCTTGTTTTTGATATATTATACAAATTTCTTTCATATATATATATATATATATATATATATAAATATATAAAATTCAATTACAACACAAAAATCAAAAACCAAATGAAACCTATAACACAAAATCCCATTTCAAAATATCAATGGCGAATATATAAGACAAAATTCCAACGATTTTCACACAAAATTAAAAAATTATAAAATAAAAATTTATAAAATATCCAAGTGCAACCTCGGACTTAGGACCGATAAGTGGGGTTAAACTAGTTTGATGGCGCCAACCTTCCCCTATTGCAACTTGGTAATTCAATCGAAAAATATCCAATTCTCAAAAATTTAAAAATTAAAAAGTTAAAATTTAAAAATTAAAGAGTTAAAATTTAAAAATTAAAGAGTTAAAATTTAAAAATTAAAGAGTTAAAATTTAATTAAAATTAACTTAACTCATATTAACTTATTACTTAATAATCATGTTCGTCTTGTCTCCCGGATTCTTCCAATGAGAAAGAAGCTTTACTGAAGTGTGGATGTCTGTTAAAATCTAAATGTCCCCAAAGACAAGTTTTGTAGAAGTATCAGTATACTGTAGTTCGTACAGTATTGCAATAAGTTTAAATTCAAAAAACAGAGCCACAGTCAGTTTATATTTTTATTCGTAATTTTTAAACGGTATCAGGTTTACCAATATGCACGCCTCTTACAGGAATACTGCCTGAAGTCAACCTTTCTATCAACGGTATGCACTTCCTGCATCAAATTAAGGATGCTAAAACTTGTTTCCTTAGGCATTTTTTTATTGAATTAGGCATTATTTAATTAAATTTTCTGTTTTTTACACATTCTGGTCAAGAATTCAGCATGAAAATCTATTGAAACAGATTCAAAGTATAAATTGAGGACTTGAAGAATTAACGTCCATAGCACTTTCAGGCACATTTCTTTTGCCAGGGAAAAATGCTACGCCTCTTTAGTCGCTGGTTATTGTACTAAGAAGGGATATTAGTAGAAGCTTTACGTTTTTTTCATTTTAGATATAAATGCTGTAGTAATATTTATAAAGACAGTAACTCCTTCTTGAAACGAAAGTGGGTAAATCTCATTAGGTACTATATCATTTAGGAGGATTTTACGAATGCAAGTAATTAGCCATTCTTTCTAAAATTCACAGTAATTTGAACAATAAAGTAAGAAAAAAATAATTAGCATTTTAACTGTCATGCCCGAGATAATCTCGGGCACAGCACTGGTGTTCAAAAATGTCACACCCGAGTACTACTCGGGGTAATTTTTTTTGAGTGCATCGTATTGTTTTACCCGAATACATATCGGGAGAAGTTTATTTCGGCTTCATCTCTTTGTCAAACCCGACTGATTCTCGGGAAAAGTTAATGTGCGCTCAGTTCAATAGATGACAGTAATTTACTGAAGATTTCAAAGGTTAGATGTTAGAAGTTCTTTGGTTCAAAAAAATTTCACAATTTGTGTACACAAATCATCAAAATTACTTGACAGTTAAAGGGTTAAATGTTAATTAATTAATTGGATAATTATATCAGTATGAAAGGAACATGTCACCAATGGAATATGAAAATGCTTGGCGTTATATTCGGAATATGATAAGTATACTAAGTAAAGAGAAAAGAAAATTCTTAAAACATACATTTCTCTCTTCTATTCTATATTAAGAACATTCAGTACCAATTTGAATTAATCCATATCGTATTCCAAGCTAATAGATCTCGAAGTTACATGATTTACTGACAGGCTATAGCTTTAAGTAAAAGACATAATTATCTTAGGGAGAAAACTACAAAAAAGTTCAGAATAACTGAATATGAATATGTTCCTAATGCCCTGAGATAAATTTTTTTTTGTATCCGTTTTCACTGGAAATGATGAATGTGGAGAATATCTGGAAGAAGAAGAAATATGGGGACACATCTGCCTATCGCTCATATTGAAAAATTAATAAACGGGTGAAATACTGATGTGGATGTCAAACTTTAGATAAACGGTAATCTAACACTGAAAGATGATGAAGTGTAGATGAGTGTTTTACAGAAGGAATCGTTTTCGCTTTTCCACCAGTTCAGAATATACATATATATATGTATTTATTTAGATAGATGTTTTATCAATTTAATGACTGACTTTTATTTTTAAGTAAAAAATAGTTATTAATCGGATTATTGTGAAACAAAAATTTGTAAATGCACCATGTTTTTAAATTCCTACTATTAGCTAACACTCTCTATATATTTATTTATTTATTTTGGTGAAATTTTCAATCGTTAATAAAATGCATTTTAAAGCATTCAATTGAGCTGAAATTTTATATACATGATTATTTTGGATGACAATAAAATAATGAAATTATAATTAAGAAAAATTAACTGATTAAAACTAATTATTCAAATAATTACAAATACAGCTACGTTGGCATCATTTTTGGCGACTTCGCGATTATTTTGGAGACTTGTGTCAAAACATGAAAAGGTTTTTTTCTCACATTTTAAAGCACTCGTTTGAGCTGCAAATTTCCATACACTATTTTTTTCGGTAAAAAGACTATAATTTAATTATAATTAATTGACTGAAACTAATTATTTAAAGAATTACAGATATAGCCATGTTGGTTTCATTTTTAGTGACTTGGGTCAAAACTTTAAAAGATTTTTTTCTCACGTTTTGAAGCATTAAGTTGAAGTGAAACTTTATATGCACGATTGTTTTGGATATGACAATACGATACTTTAATGATAATTAATAAAAAATAATTACCACTTAATGTTGGGATTCTGTGTCATATGTATATACATATTTATATTTATTGTAATTATTTAATAAAAAGTTGTTAAAATAAAAATTTTCTTTGTTGATCTAAGCAGGAATTGACTTCAAAAATTTTTTTTTATACTACTTGTTTTTTTGGAAAGGATATTTAGAATGTTCAAAGTGTTATTACACTAAGGTTTAATTTTTACAGTAGAGTCCCCAAAGCTCGGTCTTGTCTTGACCTAAGAGTAGCAGAGTTTGTGAAATAGCTGTGTTATCGAGAATAGAATTAAGAAAACACGGTACCCCAAAAATGGCCGCATGGTTGCATTTTCTTATGTTTATTGAATCATATTCTTCTTATTATTATTTTTCGATAGTTATATTTCTTTTGCATGCGTGAAAATTAGAAGTTGGATAACACTTCATTTGAAAATGCAAATTAACAAATTACGCAATTCGATGACTCCCGCTTTTTAAAAAAAAAAAAGTTTTTTGTCATGTCAAGAGTCATTTTTCTTTGTGAAATGTGTACATATAATGTTTCAATTCAGGCATTTTATATTAATAATTTCATAATTTCAATTCCTATTCCTCATATATGTTTTTTATACAAACATAATACTTCAATATTATATGAAGAAAAAAACTTAAATTTCTGTTATGAGAAAGAAAAAAAAAATTAACATTTTTCTTAAATTTTCTTGTGCAATTAATACTCTCTAAAAATTGATCATTTATAAAAATGTATAGGTCCAAAAAATTCGAAAATGAAATTATTTTAAAGAAGAATACATAATATTGGTATCTTAAAGTGGCATTTTAAGTTTATTTAAGCTTATGATTGTTATTTTTTTTCAGAATTATAAACTTTGAAGTTGTTTTCTCAGTTTGTTTCCGATACCATAGTGCATTCAAAATACTACTACTCCTTCCACAATTATTTACCGATCACTTCCATATTTTTTCTGTTTTAAATATGAGGCATGCAACAAAATTAAAGATCAGTTTTTCTGTAAACTGAATAATCTCTTTAAAAGTAATTAAAATGTAGGAGTTATTGGCTTTTTCGGTGAATTTTAGCATGCATATCAACATTTTATTTGTTTTATCCAAAACTAATTATTGTAAAATCGATCTCTGAAGTTTCTTACATCCTTAGGAATATTACAAAAAAAAATCAGGTAAAAAAATAATAATTACAAAAGGAGTAAGATTTTAAAATTTTCCTCAAAAAATTGCGTGAATAATATGTGAAAAATTTCCTTTCGTATCATTTTTTTTAATAGAAACATAATATGCAATGCTAAAATATAATTTTTAAATACGTAAATGAAATAAATTGTTCAAAGGGTACAGATTCCTTTTAAAAAATGAATAAGTACTCACGAATATTTCTTCAAAAAATATTATGTGTATTGTTTGCTTGAGAATACAATTGAAAATAAACTTCCCAAACATCCATAAATAAATACAAAGTATGTACTTTATGAATGCATAGAGCATTATTAAGTAGAAATAAAGGTTAATGAATACATATTTTACAGTAATTTACCTCATCGGAAAAATAATAAATTGGGGAGGCATTAAGCTGTCTATAATGAAATTTAAGTAGCAACTGTTGTAAAAACTGGCCACCTTTTTTTAGATATAAACAATATTTGTTGTCTTTTGTTTTGCTGCTTCATCACAAAGATGATGAATAAATAGTAAGTTCATTAGCGACGTACCTTTTTGTTCAAAATAGTAAAGAGCATTTTTGACAGTCTTTAGTCCCTTACTAAGTGAAATTTTAGGAGTTTTGAACGGTTTCCTCCACTTCATCATTTTCCAGCATTTTCTCATTAAATGTGTCCACAGCAAATAATTTCTGCAATGGGAACCCTGCAAAGGTGTGACCGAGCTATTCGGATTGCCAAGTTATCGAGTGCAGAGTTTTCGGGACTCTACTATATTTATATCTACTGTATATATATATACATATATATTCAAAATAGTTAGGATTAAAAATTCTGAGACTGATAATAGTTTATTACTATAAAATTAAATATTTCACAGTTATAGTTATCTCCATAATCTAATATTAGATAAAATTACTTATTATTATTTTATTCATATTTACTCTAGTGTTATTAAAAAGTTATGCTATAATTTGCAACTCTTATTAATTTTTATTTCCATTCCTTTTATACTTTTGTTAAGTGCTACATTTCAGCCCTTCACTTGATTTAAATCTGCATTAGGATCCAGAATCTGGCAATAACTTATTTATTGCACTCAGATTTAGCGCAGGCTTTGCATTTGTAAGTGCAATTTTAGGTAACTTACCTCTATCTTGTAATGGATTTAGATATTCCTATCCTAATGGATTTAGATATCCCCTGCTTTTTGCTCAGTGTTATTTACATAAGGGGGGAAGGTTGGCTGGCCAAAAAACATGTTCAGCCCCACTTTTACATAAATTATTTTATATATTAGCTATCCTAAGTCAGTAATGTTTATAACACTGCAGCATCCATTTTATAATTTTTAATCTCGGTTACTCTTATGTCCTTCATTGTGTGATTTTCTTACTGTCTATGTGTTTTTCGAATGTGATTTTTGGATGTTATCTCTTATTTGTAGAGAATAAGCCTATATATATATATAAAAGATGATGTTTGAAAAAAAACCTACATATCTATATATAACGTATTACTGATTATTTAAAAGAAATGACACACCTAATGAATTTAAGGGGTTGGCGTCCTAGGAGTATACTTATTTTCATATATCTAACAAAGGACTTCAAAAAATAAAAGCATTACATACATATATTTCAAGTTCCATCGCAAAATGGAGGAGGGAGTGGTACGCACTATACGCCGGATTTTATGTACCTTAATCTAATACATCTAAAATGTATTTCATACTATTACATTGATATATGTGTATTTGAACGAAAATGGTCATTTTTGGCTTTAACCTTGTTATTCTGCGAGTGGTAATGTATCGAGCTTTCATGCCAAAGGTCCGAAGTTCAGACCGTGGGCTGGGAAAGGTGGACTCTGTCTTTCAACTCTTTAGTGGTTTGATAAATGAGTACCAAGCTAGACCACTTAACCGAAATATCTACAGATGCACCCCCGCATCTGAGATAGGCACAGTATGCTTTGGCCGTAATGGGCTGTTGCGCCACTAAGTTTAGTAGTTATTCTGCAGGGTGTCCTAAAACTCATCAGCAAGCAGACACGGGATGTAAGGAGGGCACATCAGCTCCGGAGTAGAAACATTCCATTTCACTTAGTTAAGGTATCATGATTTTTTTCAAAAATTGACAAATTTCTTTTATGATTTTATTTTATAGGTCATCTTATTATCTTAATAAAAATACCGAGATTTTTTATTTTCTATTCTATAGAACAAAAACTACAGTTGTTTTAGTAAAATCAAATGTCATAACTTTACAACAAGCTGTTAAACTTTAAAATGCGTTTTACTCGAAATGTGTGTATTTTTTTACGAAAAGTTCAAACGGGAACGGGGATTGCTCAAAAAGTTTTGAAAACAATTTAGTGACATTTTTTTTGCATGTTCTGCATAACAGTGGAAGTGTTTTGACTTTCAGATTTATCAATCACTGTTTTATTACAAAATTTATCCTTTATGTGAATATAATCACTGTTTTTTTTAAGCAATTTTATATAATCACTAAGATAAAGTGCTCTAGTTTTTGTGAAAATTAAAATACCTCTTATCCTGAAGGTCATTTCAAACATGAATAAGAAAGTAACACATCAAAATGGAACAATTGAGAATTTGTTCGTAAAATTTTTGTATAGAGTGGGCCACGTTTATGTAATTTTTTGTACTTCACTAGTTTTTTCCCATTTTAATAATAATAATAATTTTTTCTTTTTTCAATTTTAGGATTTTTTCCTTAAAATATACTAAATAAATCTAAAAATCACAAAAAAATCCCCATATCTCAATTTTATCAAAAAAAAAGTTGTCGTAAGTATTCGGATACCTTAAATGATGATTGACATTGAAAATGTGGAAAGTACTGTGATCACAAATTTCATAATTTTACAGTGCTTTTATAGCTATCGTCATCTTATATTCCAGACATCTTATTTCCTAACTTACTTGAATCCACTCTAGTATTAAAGCTTAATCTAAACAGTCTTACCGCTATTTCCTTGGCGAACAGTTACAGTCCTTATATCGTCAATATATTCTTCGATTCAACGTGATCCGGCTAAGGGATAATCTTCTGTTCTGGAATCCACTTAGAAATCAACTTCACTGGCACTATTAGACCCACTCATAGAACTCTTAGATTCTTCTCCTAGAACTTCACCTAGCGCTTCTATAACTACACGCGAATACTAACGCTCCAAGATATACAATTCCTAATCTGCATAACTACGTTCTCTTCTTGGGTTGGTAGGAAAGAATTGCCATTCTGGCCCCAAAGTTATCCCAAGAGGATTATTAATAGAAATACCGGTAAAGCTCCGTCACACCTTGACCACTAGGCTACTGCAGCCACACTTAATGATGTAATACAGGGGTATTGTAATCTCATAACCAAGTGATATGGAAATTTTTTTATCTTTCAAAGAACTGATGTAACCTTCACCTTTTTACTTCATACCAACTTGACGTTGAGTTTCGAGACACCACGAAATTTTTTAAATAAAAATCTTCAATTTACTACAAATTTGTAATTCTCTATAAAATTTTAATATTTTAATTTAAAGCTATTTAAAAATAAATGTTAACTTCTATTGCAACATATTCTTGAGAGAATATTCATACGTCTAATTGGTTGTCTTCATCGGTGATTTTTTTTTTCATTTGTTACAGATCAATTTCTTTCCATTACTTCTTGATGAAAGCAAGACAAAGTATATTTTTGAAGAAAATAAGAACATTTATGATTGTAAAAATGGAACCATGTTAGGAAAGCATTTTATCCCTGCAAAACTATTATCGTCTTTAGTATAATCTTATCATTTTGTTAACTATTAGGGAGAGAGGACAATAATTTTTCTTTACTGTAGTTACAATGTAGTCTGAAGCAAACATCTAACCATTGAATAAATTTCTCTTTAGTTGAGCTTTTAATGTTTATATATTTTGATCATCGACAAATTCTAACCCTTAAAGATGATAAGATGGTTTTGAGGTACACTCCGAAAAATAAATCCCACAAGAAATTCTATAAGCAAGAATTCTTCTTTCTAAACATTTTATAAAATATATATTTCTTCCAAATGTGGTTTAATAGTATAGCACAGTGGTCACCAAACGTTTTGACTTCACGGACCAGTAAATTCATAATTTAAATACCGCGGACCACTAATTGGATTTTTTACGTTTTAAATATATATTTTTTTTTAAAAAAATGTGATTTAAGAACACATAAAATGTACCTAGTTAATAAAATGAAACTATTAATTGTAACCAAATTATGAAAGCTTTATTAATAAACCATAATAAAATTAAAAAAAACTGTAAAAACAAAACAATTAAATTTTTTTTTTTCAAACTGTTTTCATTATACATTCTTAGTGTGATGGATAATCCTGTTTACTTGAAATAAGATTATGGATATTTGGTTCCAATGTGGTTACTGCAAGACGAACTGCATTTATTTCAAGGTGAGATCGGTACCATGTTTTCATGGCTGTGACAGACGAAAAAGTCTTTCACCTTAATAAGTTCAGGAGAATTGAACCAGAGTTTCCATAGATTGGTCACTAGCAAAAGGGTATTCACTTTTTATAGAAAGTCAAAACTGATATCTTGATAACAATGAATGAGAGAAATTTAAATTTAAAAGTTTCGTTGGACCATAAATTGATGAGGCTTTCTTTTAGATGATTGCTTTAATTATTATCCTGAACTGTCGCTGCGAATTTTAGTGATGAGTAAGTGTGTGGTATGGTTGCTCTATGGTGACCATATCTTTGATTGTCAGCGTGAATTAGAGGTGTGGGATTGTCAAATTGAATATACGTTTTAAAATTCTTAATATGACTTAATTAAGAATATAACTTAAATCTCTAATAATTTAGATAAATTTTAATAAGTGAGAATCTAATAAACCAAACACACAGCAATAGTTAAACTGGATCGCGTAACTTAGACCACTTATCTAAATAATTATATTATTCGCCTACTTTCAATTCTGATAATATTACAAGCCCTAATATCAAAAAATCAGTCCTACCTTATTCCAAAATAAGATTCTATCACGGTATGAGATGTCTGGGCGCACGTACAATGGTATGCACCTTCTATCAATGGATGAATATCTTAGTAACTTTATGATAGGCAGTCAATTCACACTCGTATCTCTTCCAAACATAACTTTACCCTAAATTGCCATTAATCTTGGCCGTCAAAGAACCCAGAGGTTAGGTTACACATTTTTCTGGGGACCAGCGAAATTTTTTCGTGGACCACTAGTGGTCAACGCACCACCACTTTGACAACCTCTGGTATAGCAGATATTAGAAGACAAGAAACGTACCGAAAGTAAGTTTTGTCACTTTTTAAAAATTAAATAGTACATAAGTTGAAACAATCACCATGCGAAATGGCATTCTTTGCTGGTTATACGACTGACGTCGAATCAGCGTTTCTCAACTGACGCGACTTCCAAGGGTGACGTGATAACTCTTCGAGGGGGAGCACGAGAATATTGAAAAAGTCGAAAACGAAAGATTATTTAAAAAATTATTAATTTACTGAAAGTAAACACACGAAATAAACTTTGGCTTGATAAAAAATAAAATACTTATTTACACTGATATAATACACTTATAAATGTATCAGTACTGCACAATGTACTTTAAAGTTAATTTAACAGTACTAAATTATACAAGAACAACATTAATAACTACTAATGACACCATGGGCTTGTCATATATAAAATTATATACAAAAATTAACGCTTATCATGATAATTTGTACTGTTTATAATTATTCTTTTAACTGTTGAACAAAAAGTTACGGGATTCGCACCCCAACATCCCCATTTTCCACGTAGGCGCGCGTATGTAATGTATTGGGGAAGGAGGAAAGCAAACACAAGTGAGCAATAAATAAACAAATCCTGTGAAATAAGTAAATCCTTCACAAACACTGTCAAGGTCCGTTTGTTGCATTCTAAATTCTTCGGATTAACTGTGGGTAGAAGTGCACAGAAACGATAGAACTTCGGAAAGACGTATATATACGACTGTGGCAGTTAACGCTTTGAATGAGAGAGACGTTTATATACGCCAATGGCACTTACGAGGTTAAAATCATATTGCAGTTTTGCTGTCAAAGTGTATTATTGAATTCAATACATTGTTATTGTATGAAGGGGATTTATGACTAAATATTAATACCTCCCCATACCATAATACCCGGTGCAGGTCCAGTGTGGCGGTGCATAACGCAGCTGTTCAGACTCCTCTCTCCAAGGTGTCTCTAGAATCGAATCCAAACATTGTGGTGTTGCAGACAGATGCGTGACTCGTCAAAAAAGAAAATTTCATTCCATTCTGCCACCCCCATTCTTCTTTCATTGCACCATTGACAGCGGGGACGTCTGTGGTTCTACGTCAAGGGTAGACCAAGCAATGGACGTCTTGCGGACAGACTACTCTCCTGTAAACGGCATAGAATGTTTCGCGCAGACACTGAATAATGCGTTACAGACTCGATGTGCTGTGCGTCACTGTCATGCGCACAATTTGCCTGTCCTGACGTGAAGTGGTGCAATGAGGTGGATGCGATCGACCACGTCGGCCGTAGTACCTTCCTGCATCTAAAGGTCACATATCCGCATTTCAGTTGTTTGGGTTCGTCCAACACGACTACCGATTTCCCTGAAAGATAATCCACAATCTCGGTAGGACACTATCCTTCCTCTGTCGAACTCGGATACTTGATCAAAAGCTGATCGCTGTTTTCTACGAGACATAACTGATCGTTTTTTGAAAAAACCACAAGAAAAACACAATTGCCGAACTTGAAATCGTCGAAATCTCCAAGCCTTAAATAGCGCTTTAAGGTGGCGCCACATGCGCGCGTGATGTGTGTCTGCGCTGAAATTCTAATCATTTGCATATTTCACCCCCGCTAATGCATGATGTAAATTTTATGTTATTTGCATGCTTCCTTCAGGGTGTTGCATTTACGGTGGCAGCAGTGTATATTACTCTGAAGAAAAGAGAGCCGCAGCAAACTGGAATACCCAAGGGCATTTGAGTACAAATCATGATGGCTAGCAGACATGTTTCAACAACGTGGCCACCAATGGAAGTTCTTTCTGTTTCATATGAATTGACACGTGATAGTAGTGTTTCCATCATCCAAAAGCGCTTACAGACAGTGTAAGTTTAAGAGGTAGTGTTTTATGAAATGGTTGGTCTCTAATGTTGCACGTTCGAAGTATTAAGGCAAAATGAAGATAGTAGTGAAAGTTCATACAAAAGGAGAACAACATTTCTTGAGTACAGAACATATTGACATCGGACAGGTGCGTAATGGTTTCAGAGAATGGCATCAACACTGCACACTTTTTATGATCAGATGTATCACATGATCCATAGAGTTTTAAATTGCCGAAAAAGTGTGAAAAAAAAAGAGAAGAAAAGTACCAAAAGAAATGAGTTGCTGTGTCAGAATCCTCCCAATCTATGAGTTATAATGCATCATAATACCCTAGAAACTGCCACTTCAATGACTGGCATCCAAGTTCACTATTGAGGAGAAAATCCTATCGAATTAGTTTTGAGCTGGAGCAGGCTATGCGATAATCCCTTGCATAGCAGGACAGTCAGTTTTGCCAGAATAGCTTCTTCAAATTCAGTGTACGTAACGACAAATCTCTTAAGACCCCTTCCCTGTTTCATCCTTGTTCTTTCCTTTATGGACACTATGTTTGTAGCTTTACTGCTTTGCCATTACGGCGTACGGACGTTCTTGTTTTTCTATCGTTTGTAGTGCTGTGGCCGTATTTTTTTTTTTTTTTTTTTTTCAATTTTGGATAAGAAATTAGTTGAACATATGGCATTAGTTGTCCAGTAAAAATAGTAATTAAATGGTATGCAAAACTGAAAAGTAATTATACTTTTTTATGTTTACTTTCTTGAGTGTAGCTTCCCTGTCAAGTCATCATGTCGGGAAAAAAAACAACTCACAGGGAAAATACTGTTATTTTTATTAAAATAAAAATTTATCCTAACAGCTGAAAAATATTAATAATGCGAATTTTAATAATAACGTCTTACTTAAGATTGTGAAATTAATAAAAAAGTACACACACACAATAAAAAAATGCGACAGTTCTTGGATGGAATTCTGAAAAAAAAAATGAAACTGTTAAAGGGTTAATGTGGATGGTGATCGTTAAAAAGTAGTTCAAGATGTTTATTTCATGATGCCTTGATGTAATTTTTTTTTTCGGAAATTATGTTTCCATTTTAAAAAAAAATACAAAGTTTACTATCGGAGAATGTCTTTCACAGTGGCGTAAAACGGAGAAAATCAGCCCTCCTGCAAAGTCAAGGTTTGGGGCCTCAAGCCGGATCTTACAAAAGGTACGGAGGCTTTGCTCCCCCTAGATTCCTGGGACCCTCCCTCATTCCGATGTGGGGGTTTCAGGAGTGTACATTACGTCACTAGTATCTCGAATAATTTTCTTATTACGAGATGAATTTAACTTTATTAAACTAAATTATTAACTAACTTTATTTAACTAAATTACTGTAAATGTTGTAGAGTGTTTCCTATTATAATTAGTTTTGTGTTCATCATAATTTGTTGTACACACAATCACACACATAGAGTCTGATTATTAAATTGATACGGGTTCTTAAGTGTAAAAAATCGTTTTCTCTGAAGTATCTTTAAATTATTATTTTTTTAAATGCTTGTTAAAATTCAATATATTGTGTAGTTTTCTAATAAAAAAAAAATAACAATTAAATTGGTTAAAAAGTTATCTTTTAACAAAAATTTAAGTTTTAATGAATTCGGCTGCATAAAACTATTATAAGTAATAACATAGCTCCTTTCAAAATGTCATCGCTTAAAAGTTGAACATAAAGAACATATTTAAAAAGAATGCCCGAGGGATATAATAAATATTGTGTTTATAACGATTCATTAGGGCATAACTCTCTTTCTATAAAATGCATTTTATTTTAAACTATATCTCGAGATGGAAAACCCTCCTAATTTAATTGAACATTTCTTTTTAATTCAGGATTGTTTTCAACGAGTGCCCTTTGGCTTTTTCGTTTAATCAATTGTTTTTATTCAAACGGAAATTTTCAAATCCCTCTGTAACTAAATGTGAATAATTATATATAATTATTTTCTTTAAAATATTTAAATGCCCTTTAAAAGGAACGCACTAAATGAACTCAGTATTCATGATTTAAAAAAAATAAACATTTTCATATTTTTATTCTTCCATAAGTAAAAAACAAATATTTTCATTAAAGCTATCTTGTATTCCTAATTGTATGCATTACAAAGAATTTTTTTTTCAGAAAATTGTATGTGAAATTAATTGGTAGAAATTGTTTTTACGATTTTAACTGTTTTCAGCTCTTTTAACTCAAATAAAAATACTTTCATATTGTTAGCTGTATTGAAACATGTCATTTACAAAATTTTTATGTATTAAAAATATTATGACTTGATTATAAAAATAAAACACCTTAAAATATAAATTAAAGTGTCATTTAAACAACGACTGACTAATGGCATACATATATTTTTTTTATATTTATAAATATTCGTTGTTTAAATATTCAGTTGATTTAAATGTGCAGAAAATAAACAAATTAGTCTTTTCGAGTAAATACCAGATCAATACAATGCACTGGTTAAACAACAAATTGAGGTTGAATAGAAATGTGATTTGTTGTACTGCAATATCAGTGAAACAAGAAAAAAACTGCTATGTGTCACTTGAATTTAAAAAAAAATAGGTAATGGCGAGCAGTTTTTTTAATCGAAATATCAATTTATTCTTCTAAACTGTCTTTCTACTCTTCTGCCATAAAAATTTACTCCAGTTTGTAAGGCATTCACCCGTGGGTGATGCCATACTTCTAAGTTATCTTCGTGACCTAGGGGTGTGGGAGTAAATGAAGAACCAGGCATTGCCATAATCTTAATATCTCTTTATTAAGATCTTAACTTAAACACTATACAATGATAATATTTATATTTAAACTTAGAGGATCTGAGGTGAGAAGCACACAATACGTATTACCAAATAAGCAACATCTAATCACTATATTTAATTTTATCACCTATTCCTAATCTCAGTAAATACGCAGTTCCTAGTATTAACTTGAATGATCCTACCTCTATATCCTAGGTAGCAGCAGCACTCTCGAATCTTTAATATAATTTCCTTATCTCGCGTGGAATGGTATCCACCTTGCTTGAACGCACTTTCATGGATAGCTGAAACTGGAATTTCGGCTTACTTCAGCTTACACGCTTAAACTCCGACTAGCATAATCACTTCCCATAAGGCCACCTCGCTTACGCTAAATTTCTGCTTTAAAAGGTTCCTTATTTGAATAATAACGCTTCGCTTCTGGATTTGGTTGGAAAGGATTTGCCTTTTTCGGCCCCAAAGAAACGAACAGGGAAAATTAATAGAAAGCGCGATGAGCCCGTCACAAGTTGTAAACATGATTTCTATGCCTTTATTTAAAATAAAATGGAGACACTATATACGGTTAGCTTAAATAAATCATTCATTTTGAAAACACTGTAATTTTGAAGTTATTACGTGCACACACATGGAAGACATATGAAAAGAACCACAAAAACTCACCCTATTTATAAACCTTTTATATAAACATTAAATATGTGTCTCTTTGGTGAAGCGACTTAAGTCAAGACGAAAATCGGGTTTATTCCATATCAAGGGAAACTTGTTTAAGAGTACCAGGGCATGCTCGAAAGAGTAAAATGCCCAAATCAAGACTCTTTGTTTATGGGACATGTATCTTTAAAAATTTCCAATAGAACTTAGATTGTTTGTGATCTTAATAAAGATAATTTAATTATTCTGTAGAAATAGAGAAATATTTTTTTTCAGTTCAGTCCCCCCCCCCCCGTTTAAGTTAAGTTGGATTTAATTTTTGATATTTAAAAATACAGGCTAATGTTTAAGGCTCATTTTTTTTTAAATAAATATCTCTTAAATATGTAAAATGTTTTTATACGTATACAAAACAACACACAAAATGTTGTGAACCTGTTTTTTTTAATAAAATATTAAACTAGTTTCTTTAAGACTGTAATTTTGAAAATTTCTACCCCCCACCCCAACGTTTTCATACATAATACTACTTTTGAAAAGACTATGTAATACTTCGACTAAAAAATAAAATGGGTTCAGTATATGCACAGGTATCCTGTATAGAAGTATAAAAAAACTTGAAATCATATAATACAATAGTGTTTTTGTTGTTTTTTTAATGTACTTAGAGGTAAAAATTTATACTTTGTTGAAAAAACTAAACAATTTTAAACTCCTGTTTACATTTTTTAAGGTTACTTTATCAACGAACATATAATTTTTTTTTGTCGTGTCCTTCCCGAAGGGAAGGGAGCGACAGAGCCTGAGACAAGTTGTACTTCTTTACGATAGATGGCGACACTACCTATCTCCACCTCTACAATTTAGGCATGGATCTGGAGGGGGAGGGAAATATTCTCCAGCCCCCTGCACTCGTGATTCAGCCCACAGGACTTTCAGACCCACTGATTTAACGCGCACGTACTCCGTGTGTACTCGGTAGCCCGGGTCTCCACGCGGGCAGCGAACCCTGGCCTGCCCGCCTGGAGTCCGATGCTCTAACCACTAGGCTACCCACGGCCGAACATATAAGTGTTATACATTTTTTAGATTCAGAAAAATATGCACTACTTTGGAAAGACCCTGATTTGGAGATTTTAGATACATCAAAAACTCAAAATCGATTACCCGAAAGTTTTACCCTACTGACTATCCTTAACAGAGTTTTTTTGGGGGGAAGGAAGAAAGAATCTTTTTAAAATTAAGCGATTTTTTTTATGTTTAGTTGACTATTTCCAAAACTACTGGAAAGATTTTAATGAAATTTAGTTTACACATATGTCTGATATAATACAAAAAATAGCCATTCAACAGTTAAAATACACACGCACATGACCATGCGTAAAACACATCGGAGTCGGGAAGTATGAAACAGTAGTTGCAAGCTAGATTTTTTAAAAAAATGGTCAATAGGAGGTATGATTCTGTCCTACTGATGTACACCACACGCTTTAACTTTTTACCGGAAATAAGGACATTTATGAATTCCTGTGGCAATTAGTCCAACTCGTTCACCAACGATTTTCTCAGCCCTTGAGTGCTTTTAAGAGGAGAACAAAGAGAAGCAATTGCACTCCGCAGAACATCCCAAGTATGTTCTACAGCAGTGATACTCAACCTGCGGCTCGCGGGCCGCATGTGACTCACCATCCTTTTTTGAGGGAGCCGGTCATGGCCCATTGCACGAAGGAATTCAATTATTCAAAAACAATGTAAAAAAAAATTAACAGGAAATTATATCAATCAAGCAATCAAATGTATTAATTTTGCTATCAATTGTTTTTTTTTTTTTTTTTAATAGTAAAATGTAAGCAAGAGGCTTGGTCACAGATAAAAGGAAATGTAAATTATCCTGTAACTCAGTAAAAATTTATAAAAATAAATATATTTTTTGTGTGTTCGATAGAAAAGTAATATAGCATTAAAATAAAAGCCGAAAATGAGAGTTTTGATATTTTCCTCAATTTTGCTTATCAGTGTTGCTTTGGCTTATATTCTGCTTTTTCCATTGTCCGCATGTTGCGGCCCGCATGAAATTACTGACATGCGTAATCAGCCAGCGTAAAATACCTATCATGTGCATGCGGCCTGGCGGGAAAAATGTTTGAGTACTTCTCCTCTATAGGGTTTAGATCTGAAGATCTGGATGGCCAACCCATTCGGTGAATATCCTCACTTTCCAGGAATAAGTTGATCAGATGAGTCCCATGTGGCCTCTTGTTGCCATCTGTTAAAATTAACCAGTTGCTGTATCTCTTTCAAAGACATAGATGCGTGTTTGATCATCCAACGTGATGATTGCCCAGACCATCAAACCTCCACTGCCATAAATGTCAATTTTTTGGCCAATGAAGGACCGGTAATGAGACCTGATTATCTTCATATGAAAATACGACGAGCATCACTGGTTAGAATGAATGGGTATTCATCAGTGAAGAGAACGGTCGCCCACTGATCTATGCTCCAATTTCTAGGATCTTTGCACTATTTTAAATGAACCTTCTAGTTCGCAGAACTGAGTGAGACCCACACAGCAGGTCTACTTACAAACAGTTATCTTTCTTGAAGCCTAATGGAAACAGTCATCCTTGAAAATTGGGTCCCTGTGTCCTCACACAACTTACGAGACCGCTGATAATCTTTAGCATTCGTGTTACGCTTCGCTGTAATGGAAAAATGGTTACATTCCTTGGCCATCGTGGCTCTTGGAAGACCTTGTCTAGGTTATATCTGTACACAGATATGGTATCCTGAACCTCTATCCATATGTTGAACACGATTCTTGGCTTCAAATTGAATTCTCTACAAATCTGGATTCGATACAGGCCTGCTTCTAGCTAACCCACAATTTTCTACTTTATTCCATTACGTAAAATTTGGTGGTTTTGCATTTTTACTGTTTTAATTTAGTCCATTTCTGCAAAATAAAAACTAAGACATTTGGCGAGATGTGCCAGCAAAAGAAATGCTTATTTTGGTACGTGTACTTATAAATCCTGTTCCTAGACTAGCTTCGCCAACATACATGTATGTGTTTACATATTCAACGTACAAGATTTATATCTTTGCTTCAAAACAAGCTATTCCGTTCAGTTTCACAAAATTCGACAAAATATGCAAATTCCTTTAGTTTTGAACACCAGTGTATATAAATAGAGCACAGACATTTAATGTTTAAAAATTGTAGAATTATAGTACAAGTTTTAAAAATCTACACCAAGTACATTTTGTGTGAAAAAAAATGTGCATCTAAACTAAGAAGCCTAGTTGGAAAAACAAATCGTACCATTATATACATTTAACTGTTTATTATATTAACTCAAATACATATATTAGAAAGCATTTCTTGAATAGATGCTAAGAGTAAAAGGGAGCACAACATGAACTTCTTAAGTTGAAATGTAAACATTTTGAATAGTTCAATAATATTTATTCGAAATAAAATATGAACAAAAAAGATTGTTTTGACAGTGTAGCAACAAAATTCGCCTTCGAAAAAGCATATCCGTTAGCATTTACAAAACACTTTACAGTTTCTGATTTTTCAATCGTTCTATGTGTGCGTGTGAACATTTTTCTTTCTTTTTAATACGAAAATAATTTTTCTTTCGCTACATCAGTCTTTTTATGTATTATTCAGACGTACGCGATAGAGTTTTCTTTCCCTAGCAAAGAAATAACCTCTCTCAAAGGAAGCAATAACATAATACAAATAAATATTTGAAAAGCTTTGCATTTTATGACACACTACCAATCCATTCGATAAATTTATATCTGTAGTTATTTATTCTCTAGACTCTTACACAGTGAAGTATATATACATTATACATGTAAGAACCTAAACGGGTATCTTATACGTCCATAAAAAAGCTTGCAAATAGCATCGTATCTTGAGCTAGAATAACGATGCCCGTTTATAATGTTCGGTATATCAAAGAGAGATAAAACAGTGTTTAGTTGTCTTCAAAAGTTTCCTACTTTATGACTGCAGTTCTCACTTTTTATGATGTTTCTTCAATGATAGTTGTTGACATATTGGCTTCAGATATGTGAGGGTTTCTGTATCTGCTACATACTTTTGGTAGAATGCCAGTAATTTATTATCTTCAAATTTATATAATGCTTGGAATGGTTTTCGGGTATTTATTATATAAGTATTTTATTCAAATTTATTATCATTAATTTAAATCATACATTGGAATTCCCTCAGCAATAGCTTGTTTAATCATCTTTAGAACAGTGATTCTTAAACTTTCGTTCTCCGTGGTCTCCCTTTATGTATCAGACTGACATCGCAGACGCCCAAAATTTTAAACGACCCTCCTCGACTCCTGCCACATGTAAGTGCGAATAAATAATACTGGGACAATGCGATAAGAAAGTTGACGTGGATGCAATCGTTATCGTATTGGTGAGCTACATAAATTTATTTATTAAATCTTTGCATATGTGTTTTTACTATATATTCATTGAAAATATTACGTTTTAGTAATAGTTATGTAGAGAGTGTTTCAAAAGTCGCGCACATTCACATGGTAATCCTTGTTGCTTAAAAACCAAAATGGTTGGTTGAGATTTCTGTCACTAGATGGCAGCATGGGCCCCATCATAAGAAGTTATAAACGTAGGAGGCATCAGTTCCAAAATACTTGTCAGTTATAGTCAGTTGAGCACAACGGCAGGTGCATGAATTTTTAGAGCAACAGTTCCGTGACACAGGATTGGTTGCAGACGTGCAGCAATTTGGTAGAGCGTCCATTGTGAAAACGAAATTGGCAGATGTGAAAACCGCTTTACAAAGAAGTCCAATAGAAAGCCTGTCCGTCTACATAAACATTATTACTGAATTCAAATCTGCTGAACAGTGATGAACGGTATCTTGGTTGCAGCAAGACTGCGCAACGTGTCACACATTACGGGACAGTATGGATGTTTTAACTAAATTTTTCGATGATCGTGTCATTTCCAAAGGAATTTGGCCACAATGTTCCCAGTACTTATAAATTCCGAATTTTTCCTTTGGGGATATCTGTATGTGACGATGTGATATGTATATAAACTAGTACCAAACATCACGAAACAACGATCGTTTTGGGGTGGTCGATAAAGTACTTGCGTACGGAACGGAAGGTACTCAGATCGAATCTTTCCTTCCTACATATTTATATGTAAATAAATAGAAAAACGAGAAAGGGAAAAATAATATTCCAATTAATAAGTAAATGTTTTGTGTATAAAATATGAATGAAGAGTAAGTTATAATGATAAATCATAATGATTGATTTACAGAGATAAATTTCCAACTTCTAACCTTCCAAAAAAGACCTTTTTTCACAAGAAATGAAAGTTAAATTTCCATCAAAGTTAAAAAAATGAATAAATTAAAGCTAAATTTAAAATAAGAAAGCATAAAAAAAGTATAATCAAGAGGTATTTCACACAAATAAAAAAAAGAAGAAGACGAATCTAAAAATTTATTTTTGCTTAGAAATTTAAAGTTATGCAGTTTCATAAATGCAATTTTTACTTGCATTGTATTTTCTTATAAACTATTATTTCAAACCATTTCCATTTAGAAAAATGAAGTTTTCTCAAATGTTATTTTTCTTACGAGAAGTTTGCAATTGCTTTAGTATTTATGCACATCAATTTATCTGGTATTATGTCTAAAACTTCAGACATTACTAATTTGATGTATGAGTGTAATGGCTCGAAAACTGTCAAGTTAGACACAGTTCAACATAACTTCGCGTAGCATGTAATTTAATTTTCGATAATTATGAAGGATTATATATATATATATATATCAGTTATTTATGAAAACATTCTTTATTCGTAACAGAATATTTTAGTGACAAAAATCTATA
The DNA here is from genome assembly GCA_019973955.1 of Trichonephila inaurata madagascariensis. Classification (NCBI taxonomy): domain Eukaryota; kingdom Metazoa; phylum Arthropoda; class Arachnida; order Araneae; family Nephilidae; genus Trichonephila; species Trichonephila inaurata. The sequence goes on along the minus strand of BMAV01016799.1, from coordinate 103,611 downwards.
GAATTATAAAATACTTTCATAAGTTTGCTAAAAAAAAACCTCTCTTGTGAGTTACCCATTGGAAATAAGAATATATATATATATAAATAAATATATATATATATACATGAAAAAAACCGAAACTTTTAAATACTGTTACTGATACAATACCAATTTTACGATAAAAGTATAAGTAAATATTAAGAAATGTTTAAACGAATAGTTATAATTATTTATTATTTTAAATTATTGAAATAATACAGTTAAGTCCAAATTTAAATGATTGGTTATTCGAAAACAGAAATAAATTTCATAGAGCATTTTTGAGCTCTTGGGTGCGTGGCAGAGAATGTACATAAGTAATTTTTGCTTAAGAATGTGCATAAGCAATTTTTGCTTAAGAATATACAATCACAAACGGCTTGTTAAGTCACAAACATAAACAAGAGATATGAAAAAAGACAACTTACATCCTTAGTACATGCATATATATATAAGTATTTCTTTACAGTAAAGTATGAAATGATTATTCAAAATTACGTACATTTACTGTAATACATGTTAGAAAACTCAGTTGAATGCTGAAAATTGTAACATTCAAATATCCTATTTTAGGTTGTACATGCTCCATAAATACCTGGTATTTACAATAGCTCTGAAACTACACCAATTATCAAACAATTAATTAATTAATATATGGATTTATTAGAATTAATTTTTTTAATGAGCATTATTGAAAGCAAATTTGGTCTACAGCAGTGTAAATAAACTGTTTATAATCCATTAAAAATAAAATTTTCGAACATCAAAGAGAAAAAATGTATAGGACCACACGAACCAAAGTGCAAATGTTTTAAGAACACAAACTTTAAAATCAAAATAGACTTGTAAAATGCAACTATGGTGATGGGAATAAACATTTTAACTGAAAATTTCCAGTATGCCTAAAAATTTATATTTAATTTAGAATTGCATTTTGTCTTAAGAATTGATTATTTTATTACCACCATACTCGTATTTAGCAGTAACAAAGCAGATATCGGAGACGTTCTTCACATACTTTTGAACTTAAGTCAACTGAAACTGCCTGAGTTGAAATTCTATTTTTCAATCACCAACGGCACATCAACTTGAAGAATTTATGCTTCAACAGATTTAAAAGCATTAGTCTCGCAAAATGGTAAGGTTTTAGTAGGATCAGCAAACAAAATCGCAAACTTGACTTGATAAACAAACTTGACATGATCAAACCCAACTTGATCTAACTGCCATCCATAACTCTACAACTATGGCCTATTTGCCCCAGTTTTTCACGATGGTTTTTATTACTTCTTTGTAGTAGTACTGATTAACATTCTGACTACTGGAATCCCACTCAATCATTACAATCTCATTAATGTCGAAGAAGATAGTTAACATTGCCTTAAATACTAATTTTGACATGGGTGTTTTTCTATCTTGGGGATTCTGAAGACTCCCTCTACATCGACACAGGTACAAAATTCCATAGCTCATCACATGTTACAACAGATTCCAACAAATTTTGATAGTTTGTAATGCGTTGTAACATGTCCACACGCAAGTCTTTACGGCACTGTTTTTGGTTGTTGGACAGAACGTTTGAAATAACCTTTGCGCAAATCTTCCTCATGTGTAATTCGTCATTTAAAATGCGTCGAACAGCTTCCCTATCCCAGTTAACCAACTCCGCTCTACTGCACGAACACTTAATCATTGTTCATTCCTGCCCCCCCCCCCATCACATTCGAAATTTTTGCAATGTTTTGGGGTCTGTAATCTCTGCTCTTCGTCACCCAGCAGGTTCATCATCTTCCACAGTGTCCCTTCCCACTGAACACCGGTTATGACATTCAAATACTCGTGCACAAGACAAGTTTCATCTCCATAAGCCTCGGTTAAAATTTGAATTGTTTTCGTGCCCGATTTGTTTAGTTTCATAAGAAACTTCATGTTGATTCACTGTTTGGTTTTTACATTAGGCATTTTCCGAGCAGAATGTAATTGCAAGTGTTCAGTCAATGACGCAATACTTCCAACTGGTGGTGTTTGTTTAAGTCTCATGGATAAAACAGGTGTCACCCAAACAGTTATTGTCAACTTTTTTTTTCAAGATAATCTCGTTTTTTCTCACAAATCCCTAGTATATATATATATATACATAAAATTCTCTTTCTATTCTTCACACACACATACATATATATACATAAACAAATATTTTATCTTTTAAATATACAGTCGTACCTCTATATAATAAAGTCGCTTAATCTTGGAAAAAAGTTCGTTATACGGAAAATTCGTTATATAGAGGCTCATCTTTTAATATACTTTATAAGCAATATAAAACAAATTTTAAATTCATAAACACTGTTTCGGTAATCAGTGGTTCAATCAATCAGTGAGTGGTAGAAATCAAAAATTGATTCACAAAAGAAAAAGTTCGTTATATGGAGAATGCACTCCATTATAGAGAGGTTATTTTGCGAAGATAATTGTGAAATATTCAAGATTCCAGGAAAAAGTTCGCCATTTTCGAATTCGAAAGTTCGCCAGAAAAATTCGTAATATAGAGTTTCGACTGTATTTTATAAGTACGTAATATAATTTTCATAACCTTGCTACATAGACGAATTACATATCTATTTTTATACAAATTACTTTGGAATAATCCACACTAAAAATAATTGTAAAAATATTTTGTTTGCATTATTTTTTACAATATTTCATTTCCTAGGAGGAATACTAAATTTTTTACAGGTAATTTTCTTTATTCACACTATATTTAGGAAATAGAGATGTACGTTGATGTTATAGAGTCATTTGTGTTTGTATTTTGAAAAAAGAGCATTACGATAAATAATAGATTACAATGAGTAGAATAAAAGCAGGAACATGTCTTCAAGGAACTTTTCCCTTGTGGAAAATTTAAAAGAGTTTATTGAATAATTGATGCACAAGTGTAAAATTTCTGGTATCAAGAAATGCTTTTTATAGATAACGTAATAAAATTACATAATTTAAAGCAAGGAAAAATTTTAACCCTTATAAATGCTTCCATTCTTGAATTTCACACGTTTGATTTTCTTAATCATTTATATTCCCTTAAAAAAACATTTAAGATTCCCAATAGCTTTATTCCAAACTCTTAAATAATCTTTAAATAAGCCTTAATAGCAGAAGAAACTCCTGTTTTAATTTCTTTTACCAAATAAAACTTTCAAAATTCAATTTTTTATGGTATAATAGTTTGCAGACGTTTTAAGCCTATGAAATAATTAGAAATCAGCTACGTCAAAAATTTCGATTGTGGTTTCTTTCGTTCACACCTATATATTCGTATTAGCAATACCATAAAAATATGGAACGTTTAAGAAAATCTACTAACCAATACAAAATGTTACGCATTTTTTCTGCATGTTTTAGATAGAAGAAGATTGAGGAATAAATTTAGACAAAAAATAAAAAATGCTTCAAATGACTTTATTTTTTTTTTAAATTGCATTTAATCGGAACAATTACGTGATATTTGAGCTTTGACCTATGCACCCTAACTCGCATACAATATCATACAAAATACGATAGATGGCGACACCACCTATCTCCACTTCCACAATTTAGGCATGGAACTGAAGGGGAGGGAAATATTCTCCAGTCCCCTGCACTCGTGATTCAGCCCACAAGACTTCCGGACCCCCTGATTTAAAGAGTACGTACCCCGTGTGTACTCGGAGGGTATTTGGTATCAAACCAAGGCCTTCCGGTCTAGAGTCCGATGCTCTAACTACTGGGCTACTCACTGCCACTTATTTCTTAATCCGCTTGTAGATGTTAACAAATTCCTAAGCTGCAACAGCCTTGTTCAAATCAGCTTCTATATTACGTCCATTGCTCTGAACGGATGTTATAGTTTGAATACTAACCAGTACGAAGGACTCACTAGTCACAATTCAAGTTCCATGATTAACCTAACATACCCATTGCCAGGGTTTAAACAGCATTTACATAGAATTAAGTCATCTCTACGGATAGCTGTTTTTAAACTCAAATCACGTCAAAAAGTAGTTTACACAAGATGATTAGTTGAAGACTCGTGGATAGAACCCAACGCAATGCCACAGTCTAAAGAATCTATCGACAACCTATGTCACGCGGCTTAATTCTCAGTATCACTCTTCATTATTTCGCAAATTTGTCCACTTTTTGAGTGAATAGAAGTAAGTAAATTTTTAATGGACTTCATTTGACAAATATCTTCAGAATTATGGGCATTTACGGAATTGTGCAAATATCTGAAAGATATTTACTCTCTAACTCTTAAAGATAAATTAGAAGCTTTTTTTGTCAACTTTTGAATGTCATTGCTTGAGAGATTTTATTATTTAAAGAGAGAAAAAATTGCATGTACTCTTATAAGCAGAACCAAAAGAGGAGAGGAGAGTAAAATTTATTTTCTCAAATGAAAAATGTTTCGAGTCAGCAAAGAAATTGTTTAGCAACTGAATGCTCAGTATCGTGACAAACTGAAAGTCACACATGCTGAAAGTCACAAAGTACTGCAGTGCAAGCATTAGGTTTGCTTTGAAGTTTTTATTTATCAGTTCATTTAACTGTTATGAAGAGAAATACTTATATTTAACATTGTATATTTCGTTTTTAATAAATATTTTTTAAATACATTATATATATGAACACACTTTCCTTTTTTAAATTTTTGTTGAAGGAACAGTTATATATTATGATGTTTATTTTTATGCTAAGAAACATTTTTAAATGATGCAAAATTGATGTATAACCTCTGACAGTAAAGTTCGGTGAATAAAGTCAGAACAGCTAATCTGGCAACACTGGCAAAACAAAACGCTGCATATGCATAGTGGCAAGTGTTGACCATCTGACTCCACAATTACTCAGTTAAGACTCATTTGTGTTCCGTGTAAGACTTGTTTTACAATGTGCTTGGTTAGTGTGTTGGAAAACAAGAAAATTAACAAACAAAAGACCAATTTAAAGTTTTGTTTTAAACTTGGCAAGGCATCAAAAGAAACTTACGCGATGCTGGTACTTGTTTATGAAGTTTAAGCACTGTTCATAAAGTGCGTGGCTCGGTCGTTTTCGAGAAGGTTGTATAATAAAACAATAATATCTCTATATTATTAATCTCTATTCATTAATTCTGCATGAATTATCGAGGGAATCGAATTGTTTCAAAAATATCCTACTGTGTGACAGGCTGAATCAATCATATTGGTACATTGGTTTGGTACTTTATAGCTAAAAGTTTGCCAACCCCTGATCTAAAGCATTGTGAGAGCTGTTAGCAACGAATATCTTAATTTTGATACTTGTTCAAGTAACGAGAACCTCATCTCTAGAAATTTCCACATTATGTCAATGCGAGGAAATCGAGCCTTGATCGATTTAACGTGGAAAAAAAGGTTGAAAAAAAGGCTACCGATAAGGCCGGGCACTAACTCGCAACTTCGGCCACCACGACCACGTACATATAACAAAAGAAACATTATTAGTGGCGTCATAAAATGTTTTGTATTCATAAGTTTTTCTCGAATTTAATCAATAGATGTAACGGAATATTCACCCTGCCCGTACATAATACTAACAAAAAAAATTATTCAAAAAAAAAAAACCTTTTAAGTGCCGCAGGTGTATATATCCATCTTGTTCAGATGGTGAGCTCAGTGCCCCGAACGTATATATCCGTCTTGTTCAAGCACTGCGTTAAGTGCCATGGACGTATATATCCGTCTTTTTCAACCCCTGCGCAGAGTACCCCGGACGTATATATCCAACTTGTTCAACCACTGCGCTGAGTGCCCCGGAGGACGTATATATACGTCTTTTCGAAATAAGATTATTTCCTTTGTGCAGCTACCAGTAAATCTATTCCGAATTCTTCGGACAGCAATAAAATATCCTCGACAGTGTTTGCGAAGGATGTCCTTTATTCAGAGAAAAATTTTCTTATTTCGCCTTCCCCTCCCGCAATACACCGTATACTCGTACTTCTGTGAGAATCAATGGTACTGGAAGCGAATCGCCCAGCTTTTAATCGGCAGTGAATGGGTTAAAAATAAAGAGAAATAAATATAATAATATATTTTCGTCATTCAAACACACTAAATCTAATCAAAATTTCTAAATATGTACCTCCCAACGCATTACGTACAGATTTTGATTAATTATAAACTTATTGCAATAACCAAGGAAGCTCTTACCCAAACCTCTTTACGATTGTTAAAACAAACACTCTCAAAAGTCGACTCTTGTAATTAATGACAATCAATATATCGACACTACAAACAAGTACTCTTGAACATAATGAAAGATGTGAGTTTGAAACGTGTTTAATATCGTTCCTCATCTCTTGGGAAGAGTTAAAACGGGAAGAGTTTCTATTTATAGAAAAGATAACGTGTCGTAAATAAAAATTAATGGAACAGAAGCAGAAGACTAATTGTAAATCGATGTAACTGTTCTTTTTTTGTGCTTGTAAACTGATATGGTATCGAGAAACCGATCTTGAAGCTTGCTTGATGTATCAATAAAGTATTATTATTGGGTACACTTGTCTTCTTTATCTGGAATTCGAGCTTTATTAATATAAGCGAATTGCCTAATATATTTAATAAATTGAAGGTATGCGTATATTAATATTGAGCTTATTTCCTGAATATTTTTCCCAGGAGATATTTAGACAGGTATGTGTATGAAATTTTTTTGGTTCATTAATACATGTTTTTGATTCAATCAAATATCACTAATTTGATACATATATCTTAGGTTAACTCAGATTAAATAGTTGTGTTTTTATATGAATAGTTTTGTAACAATAAAAATAATAATTAAATGTTTTCCTCTTAGACATAAAAAAGGCTTAAATTACTTATATTTTTACTGGAATAGGTGGGATATATTTTGACATTTTAGATATTACGGTATCCGACTATGTTCGGAACCGTGATTTTGCAAAAAAAATATAAATGGATAATACTTATGATATTTAGTGTCAGTTAGATTAGAAAAAGTATATAAAATTGTTTTAAGAATAGTATTACAAGAAAAAATTATTTAAGCACAATATTTTGACAAAATTTTACAATCCATTTATACGCTTTTGCATTATCACGGTTCCGAACGTAGTCGGATACCTTAAATAAAGAATATTTCGATATATGTAGAAGTTTTAACTTTTTTTTTCATGCTTATTTTTTTTTATTTTTAAAGCTCTTATTTTTATACCCAGCGTATAACGCGAACCCGTAAATTTTGAGCTAATTTTTGGTGTTAAAAGTGCGCGTTATACGGCGGATTTTACGGTAATGGTACATAGAAGCAATATATGCATAGTGTAAAGACTTCATTTACTTTCATAAATACTTCTTAGATCAATCAATACAAACATAATTAAATCAACTCAAACAATTATCTTGATTACATATAATTTTTCTTGATAAAATACAATTATGAAATAAACACTACATGTAATGTCTCTTATTTGCTTTCTTGCTACTGTATTGTAGTCAATTACTAGACAATTATCTTGATCATCATTATAATCAACCACACACAGTCCTCCGTGTTGTCACACTTCCAAGACACTATTCTTTGTACAGCACACCACACACAGGTTCTCACTGAAGGAATACCATTTCCTTCGAACCAACAACAGTTCAGCACTTCCGCTTCCAAAAACAACAAGGTACCGTCCCCCTTCCCTAACCGTACTCTTCGGGGTCAAAAACCCCTCTCTCCAAAACACAGCAACCTCTCACCCCTCACCGATGTGGGAATGTCGCCAACTCCTAAAGAATCTACCGCCAAGCAGTAGTCAGACACTACACATATTTTTATTGATTTATAATTTATATTTCAAATCATTTATTTAAAAACAAGTCCATGCTATTTTTACATAGTTTATTAGCTTAGAATTCTGAAAATCGTGCATACTTTCTTATGGTTTTCTTTTAATAAGTATGTGTTTATCTACTTTCTATTCGCATTTTTAAGAGATAAATGAAGTATGTGAAGTATGATGAGCTATGAGGTGAGAAATGAGCAATGAGAGAAATAAAATATATGTATACTAAGTAGCTATAATTCTAAATGAACATATATATTCTTGTCAGAATTCACGTGTATGCGTGTGCCTGTTTGTAGAATTCCGAGGTTTTCAATGTAGAAATAACCTAATTAGCTTATTCTTCGTGCCAGAAGGATCAGCAAACACATTTACCTATAAAAATTTATACACAATTCCATATTCTAACTAATGTAAATTAAAAGTAACACATAAGCTGTAAATATGAGTTAAAGATGTGGCAGAGAGGTTTCAATCAGTTAGCTCTTAGTTTTCATTTCGCCACCTCAAGTTCTTGGTGTCATGTGTGTTTGAAAATATACAAACACACATACAGATAATACTTTAATGGTATTTTTACTTTTTTAAATATTGTTATTGATTATTATGTAACTATGTAACTATTTTTTTTTTGTATTGTATAACGAAAGTAAATATTTTAATTCAAATAAATCGAAATGGTTTTTTTTTAAAATCATAGTGGAATAAACATCTAGATTTCCCAGATTCTAAAATATATATATATACGGTACTTACGTATTAGTGCCGCCGCAGCAAAATTGGCACCATTGAATCGCGCCATGATATCAAAAAAGAAAAAAATTCTAACGTGTTTTACATGAATGAACAAAAACCAATCAGTCAGATTTTGGTGGAAAATGGCTCGATTCGCTTGGAGCCAATTTGGCTGCGGTGACGCTAATACGTAAGCACCAAAGATACTTTTACATATCTTGTAAAAGAGAAAAATTGAAGTCGCGCATTTAAATTTGCTGTAAAATTATCAAATGCTACATTTACAATATAAGGTTTGAATTTTTAATATGTATAGCAGTAATTTATTTTATTATATAAATTCTAAATATAAGAATACACAGAATATATAAGTATCGTAAGATCTCTAAAACTATCATGGTCACAAAATCGTGTTTAATTGTAATTATCCTGGTATATATATATGTATGTATTATATACATACTAAATTTTACTAAGTTATACTAAATTTTCACTTGAATGTAAAAGAAACCTTACACCTTCCATATTTCATTATACCTTCCCTCATTTCGCGCGTAATTACTTAAAGAATCAGATATATGTTAAACAAAAATATCTCTACCAACACACAGTAACTTTCACATGAAATCATTATCCACATCTTAATTTTCATAAGATAGTTAAGGTACTTTTAATAAACAATGGGGAGTCAGTACACGCTAACATTGACCTAAATTTGGTTTACAAGAGGATTTAAAATTCTGGACCAGTGGGCAGAAAAACTCGTTAGCTCTCGAGCACTAATTCGCCTCGTGCAATGCATCAGTGCGAAGTAGAACGCCAGAAAGCTAAGAGACACGCACGAGTGAAGGTAGCTGCTTGTACGTGGAATAGGGTAATCAGATTTTTCCAAAAAGAAACGCTAATAGTGGATCCAGTGATAATTTTAACGTTATTTTCCGCAGCACCATTTAGGGTAATAGTATGGGATGGCTAAGACACGTTTATATTACCATTATCTATTCCGTCTTGTCAAATAAGAAGCCAAATTGTTTAATAAATTTATGGTTAATTCATGTGTTGTTGAGAAACCTATAATTTGTTATTAGTTACAAAGTTATTTTCTAGAAAAGAATACTATATCATTAGGTGTTTTAGAAATTGATTTAATACTTTTCGAGAAGGAGTTTTGTTATGATAACTATAAGAACTACGTGAATTCTCTTGACTATTAAGAGGTCTCAGGGGTGGTAAATTTCTCCAGACGTCTGAGAATTTAAACAATTTTCAAACAAGTATAATTCTTTTAAATTTAAATTAAATGATTCGAATCTTTTACACATTATTTATAAAAGAATGGGGTTTCAGAAAAGTATAAATTGTTTAATAATTTTAAAAATCATAAGTATATGAAAATTCTATAATAAATATCAAGTATTTTTCGCGTTGCGTAAGCTATTTTCTAAAATAGTAGCCTCTGATGTATAAAACTTTATATAATTATAAAATGCGTCATACTCTTTAAATCCTACCTAATTTTAGTACTATATATGTTTTGTATTTTAAAATATTAATAAAATATTACAATTTTTTAAATATTTTTTAAAAATGTATTTTTTTATTTATTAAAATATGTAAGTTATTATTCTACTTATATAAAAATAGCTACAGTGTAATAAGAATACATTTAACTTTATAAATCAACTTATAGCTAGTATAATTAAAGCTACTATTTTAAAAAATAGCGTGCGTGACGTAAAACTTAGTTAATATTTCTTATAGAAAAGTTGTTCATTTTCATAAGCTTATAATTTTTTTAATTATGATTATATTTTAAACATTTTATACTTTTCTGAAGCCCCATTCCTTTATAAATAATGTGTAAAAGATTCGAATTATTTAATTTAAATTTAAAAGAATTATACCTGTTTGATAATTGCTTATATTTTCAGACCTCTAGAGAAATTAAAATCCCTGAGACTCTCAAAAATATGTTATATTAAAATTTGGTATAATTTTTCAACTAAATATTGTCTTGTTAATGAATATCTATCTTTCTTTAATTATAATTTTTCACGGAATGTCTTGAAAATTTGCGTAGGTGCGTAATTTCAGTAAAATTGAAATGTTATAAATTTAGTATGAACAGAGATTACTTGACATGAATTTCTTGTCTACTCTAGTTTATTAGTTTATGCTTAAACATTAAAGTAAATTGCAATCTGTAAGCAAAAATATTCACTATTAAACTACCATATTTATTTGAATCTAAGCCGCACTATTTTTTTAGCGTTAATGCTACTGAAATTTGGCTCTAGCTTAGAATCGAAAATGAAAAAATTAGCCAAATGGCGATAATTGAACATGATGCTAAGAGTCAGAGTAATTTCAGGTTTAGGTATGTATATCTAGAAGCTTTTAATAATGGTAAAGTAAATCATTTATTCTCACTTGTTATTAGTTATCACTATTTTTTTTTAATTTCGTATAAATATCGGATATCAACAAACTATTTTATTGTATTTTTTCTATAAAAACGTGTTGAGAATTCAGGATGCAGCTAAGAATCGATGATGACTAATATTCGAATAAATACGGTAAGTTGAAATTGCCCTTACGACTTTTTAGAATGACATTAGAGCAGTACTTTTCAAACTGTGGGTTTCCTCCACCATAGGGGACATGATAATCCTACTAGAGGAGCGCGAGCATATTAGAAAGTCAAAAACAAAAGATTATTTGTAAAAATTATTAATTTACTGAAAGTAAACAATCAAAATATATTTTGACATAATAAAAAATAAAATTCCCATTTACACTGATATAATACAAGCATAAAGATGTTAGTGCTGCACAATGTATTTCCTAATTAATATAACAAAGCTAAGTTAAGAAAAGTTTAATTATTAATTACCAGTGACCCCATAGGCTTGACATATATAAAATTATACGCAACAATTAACACTAAACTCGATAATTTGTACGGTTAATAATTAATCTCTTAAATGCTGATTAAAAATTGCATGATTCGCTTCTGAATGCCACCGTTCAACAAGTAGGCGAGCGTTTGTAGTATATTGTTACAGAAAGGGAGGGGGGGTAGGAAAGGAATATGCATCAGCAAATTCTCTGAAATAAATAAAACCTTCGCAAACACTGTTAAAATTATTTTTCATTCCTTTCCAAAGCTTTCAGAATAATTTTATGGTTAGCAGTTCACAGAAAAGATTGTACTTCGGAAAGACTTATATATACGTCCAGGCAATTAACGCACTGGTTGAGCGAGACGTTTCTATACGCAGATGGCACTTGTTAAATTTGTATTGTAGGCTTAGCTTCAACATATTTTTTTAAAACTCAATACATTGCTGTTGCATGAAGGGGGAGGTGAGTGTTATAAATTATGATTCCCTATTAGGTGGCAAATACTGAAAGTTTGAGAAGCCCTGCATTAGAGGTTTTAGGAACGTAATCCAGAATGCTAAATAGTGGTCAAGATAAAAAAAAGTCAATGAAACTAAATTATTTTTCTTCCTATATCCTTGTTATTTTCAAAGGCACCTAAACATAATTTTAATACGTATGTTTATATTAATAATAAAATGGAATTCTATTTCAATTGATTCAAAGAAATTTTTCAATAATGAACGGAGACTAAAGACTGCAGTGACTATTATATCTTAATGGTATATAGATAGCATCCCTTTAAGAAAATTAGTGATATAATACAGGAAAACATATTACATTTCCAAGCCAAAGTCACTAAAAATAAAAACGGTTGAATGACTTAAAGAATCTATTTCAAAGCTTAACATTTGTATTAGAATTTTTGAACATTAAAGTAGCTACGATTTGTTGAAATTCTTACTTCCAGTTAAAGGCTGATTTTTCAGGACATTGTAGTAAATGGCTATTTTACAATAAAAATTTATATTAATTTCAAATTGAAAGGGATATTTAAGAATGTTTATTTTGTCATTTAACCAAATTAGTTTAAAGCTGAACTCTCTATGAGCGTGGATTTTTCTGAACTTAATTATAATTACTTATCGCTAGAATTTTCTTTCATTTTTCTAAATTTAACGATAAATTAGCTATATTACTTTGTTTATTAAAGGCACTATTTCCGGCTTTGTTTATAAAAAGATTTAATCAACGTTCAAAGAAATTCCTTCTTGACATAACAATCGGATTTTTTTAGACGTAGAACAGAGTGGACAGTCAAAGAGCTTGTATTTGCTTTTCACAAATGAAATGCTGCATTAACAAAGGAATCTAATATAATAAATCCCCAAAGGGACAAATAAATTTGGACGCCTAACAAAAAAATGTTTTACGATAAAGGAATTGCGTTATTGGTAGTACTTGATTATTTGATTTAATAATATTTTCAACGTCAGAATAAGTTTTATAGGGTTCAGAGGATGGAGGGGTAGTAGAAAAAGGGCACCTTCTTGTAATTCTTTTGAAAAACATTTATCTCGTCTTTTTCTTCTTCACAATTTATTTAACAACACTTGCACTTCTTAATATGGATTGATATTGGAAAATAATGTATAAGAAATAAACTAGTTAGAGTATTTTATTTCTATTAGTAGGCGAACAGCTTCATTTCAGACAATGAAAAATCAATGATTACGCTTATAAGGAAAATAATGTTTTGCATGCATGTTCTTTGAATGGAATATTATAATAAAGACACTTTTATGAGCTTCGCATTTCAAAGAAATTAAACATTAAGCTATTCAACATATTTTTCATTAATTTTGTTTGAATTACATTTGTTACTTTGTACGCATGATTAAAAGAAACTCAGAATTAAAATGTAATTGCCTTTAGTGAATTTTATAAATTTTATTTTTCCGAATTAAAGATGTACTATAAATTATATATATGTTCTATTGATGTTCAACATCATATTTATTATACCTAAAATAGTAACATTTGAACTACTTCATCATTCTCTTAATTTACATGCAATACTATGAATCACAAATTTAATTGGTAACATATTTGGTAAAAATAGTTATTGGATCAAGAATGAAGCCTTTCGATTGACTTGAACATAGTTTACCAAAAAGCTTTCAATTTTTTTTTGGTAGTGTGCTTTTAAAGTTTAAGTGCTGCACAGCAAAGTTTCATAATCGTAATTAAAAGTTTAATAAATCAGTAGATTATTTTAAATTGGAATAAGATGCTTTTTAACCTCTAATAATCCTAATATGGTTTGTAGGGTTATGTAAAATGTCAAAAAAATGTTTCAATTCTGATTTTAAAATCACACGCACATGAATATATATATATATATGAATAAAGCTATTCAAAATAGTAAGGATTAAAAATTCTGAGATTGATAATAGTTTATTACTATTAACTTCATTATTTCATAGTTATAGTTATCTGCATATTCTAATATTAAATAAAATTACTTATTATTATTTTATTCATATTTACTCTAGTGTTACTAAAGTTATGCTATAATTTGTGTGTAACTTTTATTAATTTTTATTTCCATTCTTTTTATACTTTTGCTAAGTGCTACATTTCAGCCTTTCGCATGAATTAAATCTGCATTAGGGTCCAGAATCTGGCAATATAACTTATTTATTGCACTCAAATTTAGCGCGGGCTCTGCATTTTTAAGTGCAATTTTTAGGCAAGCTACATCTATCTTCTAAGGGATTTAGATATTCCTATCCATTACTTTCAATAGATTTTTGCTCAGTATTATTTACATAAAGGGGGAAGGTTTGCTGGCCAAAAAACATATTCAACCCCACTTTTATATAATTTTTTTTTGTATTAGCTATCCTAAGTCAGCAATGTTTATAATACTGCAGCATCCATTTCATAATTTTTAATCTCGGGTGCTCATGTGTCCTTCATTGTGTGATTTTTCAACTGTCTATGTGTTTTCGAATGTGATTGTTGGATGTTATCTCTTTTGTTTGTAGAGATTAAGACTATATATATATATATATATATAAGAGGATTGTATTCTTATGTAAATAAAAGCGAACATAAAAATTCTAAACAGCAAAATATGTTAGAAGTAAGATCTAAACGAATCTGATCGTTGAAAACTGGTCTTTGTTTTAAGAATATTTCATTGGTGGGGGTTTTCAAGAGATTTGATACAGCATTCGATATTTTGTAAGTCAATGTAAAGTGGGTGTACTGGGAGTACTTTCCGACAAGTTTCCCGCAAAATATTTTTCTCAAGAACCAAACGTGTTGGGCGACATATTGCGTAAGAAAAGGAAAATTAATTACTCACATTAATTTTAGCATCCAATTGACATCCCACAATGTAACAAAATACTTGGCAATTTTACACTAGTTACAAAAAATTGTTATCAGCCACAACATATAGAGTCCCTTGATAAATCACTGCATATCGTCACACATAGGAAGGCGCTAAGATTAGCGTGACTGTGAGAGCATCCTATAAATGGATACATGCAAAAATATTACCTGAACAGAGGAGTTTAACATTACGTTAACGCATGTCGATTGCAAGAGGCGAGTACGGCCCAAATTCCATAAAGTGATTGGTTTATCTTGCTTAGAGGGTGCTCTTTAATCTTGTTACACAATAATTCTTGACTAGGAACTGTTTTTGTCAAATGAAATGAGAGAAATAATATGTGTGATGTCGTCTCGCACAGACAATAATATTCCTGAAAACCATGTGTTTCTGTTATTGTAACTGCAACATCCCACTGATGATCTTGTTCTTCAACAAGACAATGACTTTATCATCGATCCTGATTAATACAATAAACAATTTATATAAGCAGACCTTATTTTCTAAATTATACAGTCACCTGACATCAAACCAATCAAATACATTTCGGGTGCCATCTTGGAAGAGATTCGACTACAAATCTTCGCGAGCTGCGGATTGTTATAGGAAACTGTAGATCCTATTATCTTCCAAACGCGCGCCACCGGTGTTGTACACCAAGATAAATTGCCTGCATTATCAAGGATGGTGTCATTCGTGAATTGTCTCGTTAGTGATGGCTTCATTCCTCAGGGTGAAGCCTCATCATGATACTAAACAGGTATCTATAGTTCAATTGACTTTAAATGTATTTATATGTAAAACAATCGTAGGTATGAGTTAGCAAATTTATCTCATTCAGACTGACTTATGAGGTGAGAAAATTGATATTGTTATAAAATTATATGCATTTTTTTTTAAATAGCTTGGAAATTTTTTTTCTTTATTTTTTATGTAAAGTTTATTATATAATAATTATTCTCATTTTTAATGTAGACGAACATAAAACTTTAAAATATTTTTTAAATCAATAATTTTATGAGTAAAACACGGGGATGATCGAATGTTGAACAAATCTAATATTGTTCCCTTTATCACAATTTGGTATAGAAAAGTTCAAAAAAGTTGCTGTTTTTCTTAAAAACTCTGATTTTATGAAATTATATAGTGAAGATATTCTTAAAACTTTTACAAAGTTATTTTTATTAAATTGTTTTTAACTTTATATTCATTTTAATGATACTCAAAAATAGGTGAACGTTTTCAGTTAGTTTTTTTTAGTTCTTTAAAAACTGGTTCCCTATGATAGAGATGTTTTTATAGAAACTCGTAGAACACAGCGGATATGCGTAAATAGGATAGAAGGGTGAGGTAGCTCTGTTTTGGATGTGTATGGTGCAAAACATGGTCGATATAGTTAGAAGGTCAATTGTTGTGTGGCGTTAAACTGAAGACTTTCATTATCATCGCTCTAAAGCATATTTTCAAAAGGTAATCAGCCGTCGTGGCTTAAAATCGAAAGGATGCTGGGGGCAAAAGTGCAGCAAAATGTTATCGCAGGACTACTGGAAATCTATGGTAAAAACGCAGCATAATGTTATCGTAGGACTACTGGAAGCTTATGGCAAAAATGCAGTTGAATATTATCGCAGGACTACTGGAAGCCTGTGGCAAAAATGAAGCAGAATGTTATCACGGACTACTGGAAACCTGTGGCAAAAAATGCATTACCATGCCGGATGGTTGCACGATGGGTTAAAGCGCTTCGCTTGGGTAGTATGAAGCTCGAATTAAAGTATCAATCAAATGAATGACGTCACTGAGGTTCATCAAGTCCACAGAAATTTTGTTAAGAATCCATTTGATGCAGGTTATGCTGATTGCGGCAAACGATTGGGAGGGCGTGATTCTTATGCATGCTGTACTTGCAGGACAAACTGTCTACGCAGACTACTATTGCCAATTTCTATTGGGGTCACCTGCGTACGGCAGTTTTTCTCAAACTGTGGGGAGCGTCCCTGAGGGGGGTGCAAGCATATTGAAACGTCGAAAACAAAAGATTATTTAAGAAAATGATTAATTTATGAAAAGTAAACAAAAAAAAACCAATTATGACATAATAAAAAATTAAATATACACTTACACTGATTTAATACACCTATAAATGTTTCAGTAATGCACAATGTATTTTATAATTAATTTACAATACTAAGCTAAGAGCAAGTTTAATAATTACCAGAGACTCCATGAGCTTGTCATATAAAAATTATATCCAAAAATTAATATTTCACTTCATAATTTGTACGGTTTATAATTAATCCCCTAAAAAACTGAGAATTTAAAGTTACACGATTCGCTCCCCAATGCCACCGTTTTCCACGCAGGTAAACGTATGTGATGTATTGGGGGAGGGGAGAAAAGGCATAAATAAGCAAATCCTCTGAAATACGTACATCATTCGCAAACACTGTTAAGGTCCTTTTATTGCATTCCAAGGCTTTCAAAATAATTTAATAGATAGTAGTGCACAGAAAAGATTACACTTCAGAAAGACGTAAATATACGTCCAGGGCAATTATTATTTTGCTTGAACGAGACTTTTATATACATCTAAGGTACTTAAGAGGTTACAGTCGTGCTGTAGGTTTAGCTTCAAAGAAAACTATTTTTGAATTCAATACTTTGAGATAGAATGGAGGAAGGGCAATGAAGATTATGATTGAATATTTGGTCGTAAATAGAGAAAGTTTGTGAAGCACTGGCGTATGGCAATGTGGCGTAATCGTCCACGTTTATTACAAAATAATATTCATATCGTGTTGTATGACAACACTCGTTGTCATGTAGCAAACAATTTCACTCTTTTATTGCAACAAGGGCAGTAGGAAATCTTGAATCACTCTTCTTAATCTAATGAGGTAAATTCTTGTGACTTAAATCTGTTTTCATAGCTTAAGGTACCTCTCCGAGGCCGCCGATTTTCTGACGTTTCATCTATGCGCCTCGCAGTAGGGCGTTCGGTCGATTATATCAACAATCAACAACTTGTCAATGGTCTATATCGGCTTCCCAACATTTTACAAAAAGGTAATAAGCTTTGCTGGTGATAATGCAGAAGGAATGTTATGCATGTGTACTTGAAAGTTCAGTAAAAAAATTTTTTATTCCTATGTTGCCATTACTTAAACTACCCGACTACTCTAAAATCAAGAATTTTGCAAAAATTGCCAATTATTTTAATGATTTTATTTTATAGGGCATCTTATTAGCTTTATAAAAAAAGGTTTATTAGTTTCCACTCATTAGAACATAATCTACAAGTGTTTTAGTAACAGCAGATGCCACTACTTTAAACAAGATGCCATGCTTTAAGATGTATTTTATACAAAATGTGTTCTTTTGAAAATGTTGAAACGGGGACAAAGATTGCTCAAATGTTTAAGAAAATAATTAATCGAAATTTTTTGTGTATGTTCTGTATAATAATAGAAGTGTTTTAACTTTCAGAATTATCATTCATTGTCTTATTACAAACTTTACAGTCCCTTATGTGAATATAATTACCTTTTATTTAAGCAAGTTCATATAATAACTACGATAAAGTTCTCCAGATTTTGTAAAAATTAAAATATATTTTATCCTGAAAGTCATTTCAAAAAATTTCAACATAGCAATACATCAAAATTGAAAATTTGTTCATAAACTTTTTGTACAAATAATTTTTACCAATTTCTTCCCATTTTTTAGTACTAATAATTTCTTTTTTCTTCTTCTTAATTTTAACATATTTTTCTGAAAATATACTGAATAAGTCTAAAAACCACAAAAAAAATCCCCATATCTCTATTTTTTCCATATATCATCTATTTTTTTTTTTAAAAAATTAATTTGCAGCCATCGTACAATAAAGGAAATGCATTGTAAAACCATCATGCTCAGAGACATTTTAAAAATTCTGGCACTTTTAATGTTAATATTAAATAGCTTTTAATTCTTGTTTTTATTGATTTTAATAAAATGCTTTCAAACACCCTTGCTTATAGAATATATCTAAAGTTTAATCTGAAACAAAACACCACCCATACATCAATTATACTACAGTTTGCTAGGTTATTGAGCAAGAAATACACTGTTATTTCAAAAAAAAAAAAACTACACACTATTATATACTCTATGAACCATTTTCCTAATATACTAGCTTACACTTTTACTTCAATAAAAGGTTTGATGTCAGAAAAAGCTTTTTAGGTATTTAATACTCCCTTAGGAACAATCAGTCTATTTCCCCCTTATTTACGCTATTTTAAATGTCTAGAGCATTTTACCGATTATACATGATTGTAAGGTTGAAAGATCATTCTAACTTTTTTTAATGACAAGCACTTAGGGAATGTTTTCAAACTTTCTTTGAAGCGGTTTCAAAAGAAGTATAATTTAATTATATTAAGTGAAAAGAAAGATTCAATTTAATCAAGTGGTCTGAAAATAAAAGCTATCTATTGGAAATGAGAGAGAGCTATAATAGGTTTAGATAGTTGTAAGAAGTAGAATCCATTAAAAAAGTTCATTGATGCATAGTAGTTTTTATTCACATTAATTTAAGTGTCACTTCAAGACATTTTTTTTTTTTATTTATTTATGAAAATTTCGGAATAAATGTATGTCAAAAATTATTTGTGACAGATTTCGTAGTTTTAGTTTAATGTGAATCTATGAGGAGGGCGCTTAAGTGGTACTTCAATTTCTGATTTTTATATCACATCATGCAAGGACTAGTTTTCACAATGCATAGATGCTTTGTTATTTCAAACAACGTTATAAGTGAAATCAATTTGAGAATCTACGAGATCCACTTGATCGTTATTCGTTAAGTGGACGGTCATGACGTCAAAGATTGAGTTTCGGTTTCTGCTGTTAATATTAGAATGAAGAATAGGATTTTAAGAATTTAATTTTAATTAACGAGTTCGTGACATTGTTATTATTCAAGGTAATTATATTAAAAGAATTAGTTTCAAAAGTTTGTAAAAAAAAGTTGTCTGCCTCTCGGCAGAATGTTCAGTAATTAGACCTGTACATAGTGAAGAATTGGAATGTAGTCCAAAGAAAAGAAAGTAGTTTAAAATTTTATCAATAGAAGATGCTGTACTTATCATATTATGTGCATATTTTTGGCCAAGATTTACGAAGAAATTTTGGCTCTGACATAGTGTTCCGGTTGAATCGACGTTACTATTTAATGTGAAAGATTCGAGTGTTTATTTTAATCTACTATGAAATAAAAATTAAAAAAAATATCCTCGAGTCTTTCAGAGAGCTGTTATCTTACTCTATTCAAAACCCAATTGCCATTATACGCTTTTAGTTGTCCATTAGCCAAAAGTCACATAAATATCAGTGATTTGGGTTTTTAACGGTCCGTGAATTTTCCAAGAAATGTGCAGTAGGCTATCAATAATTTTCTTCCATGAACTTAATACACTTTTGTGAGTGAGTTCCATAATAGATTATAAATGTATCAATTTATAAATACTACTATTATATATTTTCAGATTAACCGCAAAGCCAGAATCGCAAAGATTACATCTATTCTTAAAGATGATGATTTATTTAATAAGTTCTAATCAAGTTAAAAGAAAGACATAGTTAATTACGTTTTGTAACTCATATGGTTTAATTTCCACCAGTATTACAGACGATTGGATCGAAAGCCTATGTATAAGTTCATATTAATAATCATTCATAATTTTCATTAACACTAAAAACCATCATTCTGTAAGTATTTACTACTTGTTTTATTAACTTTGGAATATCTTACTCTGAAAAAGTCATCTATCCAGATGAGTGAATTACCTGAAATGCCAGCTTTACTGATAATAATTCAGTTAATTTCATGTCTCAGTTGTAACTGCATAATTTCATCCACCATAGCCAGACTACGTACAAGCCTCTTTAAAGGGATGAAAATGTTCCTTGATAGACAAAGAAGTTACAATACTTGTCCTCACTGTCCCGACAACTTTCTCCTAATCATATTTTTAACTGCGTCACCGACGGTTCCTCAGACTTAGAGTGCAACAGGGGCGGATCTGGTGTCTTTCTTAAGTATCCAGATAATACAACTTCAAAGCACAAGGTCTCTGCAGGGCAAATTGCTTCGAACTTCACGTGTGAACTTAGGACAGCTCTAGATATTTACTTTACACGGACAAATATCACTTATTCCGACGGCATCATTGTGCTCTCGGATTGTAGATCTGCTCTTGAGGCCATCAAGGAAGGAAAAATGGAGCTCACCCAAGAAATTAATTCACTTCTATTCTCCATTGGTGCATTAGGCAAATCGTGTACCCTCCAGTGGATCCCTGCCCATGTTGACATCGAAAAGAAAGAGATGGACAATTCTCTTGCCAATGAAGTTAGAACATTACAGCCTCTAACCTCATCTACTACGGTCTTTGATGCCAACGAAGTAACAAAACAAAAGCTCTTCTCCACAAGCAAAGAAACAAATTATCGCTGCCAGAATTAAATTACAGCCCAGAAATTCCGACAACAAACACTAGACTAAGGACAAAGCATTTTAAGGGCATCTGCCTGATGGTTTCAGATCATACGTGGAATTCAGGCACTGCCCCAGCACGCAACTGGATCCCAAACACTTTTTAGCTGTCCTTCCATTGTTGGTGCTATTTTTATAATAGACAATGACTGCAGCATGGACATTTTTACTTGGATCGTGCCATGGATGTTGTTATGGCAGTGATTCAAGGCCTTTGGCAATATCTGACTATATCCTTAAGTTTTATTATTACAACCACTGAAGAACTTTGTCATACACGACAACAACAACTGTCCTTCTATATTGGCTAAACTCCACAACATAGACCTAAATTCCACGGACCATTAAGTGCTTTATTCCCGAAAGTCATCGATATAGCAAGAGCTGTTTTGGACGCATTTCGTGGCATTTGATATCTCAGCACTGCGTGGGTAAGACAACAACAATAACAACAACTTGTTTTATTGAAAGTTATCAATTAAGGAAAAGCATACTCAAAACAAAAGAATGAAAATGTAATAATTAAGAAAAACACTAAAATTTGGGATTTGAATTTTTTGGTGTTTAGTGTTAATAAAATTTAATGAATACTGCGCAGTAATAATTTATATCTCTCGGCTAGTGACATGCTTATAAGAAAATACTGCTCATAATTTATCATTTCTCTTTCATTTGCTGCTCTTTCTGGCTCAGTTACACTTTAGTTTGAAAAATTCCTCTCATTTCCTTTTTCTAATATTTACCCAAACTCATATGTTCTTTCAATGGATTTGTGAAAAAAGTATTCTACTTCACAGATGAGTTCTATTCTCTACACAGAAAAAAAATCACCACTAAATTCAATCACCGTAATGTAACTGCATTACCAGATTTCTATTTAAAGGCTCCTATTTCACACACTGACGGGGTACACTTTACATATCTTCACATAATACATTCAGAATGTTTGAAATGGAATATATCAAAATGAAACATGATTCTACGTAATAATACATTCTAATAGTTTTTTTTTGCATCATTAACTGCTTTCTGCAAATAAAGCATAAAAATCAAATATAATTAGAAAATAAATTTTGATAACTTGTAACTAATTCCATAACATTATGCATCATGAATTCTATATTTTACACAAGATCGTAGAAAGAAAATGAGTTATGTTAGAATAGATTATGAGTATAAATTGTTTTTTTAGTTATTTAAAAAATCTGTACGAATTAATTTTCTTTTTCTTCAATGCAAAAGTGTATAAATCCCTTTAAAAAACAACAACCGTGATATTAATTCCTGTAATATTCAACATTAGTTCGAAATTATTAGGCCCGCCACCAATAGACGACGAGTCACCTTAGAGTCCAACATCAATAAACACTCATTCATTACAGCACCAATTAACGTGAAAATGTTCTCATTATCAATGTAAGTTCATTATTTTCCAAGTTGTTATCCAGGAACATGTGTGTGTGGGTCAAAATTTTATATAAGACTTAATTATCTCTCTATATATTATATGGGTGTTTGTATATATGACCTCGCTTCACTCCAACACCACTCAGTGACCACGGTAGCCGAGTGGTATAGGCATCGGGCCGTGGCTTGCCTTGTCACGAGTTTGAGCCCAGTACCACTTAAGAACCACCGTGTAGGGCAGTAATGCACGTTAAATCTGTCGAGAGCTGAAACGTCCTCCCGTTGGTGTGGTGTAGTAGTTAGGAGAGGGAGGTGCCAGCTTAGGTGTCGTCCACGTCACTTGACCATGGTTCAAAATTACGTGGTCCGTCGCCAAAAAGCCCTCGTGTAGCTGAACATTGCGATGTTAATATTCAACCAATCAATCAACCAACACCACTCAACCGATCGCTATGAAAATTGGCATTCATATACATTTTTTTGTGGAGAAGGTTTTTGTGTTATTATCTATGTTGCATCTCCACACCAGGTGGAGCTACAGCATATCACCTTCTGCACATTTCAATCAATCACCAAGTTGCGAACATAGTCGCAAAAAATGATGCCAACTTGGCTGTATCGTCAGTATACGGTAAGAGACGGCGTTGCAATTTTAACATAAAATAAATTCAACAGAAATTAATATTAAAGTATTACACATACAGATATAAATTATTCACCCTATTTTAAGCATTCATTACACAAGATTTGTAACAGTATGTTACTTTTGCTGAGCAGAGATCAGCTTAGGAAAGTGTTTACAAAAATCAACCCACATGTGAAATTTCCGGGAGAGTTATAAATTTTTTTAAAAAAAATTCTTTTTATCAGCTATTAGACTTGCAGACTTAAAATTTAGCAAGTATAATTTTTGTTCAGCTGTGCAAAAGGTAATTTTTTGTTTGTTTAATATCCAATTCACTTAAAATTAAATCATTAAAAACTTCTTCATTCTTCAATTTGTATTGTTTAATTTTTCAATCTCCCCGTGTGAAGAATAGGTATAACAGCTAGTAATACATATAAGGAAAAGTTTTACAAGTAATAATTATTTTTAAGGCGATGTGTGAAATCTATTCTATTCTCAATTCCTTGAAAGGAAAGAAATTCTATCCATTTTATTACAGTTTCCCATTCTACATGAATTTCAAAAGTTAAGACTCGTAGTCCTCGAATATAGTAAGACTGACTTTGTGTAGCAATATATTCTAAATCTGACAGTTGCAAACCATTGGAAAAGTGCTTTCTCGAGATTTTTAAAATTGAATGTCAGTGTTTCCCATTGATTCTGAATGCAAGCACTACAGATGTCAACATGCTTTGAAAGCACTGGAATAAGTTATATGACTACATTTTCTAGAAAACTTTACTTATTTTCAAAACTTTTAAACGAGAGAAATGTTTCAAGTCTATCAAAGAGAAGAATACATTATTTTTAAAAATTTTATGTGTAGTTTATTTTATATGTTAAATATTATGACAATTTATATGACCGTGTAATAGTACTATATTTGAAAGCTAATACTTTGCTGAAAATATAGAAAATTTTAATCTAGCATTTTGAAACTAATCATTTCATTAGATATTAAAAGAAAACATTTTCACAAATATATTCAAGTATCGAAAAGTACCTTTCAATTAATACTTCTTATAACTATTTATTGATACTTTTTATAATAAATTTTCGAATATTCCCCCTCAAAAAAGAGAAAACCGTATATATCTGCGTATTTGCAAAAGAGAGAGGATGTTAAAATAAAGGGAAACATTGTAAAATAAAAAAAATGGAAAGATTTCTAATGGGATGTTTTGAATGTTTAACAATCTATAACAAAGACTGTATGTGCCCTTTACTTATAAGCATCTTTTAAAGATTTTGCTATTAGGACTCAATTAAACAGTGGCATTTTTTTATATATATAAAGACGTAAATATTGTCGAATCCCTAGTTTTACTGGATGTATGAAATATATTTAAACCATAATGAGGTTCTTTTCAAGCAATATTTTACACTTCGCCCACGTTTAGTGCAATAGTAATTAAAAAATAAATGAAGTTTGATTGTAATTCATGGTCTAATCTATTAAATACTCTGTCGGATTTCTATTTAACAGTCGTTAAATCCCAAAAATAAGTTCGTTATACGGAAAACTCGTTAAACAGAGGTTTATCTCTTAATATACTTTAAAAACCACACAAAACACAAATTTTGTATTCACTAACACTATATATTATTTAAAAAAAATAATTATTCACTTTTTAAAAAATAATATCTATTTATTTTATATATATTTTCTATCAAAAAGAAAACTGCAAGGAAAATAAGAAAATAAAAGAAAAACATTGTCCAGGAATACACTGCCTTTTTAACTTTAAAAAATATATGAAAACTAAGGAATTTCTAACAACACTTTTCTAATTTTAAACCTACGAGTAATTTAAACATACATTATTATATAACCAGTAATTTTAAGCATACACTGCCATATCGATAAATTTAATTACTGATAAAATCTTACTTTTATTTGAGTTTTTTGTTTAAAAAAAATTATGGGAATTGTATTGCCCTAGGTGAGTTAGACACCTGATGATAAAAGTTCAAGGTCAATGATCACTGTGAAATTTGCGAAAAGAGAGAATATTTTGAAAAATCTCCTTTGAATCTATCTTTGAAAAGGGAGAAAAAAAAGTCGAATTACAAGAGAAAAAGTATAGAAAATGCACTTTGCTATTTAGAGGACATTTTACAAATAATAATAATAATAATAATAATAATGGAGGTAGTTCCAGGTCCCAAGAAGAACGCAAAATAGAGAAATTCGTAAAATAGAAATTCGTTATATAGTGGTTCGACTGTAAGTGCTTTATGTGGAGAATATTTTATATCTGAAATTAAACCACATTATTTGTTTCCGTTTTGAATCAATGAGCCTATTGTATAAATATTTAAACAAACCCCACATCCACAAGCAGCAGCACTATCAATCCAAAACTAGGCTCAAAATGATTATGAATAAGATGTATAAGATGTATTAATGTGTATATTCTATGCTTATTGATTCATTTTCCTGCCAACACGCTGATAAATGCGATGTTGGAACTTTTGGAGCAAGACAAAAATTACTTTCTTGATCCACTATTAACTGTGGATAAGTCTTGTAAACAGGGATTCGAACTGTAATTATTTTCGTTCTGGTTCAATTAAAAATATATATATATCGACTCTGTTCCAATTTTCTTTCCGGTTTAACTAAAACATATATATCGGTTCAATTCCGGTTTTAGTTCTGCCAAAAATAACTAGTTTCGGTTCATTTCCGAATGAATAATCGTATTTCATGTATATTCTTATTTGTACGAAAAAAACAATTATTTTATAAACAAAGAATGTAAGTCTATCAAAATTTAGAAGATACTATTCTGTTTTTTCAATTAGTACATTATGTGAATCGATACAATTAACTAGCATGTACGATACGAGTGGCGAGCATTGGTATTGTTATCCATTGTCAAGTTCACATTTGACAACGAGGTTCATGTTTCTGGTTTGTCTTTTAATGATGATGATAATGACGCCGTATCCATGACGGGACCAAACCAGACAGTACCATAGGCCAGCGACAGATCACGTAATTTTGAACCATGGTCAAGTGACGTAGACGGCACCTGAGCTGGCACCCACCTCTCCTAACTACCAAACCACACCAAAAGGAGGACTTTCAGCTCTCGACAGATTTAACATTCAATGCTACCCTACACGGCGGATCTTCAGTGGTACTGGGCTCGAACTCATGACATGCCTGCCATGACTCGATATCTTGACCACTGGCTACCGCAGCTCCGTTGTAGAGTCGAAGGACCCGAGTTTGGATCTCAGAGAAGCCATTTTATGTTAGAAAATGTATAAAACTTTCACAGCATGAGGCATTCTAAATATTCGGTTAGCCGAATATCCTCTCGTGAGGTTGGTGGTAATGTAAAATGACTATGAGATCCCCGAGATGTCCTCTCTTAAAATTGGTGAGGGGCAAATCAAATTCACAATGTTATCTGCATGGTGCTCGGCAGATGCAAGGCAATTCTTTCCCCTAGTGAAACTTAATGGCCCTTTATCTGATGTTTTTGTCGATCGAGTGGGATAAGTAACAATAACAACACTCACAAATAAAAGTTTAGTTCATAACTTTGTTATTTCTAGTAATAATTAAATTGATGGAATCCCCTTGGTATGTATACATTTCAATTTTTTAAATGTCGAGTTGTGTAAAATAGAGTACAATCGTCAAAAAATATGCAAGAATCAAACATGAATTTGAGTTTATTCAAAACTATTTGAAATTCGAATTTTCTATATGATCAAAATTTTAGTTTAACAGTTTCGAGAGCACATTACAGAAATTCGTTTTTGTCCTTCCTACTGAATCTTAGAAAGGTTACAAGTTCCGTGAAATGAATCAATTTCAACGAATTTCTTAGTAAATGCATTCGCTAATGAGGAATGCCGATGCAGGTGGTGAAATCAGCCAAAAGCAATTGAAACCACACAATAGTGTTCTCTAAATAATTCTTTCACTGATTCGCAGGAATAGAATTCCAATGAGTCGACACACAATGTCTTATTTGGTAGTATAATTAGAACTCTTGAAAACAGACTTAAATTCTAAATGTGGTTCCGTCTTATTGTACCTATTCAAAGCTGGGACAATTCGAACAACAAATAAGTACAAAGAACTACCACAAAGGTAAGTTGAAAAATAAAACTAAACTATCAATTCGATGTAACATTTCAGTAATTGCGACAGTTATACAGATACAGGTTACGTTACATATATACAAGGATACGTTTTTTGCTAATTAAATACATTGAAATGTGTGTGTGGGTGTATTTGTTATAAAGATTCTTATTAAATATTACACTATAACCAGAAAGCATTATTTACTGTTAACAATAGTTTCTCTTGAAGTGAATTTATAGACATTTTATATAAACGCACATACAGTAAAAATCGTTTAACAAGAAATTGAGGTCCCGAAATATTTGTTCGTGTTAAAAAAAATTCGGCTTAAATAATATTTAAAAAAACCCATATATTCAACAAAAGTAAGTTTATTAGAGTACATTTTATTTACATAGATGCGTATTTGCAAGTATTTAATAAAATTCAATGAGAGAAAAACATTTACAAGTTCAACATTCAAAATTTTTGAAAAACAAAACATTTATTTAGTTTTTGAAAAATATTTGATATTTTTCTTTGCTTTGTCTTTTTTAGCATCAAATTGCCAATAAATAGTAGGTCGTCGCTAATTTTTTGTATTCATTTAATCATTGGAACGGGGGTCTAAATAATTAACCATACTTTTTTACGCCAGGGTTTCACAAACAAGGGAGGGGATGGGGCTTGATAATCCTACCAGGGGGCACAAGTACATCAGAAGGTCGAAAGTAAAAAAATTTTTAAAAAATTATTAATTTACTGAAAGTAATCAAAACAAAGTACATTCTGAGATACATATTTACAATGATATAACATACTTATAAATGTATCACTACTACACAATGTATATTGTCATTAAGGTATCCGACTACATTCGGAACCGTGATCTTAAAAAAGCGTATAAATAGATAATTTTCATGATATTTAGTGTCACTTAGATTTGAATACATGTATAAAATTGTTTTAAGGATCTTTTGATAAAACATTGTTATTTAAATACAATATTTTCACAAAAAATGAACTTAGAATAATCTTTTTTCAAAATGTTCTCCTTTTACAAAAAAAATGCTTCTAAAATAATAATATTTCGCTTGTATAAAGTAAAGACTTCTCCAGAGAGTCTGAACTAGGAGTTTTGAAAAATTCACATTATTTTCAGAGTTACCACCAATTGAAATAATTATCGGCGTTTTTTTCTTAACATTGCTTCCTCTGTTATCGTAAAATATGGATAAACCCACTTCTAAGTTATATATTTCAAAAATTCTAGTTGAGTCTCTGTAGAGAGATTTGAGCTATATACTTGCACATGATTATTATAATAGAAGCATTTTTCACAAAAGGAGAATATTTTGAAAATGGGTCATTCTATGTTCATTTGTTGTCAAAATATTTTACTCAAATGATTTTTGATTGTAATACTATTCTTAAAACAATTTTAAATACATTTTATAATCTAAGTGACACTAAATATACTAATATTATCCATTTATACGCTTTTACAAAATCACAGTTCCGAACGTAGTCGGATACTTTAATTCATCAATACTATGTTAAGAACAAGTTTAATAATTACTAGTGACCTCAAGGGTTTCTCATATACAAAGTTAAATATCTTGATAATTTGTACAGTTTATAATTAAAGGCATATTGTAGCTTTAATGTCAAAGTGCATTATTACTGAATTCAATACGTAATTATTACGAGGAGGGGCGGAGCGTCATGAAAATTATGATAGAAAATTATGTCGCAAACACTAAAAGTTTGAGGAGCACTGTTTTATGCTGTTCCTCATTTCGGATGACATGGGAACACGAGCTGCATTATTTATTTCATTTTCGTCATTAGATTCTGCATCAATGACATTTTTTGAGCTCTGAACAAACTCCAAAATGTCTTTGTCTGCCATAACTGAGGCTTTATGCACATTTTCATCATCTGCTACAACGAATTCTTAAGAAATTACAGTAGGACAGTCCAAAAATACAGAAACTTTCTCAGACATTTCATTAAGTGTCTGGTGTTTTCTGTATTTTGTGCATTCTTAGAAGTAAAACATCTTTTCTTGTTAAGGGATTTTCATTTCGTGTTATGAGAAAAAAATGAAAGAAAATGCATAGTTATATTATTTCGTGTTAATCGTTATTTCATCTTAACATTTTCGTGTTAAACGTATTTCACTGTAATCTATTTTCATATCATAAAATATTTATTGAAATATAATAATACTTTTAACACTATGTAACTTCAACTCTCACAGGAACTGAATTTAGTTTTATCAAATAATAATTATCATTTTAATATTTATAATGACACAAAGTTTAAATCAGGAGGAAATTGCTTCTAACACGCCTCACATGTTTAGTAAAGCTTAAGAGTTATGTTTCTATTTAATGAAAATGTGAAATAAGAGACGGAATTAAAATACTCTGGTGTTCAAAATTACGAGAATTTTCAGAATTGGTCGATAATCTCTAAGACTTTTGGACAGATTTTAATGAAACTTGGTAAAAATGATCGTTTTAATGTAACCGACTACTAGCGACAACCTTTTTAAAAAAAAATGGAGATATGAAGATTATATTTGTGATTTCTTAGATTTATTTAGTATATATTAAGGAAAAAATTGTTAACATTAAGAAGAAAAAAACAAATCATCATTACTAAAAAGGGAAATAAGCTGGTAAAAATTTACAAAAAAATTACATAAACAGGGCCTGCTATGTACAAAAATTTATGAACAAATTATCAGTTTTTCAATTTTGATGAGTTACTTTACTATTCATTTTTAAATGACCTTCAAGATAAGAGATAATTTTTAGAGTATCTCTAGAGCACTTTATCTTAGTTATTATTTGAAATTTCTTAAAAACAGTAGTTATATCCACATAAGAGGGTCTTAAGTTTTGTAATAATACAGTGATTGTGAAAAATCTGGAGTTTAAAACCTTTTTTAATCAAAATATTTAAAAAAAACTTTAATTAGGTATTTTTAAAAAAAAATTTAGGGAATTACTGTCACCGTTTCAGCATTTTCTAGAAAAACAGATTTCGAGTAAATCGCATTTTAAATTTTGATAACTTGCTGGAGTTTGTGTCATCTGCTTTTACTTAAACACTTGAAGTATTTGTTCTAGTGAATGGAAAACAAAACCTTTGTATTTTTATAAAGCTAGTACGATGGCGTATAAAATAAAATCTTAAAAAAGGAAAATTGTCAATTTTTGACAAAATATTCGGTATTCGGATACCTTAAACGAACTCTTCTATTCGCAGAACTAAGCGTGGCGCAAACAACATGTCTTCCTCTAAACAGCCCTTACTCATTAAGTCTTCTGAAAAAGGTTACTCCAGCGTTTCTCAAACTGTGGGGGCGCGCCCCCCTTTGGGGCGTAATAACTCTACGAGGGGACAGTGAGCATAAAGAGGTCGAACACAAAAGGTTATTAAAAAAATTATTAATGTACTGAAAGTAAACAAAAACAAAATATTTTCTGATATAATAAAATATAGAA
This sequence comes from Trichonephila inaurata madagascariensis, assembly GCA_019973955.1. Taxonomy (NCBI): domain Eukaryota; kingdom Metazoa; phylum Arthropoda; class Arachnida; order Araneae; family Nephilidae; genus Trichonephila; species Trichonephila inaurata. The sequence goes on along the minus strand of BMAV01016799.1, from coordinate 72,497 downwards.
TGCACATTTAAACTGATATAATACACTTATAAATGTATCAGTACTGTGTGTGTGTGTGCAACGTATATTTTATTATTAATTTAACAATGCTAATCTAAGAACAAGTTTGATAATTATCAGTGACCCCATGGACTTGTATGAACACTTATCTTGATAATTTATACGGTTTGTAATTTCCTTAACTGCCGATTAAAAGTTACGGGATTTGCTCCCCAATGCCACCGTTTACCACGTAGAAGAGTGTATTTTGATGTTTTTTTGAGAGGGAGGAGAAAAGAAATAAATAAGCAAATCCTCTGAAATAAGTAAATCCTTCGCAAACACTGTCAAGGTCCTTTTATTGCATTCGAAAGCCTTCCCAATAATTTTATGGATCGCACTGCACAAAAAAGATCGTACTTCGGAAGATTTATATATACGTCCAGAAAATTAAGGCTTTGGCTGACCGAGACGTTTATATACGTCGGTGGCACATAAGAGGTTAAAGTCGTATGGTAGCTTTAGTGTCAAAGTATAGTGTTATTGAATTCAATACATTGTTATTGTATGTAGGGGGGAGCGATGAAAATGATGATTGAATAGTGGGTCGCGTATATTGAAAGTTTGAAAAACACTGGGTTACTCTTCAAATTAGGGCTCTTATGACTGCGTACATCTCACGAGAAAGCTGAAAAGCTGTAGTATTTCTGTTACTCTTAGCTATGATGTACAAATAGAGCGATTTTCTCTCGACATCGTGCCTCTTGAATGACTTTTCCCTGGCTTTCTCTTCACGAATCCGGTACATTGAAACTGTTTCCATACGTTGAGCAATACGCAGGGAGTTATAAACTGAAATCTCTACAACTCAGAATGTAAGACTGGCCTGCTTCTGGTCTACGTTCAATTAACCACCTCATTCCATCCTCTAAAAGTTGGTGGTGTTTCATTTTTACAGTTCGAATTTTAATTTAAGGTATCCGACTAGGTTCGGAACCATGATTTTTAAAAAAAGCGCATAAATGAATAATTCTCACAATATTTAGTGTCACTTAGATTAGAATACATGTATAAAATTGTTTTAAGGAAGTTTTGGTAAAAAAAAATATTTAAATAAAATATTTGGGCAAATAATTAACTTAGAATAACCTTTTTTTTCCAAAATGTTCTTCTTTTATAAAAAATACTTCTAAAATAATAATATTTTGTGTGTGTTTGTGTGTGTGTGTGTTTGTGTGTGTGTTTGTGTGTGTGTGTGCTTATATAAAGTAGACTTCTCCAGAGAGTCTGAACTATTTTTTTTGAAAATTTCAACTTATTTTCAGAGGTACAACCCATTGAAATAATTATTGGCGTTTTTTTCTTAAAATATCTCTCCTCTGTTGCCGTAAAACATGGATAAACCCACTTCTAAGATATATTTCAAAAATTCTAGTTGAGCCTCTGTACAGAGGTCTGAGCTTTATACAGGCAAAATATTATTATAATAAAAATCTTTTTTACAAAGGAAGAATATTTTGAAAATGGGTCATTCTATGTTCATTTTTTGTCAAAATATTGTAGTTAAATAATTTTTTATTGCAATACTATTCCTAAAACAATTTTATATACATTTTTAAATCTAAAGGACACTAAATATCATAAATATACCATTTTGCAAAATCACGGTTCCGAATGCAGTCGGATACCTTAACCAAATACAGCAAAAAAAAAAAAAATGTAAAAAAAAAAAAAAAAAAAAAGGCGAGGTGTCCTAGCGACAAAAGATTTTTGGCACGCGTGCTAAAAAACTCCTGTTCCTGAACTAAGTCACACTCCCCCCTTTACACACATATACACTTATGTATTCGATGAGCAAGATTTGCAACTTTGTTTCGAAGTAGTATTTTTACATTTAGTTTAATTCTTTTCGTGAAATTCGACTAAATATGCAAATTATCTTAATTTTGAATACCAGTGTCTCTCACGTTAATAAAATAACATGATGAAACTAAGACAAAGAATTAATAACTGGATAGGTAATTCGAAATAAATTTTGAAGTAACACACATAAAGTTACACATTTAAAAATGAAATGTTTTAATTTTTTTTCAAATACTTAGGTCTATTTATATGTAATTCAAACAGTTATATGGAAACTATATTAAATAAATCATTTCTTATTTTAAGAATCGTATGACATATTAAATACTGAGTTTTATCTTAAATTTCTGAAGCATTTTCGGAAGCAATCAATCAAAAAAATTTTTTACAGTTTGTTTTCATCTAATATAAGGGTATAAAGAAATGATTGTGGCGTTTCTCAGAAGGAATAAAATTATTTATTTTTCACAAATAAATACATTCAAACTCTTTTTAAAATAGTTTCAAAAAGGTAAAAATAGAATAAAAATTTTATTTTTGAAAATTAAAAATCTAGGCACTTTTCGATTTAAATCAGTGTAGAAGAATGGAACATTGCTTTAATTTATATCACTTTCTTAGCTGATGTTTACGTTTTTTATATGACCCCGATTTAAGATAATCATTTTGAAAAATATAAATGTCTGCCTTAGACTCACTTACTAAAAAGCGTTTAATTCCCATCTTATTCAAAAAGAGCACGATCCAAATCTTCCCCTATATTAAAAAAAAATTCTTACAAACATCATGTGGTAAACTTGTGTGTATTAAATGGTATTTAAAACTTATATGGATAATTTCTGATTCCAGTATAAAAAACTATTATATTAAAACTTGAGCTTTGTAGTCAAGAATTGTTCATTAAATTCTGTAAATGACTATAATATATGTAGGAATGGATGTGCACGTTATCATATCCTTCCTATATTCCCTTAATGACGTAAGGCCAAGAGAGCGCCACCTAGCGGACAAGGCGGTTCGAGGATAAAGAGACGACAGACGGACGAATAGGACGATTGCGCGGGAAGACAGAGAGAGACAGAGACGAGTCAGACGGCACGAGACGAAGGCAGCGACGAGACGCCTGGTGGAATCCAACCACCCGATAACTTTTTACTAAATTTTAGCCCTCCCTTGTAGATAATTCCCCTAAATAAATGCATACTTAATTCAATCTGGTCGTTGTCACTCTCTCTATATATAAGTCATTACATTACATAGAATAAAATTAAATTATTAAACTGAAACTCGACTAAATATTACTAATGCTGCATTTTATTCAGTATTTTATATTGCTAATGCTAATTCAATACAAACTATAATGATAAAACAACTCTTAAATAAGTATGTGAAAACAACATATATAAGTTGATAAATTATTTTCTGAAATATTGTCAATATCATAATTTATCACATTAAAATAAATATATTATGAAGTTAGATATTTTTGTTTTGAATTACATACAAAGCATATAGAAATCGAAATGATTTACACCTTGGTGTGGTGTATGCAAAATAACCAAAACACGTGTTTAAATTCATTTTTTCCTGGATTTTTTTTGTATGTAAATTTTTATACCACGCTGTCGTGAGAATATGCTCAAAATATATTTTTATCCTTTTAAGATAGGATTACATTTTAGAGAAAAGTTTATTTTCTCCAACGCAGTTTAATACTTTAATTCTTATTTCAAATTTTAATTTCGCTTAAAAAGATGGAAAAAAAACTTTTTTCCTCTCTCCTAGCCGTAATTCTTCTACCTCAACAGCTGGTAATAACTCCATGGATTAGATGGAAGAAGAAGTTCTATTACTTTGGAAAGATTAAAGGATCTGAAAACCTCATAAACGGTTGCGAAAGAATAATAGTTCACACTGTCAAGAAAATATCTTTCGCGAAGCGCTTACAATTTTTTCTCATTTCAAACACTCACTAATTTCGTAGCAAAGACTTAGTGTAAATAATATTCTGCATGGTCTAATGCACTTGGCATTTCGCAAATAGATATTAGATAAGATGATAGGAGGATAAGTGGATAAATTCTTTAAAGTCTTTTGAATTCTCTTAAATATATTTAATCAAATGAATTTATATTATAAAATAATTATTAATATAACTATAAAATAATATTTATAGTTATGATAATAATTATTAGTATATTAAAAATTATAGAATATCACGGTTTTAAATAAAAACTTATCTGTGATACTTATTTAAGTTTATGATTCTGAACTAGCAAACTTCAGGTCAAGAAAAAGGAATTTTCCCCCTCTACAATGCCATTTTTATGCTGTAGTGTTTCAACAGTCTATTTTGTAAGCAATTCACATTTTAAATAGAATGTATCACTGAAAATTCTTTGCATGTAGGAAATTAAATTTCATATTTTGAGTTTAATATCCTTATATAATGAAAAAAACAAGGTTTTTTAAAAATATTATTATCAGTGCTTACACAAAATCAAAAATGTATTACATATGTGTATTAAAATTGTATTTCTAAATAAAACATTACTCAATTCGTTCAAATACGCAGATAAATTGAATAAAAAATATAGAACTTTTATTTTTAAAACCTTATTGCCAAAAACGGAAATGTATTTCACTTCTATTTCCAAAGTGTGTTTGCAGATTTTTCATCTCAAGAACAAAATCAGGAATTTTTTGCAGTGTTAAAGTTCATATTTTAAACAATTTTTCGTCTTGAAAGAAAACAAGAGAAACATTATTTTAGAAATATTAGATATGTGTGAATATATTGCTACCATAGGAACTATAAAAAATCCTCGTGAGAAAAATAAATTCAGAAAACACATCAAAGTAAACAAATGCCTTTTACTCACAAAATCAAATATTTATGCAATGACCTGTAAAATACAATAAACTAAACTGCAGCGCTGCTTCCTTTTTTGAAAACGTTATTAAGGCACAAAATATGTTCGAAAACAACCTGTTTACTCCAATTTTTACCGTTAAACATTGATAAAAGAGAGAAACATTTTCATGACATATTTATTAAGTTATTTTTTGTTTAATCCTAACAATTGTATTCTTTTATGTGTGTGAATAAAAGCATGAAAAATAAGTTACATTTTAAAGTTTTTGTATTTATTACTTTCGATTGAAGATACTTTTTATTGATAAGCCTCTATGTTTATGTCAGTTATCAAGTGGATCTCAAGTTGTTATTCCGTTTAATCTTAAAATTATCCGTACAGTCTGGGATCTCAGGGGTGTTAACTTTGTCCCCAGAGATGAAAATATAAACAATTTTTTTCGATTAGATATAATTCTTTGAGGTTAAAATTAAATAACTCGATTCGTACACACATTATTTATAAAGGAATGAGCTTTCAAAAAAGGAATAGAATGTGTAAAATATAATTGGACCTCTATATAACAAAGTCGCAAAATCCCGAAAAAAAAATTCGTTATTAGGAAAATTCGTTATATAGAGGTTCATCTTTCAATTTTCTTTATAAAACACATAAACATTTTAAAATTCACAAACACTATATATTTAAAAAGTAATTATTGGCACCTTTTTGCAAATTAATATATATTCATTTTATTTATCTTACTTATAAAAAAAAGGAAGAAACGTTTCTTGACGCCTTTTTCCATTTCCTGAAGAATTAATTTTTTTTGCTGAAGCATTTACATTTTGACATTTTTGTGCTGCAAGGAACGAAGTTACCAGTACGAATGATCAACACTACACATGAACAGAAACTAGTTCAAGGACATGGCAGTCCACTGAGAAAGAAAGAGGGATATCGAAGTTGTCTCCAGCAGACTAGGCAATGGGGGTTAAAGGATGCCCTTCTTGGATGATATGCCCCGAATTCTATTGCTCTCGGCGAGTTAGGCACCTAATAAAACCAGTTCAAGATTTATTACCACCATAAACTGCATTAAAAGAGATAATAATCTGAAATATCCAGAAATAATTTAAAAATAAGGAAATAAAAAAAAGTGAATCACAAGGAAAATGTTCGTTATATAGAAAATGCGCTTCGCTATTGGGAGGTTAATTTACGAAGAAAATCATGAAATGTTGTTGGCTCTAGGTAAAAGTTCGCTATATAGAAAACTTCGCAATATAGAGCTTCTTAAAATGGAGATTCGACTTTATAATCATTATTGTAAAATTATTAGGGATAGGAAAATAATTCAAAAAAAATCTGTAAGAAATAGCAGTTAAATTTTACGATGTGCATGATATTTTCTAAAATAATTGCTGTAATTATAAGCAATAAGTTGATTTAAAGCAGTGCTTCTCAAAGTTTCAATATTCGCGACCCAATATCCAATCATAATTTTCATCGCGCCCCCTTCATACAATAACAATGTGTATTGAATTCAATAATACTATACTTCGACTCTAAAACTTCAATACGACTTTAACCTCTTAAGTACCACTGGCGTATATAAACCTCTAGCTCAGGCAAAGCGTTAATTTTCCCGGATCTATATATATACGTTTTCCGAAGTACGATCTTTTCTGTGCACTGCTATCCACAAAATTATTCCAAAGGCTTTGGAATGCAATAAAAGGCCCTTAACAATGTTTGTGAAGGATTTCCTTATTTCAGATTATTTGCTTCTTTATTCCTTACACCCCCTTCCCAATACATTGCATACGCGCGCCTACGTAGAAAACGGTTAGCATTGGGAAGCGAGTCACGTAACTTTTCATCGGCAGTAAGGGATTAATTATAAACAGTGCAAATTATCAAGATAAGTGTTAATTTTTGTATATAATTTTATATATGACAAGCTCATGGGGTCACTGGTAACTATTAAACTTGTTTTTATCTTTGTACTGTTAAATTAATTATCAAATACATTGTGCAGCACTGATACATTTATAAGTGTAATATATCAGTGTAAATGTGTATTTTATTTTTTATTATGTCAGAATGTATTTATTAATTTACAGAAGGTAATCAAACAAAATTAATTAAATAAAATTTTGTTTTCAACTTTTCAATATGCTTGCTCCCCCTCTCGTAGAGTTGTCACGGCTCCAAAGGGGGGAGCGCCCCACAGTTTGAGAAACGCTGATTTGAAGAGTTAAATATATCCTTATTAGACTGCAGCATTGTTATATAAATAAAATTATAAATAATATTTCTTTTAAAAATTCAATATTTTTTAAATATATTGAAAGAAAAAGATATATAATAGTAAAATTAGATAGGATTTAAAAAGTATGATATATTTTATTATTCTATAAAGTTTTATACATCAAATGCTACTATTTTAGAAAATCTCATGCGAAACGAAAAATTTACTTGTTATTTTTTACAGAAATGTTTCTTATTAACATAAGCTAGTAATTAAAAAAAAGTTATGTTTATATTTTAAACATTTTACACTCCTTTGAAACCTCATTTGTTTATAAGTAATATGCAAAAGAATTAATTTATTTAATTTTCGATTGCATTAAAAAAGGATCGATTTATTTAATCGATAATTTAATTTATTTAGTTTTAACCTCAAAAAAGTATAACTAATCAAAAATTGTTTCTATTTTCAGTTTCAGGGACAAAGTTAAAGTTTTAATGAAATAAATATGTTTCAGACTCAATTAAGTTGACAAGGAAATTATTAGAAGTAGCTCAGTATCTATTTAATGTCTAATAGTTTTAGAATTAGTTTGATAAAACTTTTATCTAAATATCTTTTATATTGAATAGTAAAACTGAATGCGTATTAAGTAAATTTATATATATATATATATATATATATATATATATA
>BMAV01016799.1:40154-64753 GCA_019973955.1 Trichonephila inaurata madagascariensis | reverse complement strand
TATATATATATATATATCTAACTTGTAACTAGTACGCTTTCATCACAAATAAATCAAAAATTTGTGTAAGTTATATTCATATGTCTTATCATAGGGAAGCCTCATTCTGTAACGCTTCTCCACATTGTGTAATTTTGCAACTATCCTATATTAATTCTTGTTAATTTTTACAGGGTTTATTATTTACAACGAATGTAATTTATTTATGCATTTGTGGTATTTTTCAAGGCAAGTGATGTTTCTAAAAAGTGTTACTTTTATTTTTTTATTTTCTTAGTAATGATTATTTGGTGGCTTTATTTTAATTTGTCAATAAAGTAAGTTCAGTAAATTTTAAATGTTTTGTTACTTTATATATAAGTCTTCAGTATATATGAAGGTAATATTATTTTTTTTAAATTTTAATATTTAAATTTAATATTATGAGGGCGTTTACCAGCATCTAACGTATAACACTTCATCCACTAATATTTCAGAACTTATTGTTCAAGAATCTTTATTTTGTTTAAATTTAAATAATTTAAGAAATTCTAATTAAAGAAAAAGTTCTACACATTAAAGTTCTCACCAGTGCTTATGTAACAAACACGAGCACTTCAATTTCATATGCGTACAAAGTGTTGCCGATATCGACTAACAAATTTAGAAAGATGATGGTTGGCAGAACGGGGACGACAAACCCCATAGAACATGGGGTCGCAAACCTCGTTTAGTTGGAGTAACGTGTAAAAACTGTTATGAAGGGTGTGACGTCGAGTCGAAAGAAAAGGAGCAAAAAATATAAGAAATGCATTTATTGATGTAATGCAAGTTTACAATACGAACAATATTCCACAGTTTGACGTTAGAAATGCAACTACAAGTGATTGCCATGGGATTTCTACGAAGTTGCGGTCGCATAGGTCATAATACAACCGACACCGACTTGCGAAGGATTGTAAGGGGTCCTTGGGGGTCCGTAGGGCAGTGCTTCTCAAAGTTGGAACTTTCGCGACCCAATATTCAACCATAATTTTCATCGCGCCCCCCTCATACAATAACAATGTATTGAACTCAATAATACTATAATTTGACGCTAAAACTACGATACGACTTTAACATCTTAACTGCCCCAGGCGAAAAAACGTTGCTCTAAGCCAAATCGTTTATTTTCCCAGACGTATATATACGTCTTTCCGAAGTAGAATCTTTTCTGTGCACTGCTAACCATAAAATTATTCCGATGGCCTTGGAATGCAATTAAAGGACATTGACAATGCCTACGATGAATTTACTTATTTCAGATTTGTTTTGCTTCTTTATTCTTTCCCCTGGCTGTACATCATATACGCGCGCTTACGTGGAAAACGGTGGCATTGGGAAGCGAATCGTGTTAACTTTTAATCGGTAGTTAAGGGATTAATTATAAACCGTATAAATTATCAAGATACGTGTTAATTTTTGTTTTTAATTATATATATATGACAATCACTGGTAATTAATAAATTTTTTCTTAACTTAGTATTGTTAAATTAATTATAAAATACATTGTGTAGAACTGAAACATTTATAAGTGTAATATATCAGTGTAAATGTGTATTTTATTTTTTATATATTATGTCACAGTGTATTCTGTTTGTTTACTTTCAGTAACTGAATCATTTTTTTAAATAATGGTTTGTTTTCGACTTTTTATAAGCTCGCGCCTCCCTTGTAGAGTTATCATGCCCCCAAGGGGAGTGCGCCCCACATTTTGAAAACATCTGCCGTAGGGGCTACTTTGGATACCACTGGTGTGAGCAAACGTTTTTTTTTTTTTTCTTTTCTTTTGTCAAACAAAGTTTCTGAAAATGTCTAGTTATGTGCCAAATGAAGCGTATTTGCGGGGAACTTTATTGCTCTCTTTTATTCGAAAGGAATCTGCAGTTTAAGTATACAGGATTCATAGTGAGACTTACGGTGTCAAAACTTTGTCGGAAGCGATATGTAGGAATGGTTTCTGCGCTTCAGTAATAAGGATTTTGAACTTGTGTACAAATAACGCGCTGGGGTATCGAAACAGTTCAAAGACAAATAATTAGATGAATTGCTTGATCAAGACCCATGTCAGAAGCTAGCTGAGAGTGGAAAATTATTACAAGTGGAGGGACCAATAGTTTGGAAACGTTAGGAAGCGCTAGGCATGATCCAAAAGCAAGAACATTGGGTGCCGTAAGAGTTGAAGCCAAGAGACAACGAACGGCGTTTTTGCACAGTGTCGTGACTGACGACGAAAAGTATGATCCAATATGATAATACAAAGTGTAGAAGATCGTGGAATAAACCGGGTCAAGCATCCATGGTTAGAAGCGTCTCCTCCGCATTTGGCGGAGAAAATTATAACTGTAAGAATAAGCTTGTAACAAATTACATTCAGCAGATTGTGATATATTATGAGCTGCTCAAACTGAATGAAACTACCGCGAGAGATCTCTGTCGACTTCAACTGATGTGTTGGAATCGAACTTTAAGGGAAAAATTGTCGATATGCGAGCTGAGACAGGACAAAGTCATTTTATTACATGACAACGCTCGGACACATGTTGCACAACCAGTGAAAACGCACCTGGAAACGCTTAAACGAAGAGTTCTATCTCACCCACCGTATTTGTTCCTACCGATTATCCTTAATTTTGTTCAATGGTACATGACCTGGCTGATCTATTCTTATAGAGATCCCCCCCAAAAAAAACAAGAAAAAATGGGTTGATTCTCGGATTGCCTTAAAATCCGCATCGTGTTTATGACAAGAAATTTATAACGAGTAACGAATGCCACTTTATGGCAAAAAGGGGTCTCTAGTAATGGGTTGTACTTTCAATGAAATGTTTTTCTTTTTTCTTTTTTTTATCTTAAATTTTAAGTAAAGGATTTATTTTGTCAAAAAAAAGTGAGAATTTATTCAAGGCCCTAAGGAAAACTGTGAAACCGCCCCCCTAAGGTGACCGTTTCTTTGATTATCCGCGTGAGCAGGATCTGTAGGATTTACAAAAGGAATTGACACTTTTAAATTCTTAATATGACTTTATTAAGAATGTAACTTAAACCTCTAACAATTTAGATAATAATATTTAAGAGAGAATCTACTATGAACAAACACACAATAAGAGTTATACCGAATCGCTTAACTTGGACCACTATTAATATCTAACTCGACTAATCTAACTTCTAATAATATTACAAGTCCTAATATCAAATAGTTAATCCTACCTTAATTTGATCATAGCTTCAATACTATGAAGAGGCGTCTGGGCGCGTGTGCAGTGGTATGCATCTTGACCTAATGTGTGTGGCTTAATCTTTAAGATAACTTCTACTGGCTGTCAATTCACGCTTGTATCAATCGCTTACGTAACATTCCCCCAATTGCCATACGACTTACTGAAACTTCTGTTATTTAAAAGCTATCTCATTTGCATTTTAGCTTCACGTTTCGCTTCTTGGGTTTTGGTTGGAAAAGTGTTGCCATTAATCTTGGCCCCCAAAGAACACAGAGGACATGTTAAAGAAAAGACGCGTGAGCCCGTCCCAAAGCATGTAACTGTTCTCTAATAAATATAAAATCAGTTAATTTAACGATGGTGTTTTGTTTTTTTTCATTATAAATATTTACTTTTGATGGATAGGGTTAGGTATCTTAAAACATCGGTCGCCAAACGTTTTGCCCTCACGGACAAGAAAATTCATAATTTAAATCCCGCGGACCACTAATAGGATTTTTTAAGTGTTAAATATATTTATTAAAAAAAATGTGATCTTAATATATAACTTAACGTGATGAGTAAGTATATTCCACATTTTTCTGGGGACCAGCAAAATTTTCTCGCGGACCACCACTTTGACGACCTCTGCTTTAAAATACTTATACTGTAAAATCCCAAAACCTGGAATGTTTTCTAGTTTTACTCAATTACGTATTTTCTTACGACATACATTTTAACTCTAATGGCAACAGTTCTAAAGAGAAAATGGCAGAGTTGAATGATGAAAACATACAAATTATATCCACTCTGAACTTAGCTCTTAATTTATAAAGAGCAAAAGAGTTGGTGTAAAACTTACAAAAGAAAAAAAATCGAAAATTTCCTCAGACGTCACTCTATTTATTTTCCTATTCTAAAATAGCCGTATAACTTTGCTAACTATTAAAAACTCTTTAAGATTCTTCGCACGTTGGGGATTAGTCAATTAAATATATCAAGAAAAAGCCCAAATTCTTTGATGGGCAAAATTAGGAGTGAATGTGGAACGTGATGGATTTATACAAAACAAGTTTGCTATGGAAGACTAAAGTATCCGAAAAACTAACGGGCAATCAGCCAAGTCCTGGAATAAAGGCTCTAATAGACTATTCTCTCATGTTAAAACTCATTAAGTCTATTTGGATTAAACTTAGTAAAGACGAATATAAATCACTTTAAACGATGTTTATTTGTTTGTGAATTAAAATTGTGATTTCACTAACTTAAGACCTAAGTGAAATCCCCCTACATTTATTAAAAATTTCATACCAAATCCATCATTTAGAAAATATATTTTTTTTTAAAGACTGTATTAAGAAATACTAGAGTTCCTGGTAAATTGCAGAATTAAATATCCTTCATTATATCATATTTTTCAATTTGAAGATAATTGGGAGAATGTTATAGTTATTGAAATTAAAACTAATAGTATTGGAAAATTTGTAGTTTGAGCCAATAACTAAACACAGAGAAAAGTGTTGAAAAATCTTTTTTGATCAACAATGGTAAAATCTAAGTGTTATGAAATTTGAAATTGATCCTATAATTTTTGTCTTCTTTTCTAAGTGTATAAGATCTATCTTATCAAAGATAAGTACTCCAACACTAAATTCTAGGTTCCTTGTTTTCATAAAATATTTTATTAAACAATGACGTGTCTCAATTTATCTTTTTTATGTTGGTATAATTATTACTGATCCCTTAGACCTAGAATTATTGATAGATTTATTGGCGATTCCAATAAATATAAGATCATTAATAGATTCCGTGAGCCTTACTAACCGGGATTAATATCCCCTAAACAACGATGTCACATTTCTATAAATAACTAATTATCCCTTCGCCTAAATACCAGACTGTATTTTTTTATAATCCGTTTTTCCCTGTACATAAAAACTTGATATTTAAATAATTCTCTGTCTTGTAATTCAGCACTTGTTCAAGAAGCATGACCGAATAGATGATGTGATCACTATTAAGTATGTTTATTTTTCCAGCCATTGTTATTTCAAATATATACATAACCGACGAATTCGCAAGGGTGATAGTGCTTATGTTATAAACACGATCACTCTATTTTCATATACGTACGAAGTGTTATGGAATTCGACCAACAAATTTAGAGGGGTGATGGTTGGCAGAACAGGCACACCAAAACACCATAGAGCACGGATTGGCAGACAACGTGTAATCGGATAAATTCGCAAAACTGTTATGGAGGTTGTGATATTAGCTAGAAAGAAAAAGACCATAAGAGAAAACAAATACATTTATTAGTTGCAAGGCATGTTTATAATACGAAAAACGCATCACATCTATCAGAAATTCAACAACAAATGATTGTCATAGAAATTGTTCGAAGATGCTCCCACCTAGGTCACTTCACAGCCGACATTCACAGGACACGTTTAAGCAAATTCGGTGTGCTAGTGATGTCAGCTAAAGTGATTATGATCAAAGTTGGGAGATCCTCCTTGTAGCCACCGGTATCGATTTCAGGTGGCCCCAGAAAAAAAGAACTAAGGAATAAAGGTTCGGGAAGTGTGGAGTCCAAGCAACAGGTCTGTCGCATCCACATGTTGTGCAAAGTGGTCAGCACTCCTTGCAGAAACTCTGTGAGAATTGGGAAATATGCATGTGCATGCAAGTTTGGTCAACTGTTCCACGGCGCTCTAAATCCTCGTATTCGTTCAGCTACTACCTTCGTATGGGTCATATAATCCACACGACAGAAACTATTTTCACTGACTAAACGTGATTTACGACCCCCTGTTCTATGGCGATTTGTCGTGTCTATGCTGCATACTATCATCCCACTAAATCTGTTGGTCGAATTCGGCCACGCCATGTATATATGTGTGTGTGTGATGGCGTGTGCGCTTGTGTGTGTGTTCGAATTCACTTCTTTCTGTCAACATCAACATTTCCGTTGGACTTGAAACCCAAGTTACATTCAGCGCAAGACTATAAGACCACAGTATTCCATATGATGAGTATTGACTTATATCAGAACTACAACTGGTGGCTTGGGTTGAATATTGATGCTTAAGAATATGATCTTGATTTTTTGGCTGGAGTGTTTGAAGCTCTTCCTACTACCGTATTTACTCGAATCTAAGCCACACTATTTATCCAGTGTTAATTCTACTGAAAATCGGGTGCGGCTTAGAATCGAAGGGAAAAAGAATTCATTGGATGAACCAATTAGAGAAATTACTGGTTCATGTATGTATTTAAAAGTTTATAATAATGGGGTAAAATAACTAATTATCCACTTCTTTTATTAGTTCTATATTTAAATTTATTTTAATTTTGTAAAACTGGATATATCGATAAACCATTTTGCACTATTTTTGAATTTTCATAAAAGTATGTTTAGATTTTAGAGTGCGGATTAGATTCGAATAAATAGAGTATTTTAAATTCCATGATCTAATTTTTTTTCTTTGTATTTTCTTTTTTTTAGAAAGGACCAATTGTCCATGAGATGTTCTACAGTTGAAGAAATTCTACTTCTCGCAAAAACTGGATGATTCTGAAGACATTCTTGACAAATTGATTCCCCCAAGACTAGTTATTCATAAAATAACAATGTAAAATTAGAGCCAAATTTTGTTGTATCTAATAAAATTGTTGCAATGTATTTTGTATTTCTCCCATCTTACATTACAAAATAATTTCATTATTCTATAAATCATTGCTACTTTTTCATTGTGAAAAAAAAATTGTTCTCAAGTTTATTATTTACAATTAAGAATTTAAAAAAAGTCACTATTACTGTTGTTACTAAAAGAAATCAAAGCTGTTAATCTGGTAGGTGGAATAGATCTTATATTGCATGATTTATAGTTTGATAAATTGTTTGTGTACAAGCTCAAGTTTCAAGTGACCCTAAAATTCTAAAATATGAATAAATGTAAAGCACATTGAATGCTTAGATGTGTACATTTTTAGGTTGAAGCCAAAAAGCATACTGTAATGCATTCCCATCTTTAATGATCAAGAAATAAAATAATGCAGTTTTATACACTTTTAAAAAGGAATCAAATTTCCCCTTAAGGTATCCGACTAGGTTCAGAAATAAATTTCTCAAAAATTGGTTTTCTGAATAATTTTATTGTTTTAAAGAACATACAAAGGCTTAAAAAGTCATAACTATTAAATAACTAACATGTATTATTATATTTTTTTTTTTTTTGAAAAAAAAAAATTACTTTTAGGAAAATTTAGCAAAAGATTTTTAAGTTAAGAAAGACGTGATAAATAAAAATAAATTGCGCATTATGCAGTTTTAACGTCATTAATATACTTCTCAATCCCTCTGAAGTGTCACAAATCGCAGGATAAAAAGTATTTTAAGAAATAAATATTTTATTAGCATTTAAATTGGATGGTCAAGATTTTTCGTCAAAATTACTCCATGTTCTAAGCTAAAAGTGGCTGTAAAATGTGATTAAATGTAGCTTAAACCCTGTGGTTTGTTACACCCTGAAAGGCCCATATCATATATGTTATAAATTTCATTGCATTTGATTGGATTATTTAGAAGATATGTTTTTCGTGCACAAATTATCATGAAAAGTTCATCCTTCAAAAAAAGGAATTAAAAAAAATATATTTTTATTAGTTAGATAAAGTAAATGCTATAAAAAGAACTTAAAAAACTCTCTAGTCTTATGTATTAGTCCTTCTTCCTCAATAATTAATTTCTTTTTTCCCTAATGACCCAAACAACACTAAACATCAAACACCTAAAAAGCACTTTTTCAACCTAGTCGGATACCTTAACCACTTAACTGGTCACTTGTTTGAGCCAAAATGCTTAAAAAAGGCACATTTTTTTTTAAAAATTGTATATATAATTGAACATTATATTATTTCCACCTACACCACAAGAAACATACCGGATAAAAAGCATTTCAGCACCATAGACAAACACAAACTGCATTATCTTTTTAAAACCATTGCACTAGATAATACACCATAAGAACTAAAAATAGAGGCAAATCTATGAAAGAAAGAAAATATCGGTGCCCTTATAGAACTTACGGGCAAACCGGTTGGGGTGAACTTTCTCTAATCCATACTTTTACGGGCAAACCACTTAAGGGGTTATCTAACCAGTTGTTTTCTTTTTTTCACAAATGGAGGTGTTCTACAATCGGCTTATTTTTTTTGTTCATCACGTGAATACAAGCAATGTTTTTAATGGAATTCATGATTTTAAATGGTATAAAGGTCATCTAATACTGATTTGCTTTCTAAATTAAAATTTAGTAAAAAGCATAGGCATTTTGATGTAGTAAAATTCTTATTTAAATACGCTTCAGAAACAATACATCGAATTTTATATAAAAAAATGCAATATAAAATAGTTGCTCTTTAGTCTCTGGCAACAACGTACTATCTTTTTGATATCAGTAACTTCTAAGCCCAAAACTTCCTGGTTTAAGATTCTGTTCCCACATATCTCGTATCTTCTTTCTTCTATTAATGTTTCTGGGATATAAAAATTAGAGGAGCAAAATGATCAAGACATTTCAGAATGTATTAAATTACTTTACAATTCGTTCTTAATATTCTGTATCAAAGAACATATTTTTTTTAAAAAAAGTATTAAGTTGTGTTTAAATACTGCATCAATTTGTATTGCAAGTCAATTTTAAAATACTATGAAATCTTAACATATCATAGATTTTTGCGTAGAAGAAACCTAAATGTAAATGCAGTTTTAAAATATCGAAGAAAACAAGAGAAGGAAGAAGAAATTCTATTACTTTTCAATTGTACTACTTTATAATAAAAAAGTAATAGTTATTTTACATTTATTATTCAACAAAATAAATCATCTTGTATGAAAATTAAATAAAATTATTAAACAAAATTAGCCAAAAATAACACATTCATACAATAGTACAACAAAAAAAATGCATGGCATCGTGTTACCAGATAATAGCAAAAATTTAAAATCCGTAATTGGAAAAATATTGCATTTCTAAATAAATTCAAGCTATACGTAGAAAAAGTTACTAGTCTTTATTAAAATGCTACATAACGTAGACACCTTACTTGGTATCAGAACGGTTGAAAACTAATTGTGTTTAGCAAAATATGCAAATGTTTAAAAACTACTCTGAAACTTATTCATTTGGTACCTATAGCAAAATTGGAACAACAACCGCTTCTAGCAACGAAATTCAATTGTAACTGAAACATCTGGAGAATAATTACTTTCTAAAATTGACGTCTGTCGAAGTAGGCACACACACGCACACAAGTTCTAAAATAATATTTTATTCTGTCTGTAACCTAAGCCTTAATTTCTCCGTTAATTAATTTATATATTTTATTACATGTAATAGTTTATACGGTGTGTCATTAAATTTAGTTCTTTGAGAGATTTGAAATGACTACGTAACGGTGAATTACATTATAAAAGTAATACTAAATTGTTTTGAGTACTTTAATATTCACATTTCTTCTCTTCTTTCGTATATTTTTTTCATTCTTATTGACGTTGAACTAAAAGTTTAAGAATAAAATAAGTCTTTCCAGCTTTTAATTTAACAAGTATAATATAAAAAAAATAAGTCAATTCCTACTTAGATCAAAGAAAAATTTTATTTTAGCTAATTTTTATTAAATAGTTACAATAAATATAAATATACATACAACATACATACGACAGAATCACAACATTAAGTGGTAATTAATTTTTATTAGTTGTCATTAAAGTAACGTATTGTCATCCAAAACACACACAATCGTGTATATAAAATTTCAATTCCACTGAATGCTTTAAAATTTCAGAAAATAACCTTTTCAAGTTTTGACACAAGTCGTCAAAAGGGTCGCTAAGTTGACAAAAATGATGCCAACGTAGCTGTATTTGAAATTCTTTAAATAATTTTAATCAATCATTTTTTATTAATTATAATTAATTTACTGTATTATCATACAAAATAATCATGTATATAAAATTTCAGCTCAATTGAGAGCTTTAAAATGTATTTTATTAACGATTGAAAGTTCCACCAAGATAAGTAAATAAACAAATATATTGGAGTGTGATCTAATAGCAGGAATTGAAAAATAAACGAATACAAAACATAAAATTTAAAAGATTTAAATTTTAAATAGTTACGACTGATTTTTTTTTTTTACAATATTTTAGCATTAAGGTTAATATACAAGTAAGAAATAAAATTTCTAAAATGTAAAAATATTAAGAAAAAAGGCAAATAAAGAGTTTTTTAACCCCTTAAGTGCCGTGGGCGTGTATACACGTCCTGCTGAGCCTGTGTCATTAGTGCCCCGGACGTGTATACTTGTCCTTCCAAAGGAATATATAATGTGTTGCTCTACTTATAACTAGTCCCACGACTTTGGAATACAATAAAATGAGTTTTACAGTGCTTTTAAAGAATTCACTTATTTCGGAAAAGAGGTGGGTAAGGAATTTGTATATTCCAGAAACGAGGTAATTCATAGTAGGCAGTTTTTCTTGTTTTTTCGTTTAAGTGTGCTCTTTTCTATTTTTCATTTGATGTTATTTTACCGTGTGTAATAGGAATTTTTTAATTTTTTGTATTAATATGTTAAATGTGATAATGGTTTATATGCCCAACCATATTTCAGGATACGTCACAACGCAAATAAGTTATAATTTATTTCTTATTATATTGTAACTCTAGAGATTAATTTTCTTATTTTCATTTTATCATTTTATACTTTTCATTTATTTATTTTTTTTAAAAAAAGAAAGTAAAAAGATTTTAGATAGAAAAACGCGCCTTTCCCCCCCCACCCCAATAAACCGTGTAACAACGCGCACCTGTGTGAAGAAAAAGGGCACTAGGGGGGGGGGAGGATTTCGCAACTTCTCCTCGGCAGTTGAGGTGTTAATAGAGAAAATGTTTGCTGCTACTTATAATGCATAGATCTTACTTGGTTTTGTAATGCAATGGTAATATGCAAGCACAATTAATCAACTAACATTAATTACATTAAGGTATCCGACTACGTTCGTAACTGTGATTTTGCAAAAGCGCATAAATGGATAACTTTCATGCTATTTAGTATCACTTAGATTAGAATACATGTATACAATTATTTTAAGGACATTCTGACAAAAAAAATTTATTTAAATACAATATTTTGTCAAAAAATTAACTTAGAATAATTTTTTTTCAAAATGTTCTCCTTTTGTGAAAAATGTTTCTATTATAAAAATATTTTGCCTGTATATAGCTCAGACCTCTCTACAGGGGCTCAACTAGAATTTGTGAAATATATAACTTAGAAGTGGGCTTATCTGTGTTTTACGACAACAGAGGGGAGCAATTTTAAGGAAAAAACGCCGATAATTGTTTCAATTGCTTGTAACTCTGAAAATAATGTGAATTTTTTAAAATTCATAGTTGAGCCTCTGTAAAGAGGTCTGAGCTATATACAGGCAAAATGTTATTATAATAGAAGCATTTTTCACATAAGGAGAACGTTTTGAAAAAAAGATTATTCTAAGTTAATTTTTTGCCAAAATATTGTATTTAAATAACTTTTTTTGTCAAAATGTCTTTAAAACAATTTTATACATGTATTATAATCTGAGTGACACTAAATATCATGAAATTTATCCATTTATGTGCTTTTTTAACCCTCCAAGTGGTCTGCACGTAAAATTCTGCCATTCCAGAGATGCTTTTTCTGCCTTCAAGCAAGATTCCCAAAAGTGGCAGAGCCACATTCTTAAAAATACGGCTCAACCGCTTTTGAGAAACTCCACCTGAAAGCAAAAAAATATGTGCGGTGCATTTTTGAAGCATCTCCAGAATGGCAAGACTTTAAGTGCAGACTGCTTAGAGGGTTAAAATCACGGTTAGAACGTAGTCGGATACCTTAAAGGAATTGAAAATCTATCTTTTCATTTACTTTATGAAGCATTGGATGGTGAAACAATGCTCATACATAGCACACTTCTTTTTCGGATTCATGACTCAGAAGAAGAATTATATCAGCCACCTTTCCCTCAAGATAATCCAAAGAAATCCTATCTGATTAAAGTCGGAAAATCGACCTAGATATCTCATTCACTTAGGTTCTTATGTTTTAAGATAATTGTCAGCAAGCTTAACTCGATGATGAGGCGAATTATCATCGTTTCGACATATCACAACAGACACAGGCCCTCCCTAATGCACCGGCATCTCAGTGCTATAGCCCAGAGACATAACAACACAAATTATCATTTTAACTTTCCTTCAACCTATCTTTCAACAATTCCAGGTTGGTTGCTGCAGGTGTCTTGGTCTCTTGTGTTCAGGGGTAACCAAACTGTGTTCCACAGAACAATGGGGTTCCACGAGGCATACCAAAGATTCCCACGATCCACAGTAAAAAAATTGAAAAGAAATTTATAAATGTGTAAGCAAAATGGATTCACGTTCTGTATGAAGTCTATACGACCACAAGAATTCAAAGTTTAACACTGTCATTAAGAAACTGAAAACTTTATTTATACATAATGACTTTTTTTAGCAATATTTTTAAAACTATTATTATATAATGTAATAAAAGAATTTTTTTAAAACGTTTTATCTTTATATGTACTACTTACTAGATGGTGAATATTTTGTTTTTTACCATCCCTGGTTCTACGAAATAGACTTATAGTCGTTAGTACAATGTCTTGCAAAACTAAACAGTTTTCTAATGAAAAATTCATCTTTTTACGTCTGTGAAAAAACCTACAATAATGGAGAGGGAACAACTTATCGACATATCAACAGATTCGATGTTAAAAATTTAAATTTAAGCAAGAACAGCTCTTAAAATTTAAGTTAAAATTCATGCAAAATGCACAGTATTTCTCAAAGAGTTACAAACATTTAAATGCAGTTTAGAACAATGTGTATAAATCAAAAATGCTACTCTATGTGAATAGCTACAAAAACAAAGTACTGAAACAAATTAAACTGAAGATATGTAATGTGATTGCAGCTAATCTGAATAGACTGACAGTTTGTGTGAAAAAATGCAAGCACATAACCCAATTACTAAGCATGAAGCATGGGTTGGTGATTCATGGATCGCGGATTAATATTATTAATGAGTAAATTATATTAAAAGTAGATTAAAATTTTTTAATAATAAATGCAATACTTTTTTATTTGCTTTTACATAAAGTATCTATAACATGTTGATCTATTTTAAATATTATTTTTAAATATATTCTTCCGAATGTTTGTGTACAATATAGTTCGACAACAATATTTTCTAGTTCTAGGGGTTTCATGAGTTGAACAAGTTTGATGACGACTTCTCTAAATAAATAAATGATCAAAATCTCTCTCTAAAGTGAAATGGGAGGGGCTCGTCTGTGAAGAGTATAAAAGTTCTTTGCGTTCTGGTTCAGGCAATTTTCTGATCACCGCAATCGCACATTTCTGTCTCGTCGATTAAATAGAAAATATGCAAGGGGTTGTCTTGCATAATGTGCTTGATCGTGAAGATAATTATGCACCATAGTAGCAGATATTGCCATCTGTGTTGCGGTACAATGGTCTAATAATTTTCTTTTATATTTACATTAAAACACGATGCTACAGAGAGTTATAGGCAAACGACGAGATAATTCTGGACAAAGATCACATGACGAAAACGAGAGATACCTAAGCTGGCAACCTACTTTCTAAGCTCCCATACCACATGAGGACATTGACTCTTGACATATTTAAGTGCATCGACCTCTCTATACAGCAGAAAAAGCATCTGAAAGGAGCTAAGTCACATTACGAGACACATTAATGCGTCTATTACAGTATCACAGCTTGCGATAACCCCATTTCTATTCATCAGTGAGTGAGCGTTTATTAACTTTGTACCGTAATCATTAATCAGGTTATATCAGACAAATCGGGGAAATGACCTTTATTAGACATGGTTAACTATATCTCAGTACCAACAAAGAAGGTCAACAGGCATAAAGAAATTATACTCAAATTTAAAAAAAAAAGTATATTCACAGCTTCATCCGATTGTAACATAATTGTCCAAATATTTAAAGGAATAGTAGTGAGTATAATAGTTTCGTAAGATTTTTTAAGTTACTTATGATCCTTCACACACAAAAGGGGATAATAATTAATATATGTTATATTTTTCTTGCCTTTATTTTTTTCTTCTGATGAGCCGCAGGTGTATAGAAACACTTGTAATTTAGTTTACAAAATCGATGTACAATGCATAATATACGCGTACCTTTTTTGCATTACGTTTTAAAAACTTTTATTGAATTGATATGCACTCGAATATACAGGATTTATATTATAAATTATGCATATTTCCCAAGATATTGTTCTATACTTTATTCTTTTAAGAATTTAACTGTCAGTCAAATATAAGGGGTTTAGGCTTCTTCTGCAATATCTTTATATATTTCGAAAGTAAACTTTAAGAATATACTTTCCCTGAGCCTAGAGAGTTTAATTTAAATTCTCGAAAAATTCAAATCGTTTCTGTGAACTGTATATGTTTCTAATAAAATTATTAATACATTACTTATATATATTCATAAAATAACCAAAAACATCACAATTAATATCTTATACTTTATTTTTCTTACCTTATTTTAACTATTATTAGCGCGAAGTAGTCAATTTATAATCCCAGACGTAATCTTAAAGATTTTCTGACACATATGATGTTTGGAAGAGTACGAAATTTTGCGGTGTGATATTTTGAATACGTTGCATTATATAGAGAGAAATGAGGAATTAATAAATAATAAAGACATCAACAACAACACGAGACAGCAAAAACAATGCTTGGAATGATAAATAGTCTTCAACTTATCAAACCTGTGAAATTTCTCAATGTTCTATGATGTCCTATTTTTAATCTCAGCAAGTGAATTGGTTGGATCCGGGAAATGACGTAGTATTGCGTCATTTCCTTTAAGTGGTAAATACGTACATAGTTAGCATCCTCAAATGCGATACCTCTAAAACAATTAAAAATAGTGTAACCAGAAAGTACAGTTCAAAAATAAGTTTCCCTGTAGTATGATAGTAAATTCTGAACCTTAGGAATTAAAATTGCAGATTCAAAAATTTTTCAGGCCAGCCAACCTTTACTTTGAATTTGCCCATAGTATTAGACTGTAAAAAAAGAAATAAAAGCAAGAGGTAGCCACATCAATTAAACTAAGGATTGGTTGAATTTTGAAATTATGGGCATCAAAACACTTAATGGAAAATATACTATACTAAAACACTTTTCATTTTTCCGAAATTAAGATATTTCAAACTTAAGATTATGGTCTTTCTAATGGTATATAAACAAACTTCTACCTCGTGTAGCTGTATGTACAAAAAAGCTCCAAAACAAATTTCGCAATTGTCCATATTTGACTAATATTTAAGGTAATATGGTCACAATCGCCGGGAATATGGGCCGGTTGTATTGTAAAAAAGATATAAAATAAACTATCACTTCTACATTTCTACCTTTACCTTTTCCAAACCGAAATGCATTTTTATGCAAATTAAATGTTTGGCATTTGATAAGAAATGAATTTAAACTTTTATTATATTGGACAAAATGTTTCACAAAAATAATTCCAAGTTTTTATATATATAATAAAAATAATAATGGTTAAAATAAGATAAATTATTAAACTATCATAAACTTAAAAAAACATTTAATTAGGACTTTTCCCAGTATCATAAGCTACACTCATTAGAATAGAAGGCGTCATCCTCTAACTTAACACATTCCTCATGGACCCAAGTTGAACAAGAGTCACCACATTGAACCCATCTTTGTCCTTGATTTTCATCATAATAGTTAGCACGACAAAAAGGACAAAAGCGGGATGCACTCTATTTGCTGGAATTTGCTTTTGATTTGCGTTTTGGCCTTACACCATCTCTACGATCTCCATTTGCAATCTTAGAAGCCAAACTTTCTGCAGCCGCTCACTTGCAACATGCTTACGTCTTCCGCAATTTCCACAGGTTGTTATTTGAATTGGACTATTTCCTTCAAAAATGATGATGCTGACTGCGAGAATTCAGTAGTGACAACAGATGAGCAATATGCTACTACATTTTTTGCCTAAGTTAGAAGGAAGATATGTGTGGAAGGAATTGAAATCATTTGACTTTCAGGAAGAGAGGATGGTCCGGGAGTAGGGTTGGAAAGCATTACTTCATCAAATTTCGGTACTACCCATATTATTCTTAGTTTTACTGGCCATATTTGTTCTAGTGGCCTTACACAAATTTTTATCATAAACTGTATAAAACATTTATATTAATATAATAGAAGGAATGTCATATTAATGTGACAGAGAATTTCCCACAAATGCTACAAAGTATATTTCAGAAGAAAACACATTAAGAAAGGTTCTTACAACGTCCGCATAAATTTTAAATACACATAGTCTTTACTAATCCATATAAATAATGTGCTTAGCTATTGATGCAGTTTGTGTATTTAAAAGTGCATTACTTAATTAGTTTCAAAATGCCTGTCATGGGAGAATAGTGCCATTTTCTATCGAACAGTTTCAAACATCTATAATTTTACTAATATCAATTATAGTTATTAAAATATGATTTCATTTTTTCATTAATACATTTATATTGAAATATTATATTATTTTAAAATGATTTATAATATATTATGATACCAATATTTAATTTTTAAAAAAAAATGATTTTGGAATATTTAGCTACTTTTGATAAGTAAACTGTAGAAGCAATTTATGATTTCTATGATTAAGATATAAAAAAAAAAATGTTAAATCTGCGCACATTATATATATGAATTAACCTGAAATATAGTTAAATATTTAAAATGTATGTGTATATAAAAAACAGATAAATTTCCACTGGCGTTTTATGCAGTATTCAATAAGAGGTTATATTAGAATTCAGAACACATATTTATTTATTTAAATCAAAAACTATTATTTACTCAGATATACTTAACTCGATAAAGATCGCGTGGGACACAGAGTCACCGCAGGCTCGCGAAATATTTAATTCAGTGAAAACTGTTTATTTCCTACAAATGACCTTGTCAGAGAGTATCCTCCTATATGGCAGTCTTTATAGGAACTAAAATGTATTTATCTCATATCACCCCCTTTTTTGGGATCACATTTTTTTATTTTTTTCAATCTTAATGTACTTGAGATGGCTGATTTTCCAGTGCGACCACTTTTGTTCCAAATTGTTTGCTATTAACAGGCTTCATCTTTCCTCTGTGAGTAACTTAGTAGTTTTGATTACTGTATTGCATGATTTATTATGATTTATAAATGTAAAAAGAGCAGAATATAAGAAAAAGGAATTGCACCTATGGTCTCTATTGATGGAAGTTTAAAATGATTAAGCAAGGAAATAACCTGCTGTGTAAAATAATAGATATTAATCATGATAGCGAAATTAAATTTAAGAAAACCGATGAACATACAACGTTTGAGTTGAAAGAAAAATATTTTCAAAGGCCACCTATAAAACCCCATCAAGTAAGATTTGAAGCCACAAGTGTACCACAAGACACTTCGCCATGTAATCAAGACACAAGAAAGAAAATGTTCAACGCACTATTTGTCGATTGTCAGAGGACAATGAAACTACGATAACTTGTGTGAACAGTTTTGCCAGAAAATATCATATTTGAAATGTTAGTGAAAAGTGTCTGTGATTTGTATCGTTTATTAAAGTCACGCACATTTGAAACATTTCAGTTCAGTTTGATTGGATTTTTTCTCAAATTATCAAAAAAGAAAAAAAAAATTGAAGAGTCCTTAAAAATACACTTTCTCAAAGTTAAATTTTTCAACAGAATTACGATTTTTATCGTGTGCAATATAAGACAATTATAAAAAAAAGAAAGAATTGGGGATTATTCCTTCAACCCACGTGACCATTAACGTCAGTATCCAGTGCGTGTCTGCACCCGGGTTAATTATTAGTTTTCATGAACATTTTTTAATCATTTTTGTTTATAAAGTTCATGGTATTTAGGTATTCAGGGTTTAAGATATATTACATTTCATGAATTCTGCAATATATTTCATCACATCTGTGTACCAATTATCGTAAAATGTGGCGTATAATCGCACCATTCTATAATGCACTTCTATACTTTCAAGCTGCATTCCTTTAATGTCGAGGTATATTCATCTTGTGACGCACACCATTTTTACGAAAATATCTTGACATATATGTAGGCAATGTTATTTAGTTTTCAAATCATTTGTTCGAGGTATTTGTACACGGATTTTGAAAAAATTAGTATTCTATACTAAAACTATTCATTATTACTATTACTATTATTTTATTATATTACTATTTCATTAAGTACTTATTTTTTGTCTTTTAAATAAACGGTATTCCATATTAAATAACAGTAGAAACCCCCTTTTTATGCTCATCTCTCTTATTTGTGAAGCTATTATTTTTATACCCAGCGTATAACTCAGGCAAAAATTTTGATCTGATTTTTTGAGTTAAAAATGCGCGTTATACGCCATATTTTATGGTAAGCTATTTTTTAATTAATATTTTTTATTTGAATATAAAATAATAAGATAAAATACTTCTTTCAGCATGTCAATTAATCTTTCTACATCATTTAACTATGCTTTAGAAAAAAATATATCGTTCTATCTTATTTTTTCAATTTATTGTTTAAACTGGAGTTCTTTGCTTTTACTATCTCAGCTCAAAATAATTTGTAAAGAATTGTTATGAACTTTTTTGATATTAAGCTAACTTAGTAATAAATTGGTTGCATAAAAATTGCATTCAACAAAGGAAAAAATTTTGAATTTAATAATTAGTTAAATAGTTGTAGTGTAAAATAGAGGTATAATCAATCTTTAAACATCAAAGTTTAGTTCCATCCTTTGAAGTACTAACATTGATATACATCAATGTTCTACCTGTAACAACAATATTGAAAATTAAAAAATAAAGATTATAAGTTGTTTAATTATTTTATGTATTTAAGTTTTGAAATAGTTTTCTCATACATATTTTTTTAACAATTCCTATAAAACCCTTCAGGTATTATTTTAGATTATTTCAATAAATCTGCATTGAAATCATTCCTCCAGGAGGTATCCTCTAAATATACATAATTTTTAATTAAAAAATATTCTAATTATTATTAAAAAAAACATGTGATTAGTATTAAAATATTTAAATACATGTTTCATAAAAATGTCTATATTTAATTTCAATTTACTTAATATAAAATGGTGAAAGATAGATCAAATGCTAAAAAGTATAAATTTACTTTTATTTTATTTACTATTTCTCTTCATTATTTTCCAATTAAATTTACACATACCTTTTATAAACATCAAGTTATTTTTTCTTTTCATGAGTATTACACAAAACTGAGTAATGCAATTGAAAAATGGTTTTTTTTAAATATTTAATCTATACATATAAATAAAAATGAAGTGTCTGTTTGTAATTTGAAATTAGCAGCTTTTTACTAAATGCATTTAAAAGTATATAAGGTACTTATATGAAAAAATCAATTTTTAAAATTTTTTGTTAGTCTATCTGTCTGTCTGTCTGTTTGTTCCGGCTAATCTCTGAAACGGCTGGACCAATTTTGACCAATTTTTCACTGGCAGATAGCTAATGTTATAAGAAATAAACTACAACCAATGAAATGGTGAACAATATCCATTTAAAATAGGGATCATTTATTTCAATCGACAGTGTCAAAGGTCATGCATCCCTCTCACCCCTTGCTTGCAGCGGCTTCCTTTCATCCGGTCCTCACCCCATCCACAGTGTCAAATGTCACGCGTCCCTCCCCCGCTTGCAGATCCGTTTCACCTTACTGTTCTTAGACCTGTTTTGAACTGACTATTGTATATAGAGAGATAGTTTAGTAAATTTAATACTGTATATATATATTATATATATATAGAGAGAGAGATAGTTTAGTAAATTTAATACTGTATATATATATTATATATATAGAGAGAGAGAGATAGTTTAGTAAATTTAATACTGTATATATAGAGATTGTTCAGTAAATTTAATATTGTTTATAGAGAGATTGTTCAATATTGTATATAGAGATTTAATATTAACGTTTTACACATACGGGCGTTATAAATTTTAAAAAAATCTTTTTTTATCAGCTGTTATATCTACAGACTTAAAATTAAGCAAACATGGGTTTTTTTAGCTGAGATATGCAAAAAGCTTCTTTTTGTTTAATTTACAATTCCCGTAAAATTAACTCATTAAAAACTCCTTTATGCTTCAGTCTTTATTGTTTAATTTTTCAATTCTCCCGTGCGAAGAACGGGTATACCAGCTAGTTTTAAATAAATTTGGAATGTGATTACTTCGTTTTTTAGTTGGAATGATAATTTTTAATTTGCTAATTGAAATACTGTGTAATTTTTTTCAAGTGTTATTCTAACTAATTTTCGGTTCCGTCTATAATAAATAATAGCTATACAAAAATAATTTAAAGTTTCACCTCTGAAAGTAATTTTCAATAATATTTTCTCAGGAAGCAAAATATAAAATATACTCATGTTTGAAAGTTCTCTGTAAATTAGGTAGTTTTAATGTGAATTCCTTTATAAATTTCACTACTGAAAAATTGAAATTACTCGAAAGTTTTTATTGATTTTATTCTCAAATAATTATAATTATATAAATTAGTATAAGTAATTTTTTTCTACATCCAAAAGTAAATTAACACTATCCTTAACACACTATCATTAACATTGTTAATTTTTGACATAATTATAACTTAATAAATAAACAGATTATAAATAGTGTATAATTGATTGAATTAAATTAAAATATAAATATACTTACTCTCATCCAAGTTTATATTTTAAAGATGGTATATTAAAAAAAATCTCTCTTTATATATGCAAACGATAAATATCACACAAACGACAAAATTCGTTTTTTGTCGGTTTTACTTGAAGCCGCCTCAGCTGCATAGTGGTTTGTGAGCTTTATATAGAATAAACGCAGTGAACTTTAGTATATTATATGTGAACTACGATTAACTAAAATATCTTAAAATTTTCATTTCCTAATTTTACACTGATATCTTACGAATTAATTTTTCTTCTAAACTATAAAGCAAAAAAAGGAATTTAAGTCATAAATCCAGGAGCAATTTTATTCTGATTATATATATATATATATATATTATTTTTTCTTAAATATTCTTTTTAATCTATCCGACTACGTTCGGAACCAAGATTTTTCAAAACAATACAAATGAATATTTCTTTTAATATGTAATGTCACTTAAATTAGAATACACGAATAAGGTTTTTTTTAAAGAATATTATTATAATAAAAAAATTATTAAAGGCAATGTTTGGGCAAAAGATGAACAAGGAATTACCTATTTTCAAAACATTTTCCTTTTATGGAAAAAAGCTTCTATAATAATAATACATTGCCTACATACAGTTCAGACATCTGTTACAGAGCATGAAATGGATTTTTGAAACATATAACATAGTTAATTTACCCATGTTTAAATACATCAGAGAGTTAAATCTGAGCAAAGAAACACCGATTATTATTTCAATTCGTAGTAACTCTGAAGACAATGTTAATTTTAGAAAAATTCTAGTTAAGATTCTGTACAGAGGTCAGAGATATGTATAGGTAAAATATTATTATTATAGAAGAATTTTTCAAAAAAAATGAATGTTTTTAAAATAGGTAAATCTATGCTCATTTTTTTACCGCAATAACATATTTAAATAATTCTTATTCTAAAAAATATCTTAAAACAATTTTATACATGCGTTCTAATCTAAATGACACTAATTATTAAAAAAAATATTCGTTTGCACACTTTTGCACAATCACGATTCCAAACGTAGTCGGATACCTTAAACTTCTTGTATTTTAACTTCAAAAAAATATTGGGGTAATTTTTTCAGACATTTCGATAATTAATTTAGATAGTTATGTTACGCATATAACCATATCATCTATTCATGTTTGAAAACAAACAAAGAAAATATTCCTTTCAAAATTATAATATTAATTTATAACAGTATAAAATATTTTCAAAATTAATAAAGTTATCTAATGCATACGTACAAGAAAAAGAACACGTTTATATGATTAAAATAAAATTTTTTAAATTTTTATGTCTATTTTAGTTTCAAATCAAAAGGATGCAGTTAATGTATGTAGATTTAAATAGAAATAAATTGTTAAACTTCTGAATAATTGTCTGCGATCTTATTAAACATTAGCAAAAGAATTACAACATTACTTTTCAGATAATACTGATGAATGTATAGATAATTTGTTTCTTTTTCTAACATTTAATACAAAATATTGTATCTACCTAAATTGAGATTCTTTCTTGCTTTCCTCCATTCCTTTTTACGACTCGATTGAAGTCTTCAGCATTCATTCTCCTTGATTTGCTATTGATAGCCTGCCAGTCAAGATGGCCGTTACCATAAATTTCTCGAATGATACGATGCTCTATTCTAACGCCTTAGCTGTACTTGCAGGATGTCCCATGTCTAATAGTGTGTCAACTACAGAAATTTTTTCTCTTATTTTTATCTTTATTTCGGATCGAGAAAAGTGCTTCGGCTCACTCTAAAAGTAAAAGCAGTGGATAAAATTCAATGAATCATGGGTATGTTCGATTTGAGAGTGTATTTCTTGTCTTTAAATGAAAAGTATGAATATAAGGAATGGAATATATTTTAAATAAATATGCCAATTAACGTACAGAAACCAAAATGATATTTCTTAAGTATATTTTTTTTTATTTCTACAAGTAAATTTACATCATAATGTAATAAAATAGGTTAAAAGCTAAGTTCTAAATTTCTCGAATGATACGATGCTCTATTCCAACGCCTTAGCTGCACTTGCCGGTTGTCCCATAAATATATATATATATATATATATATATATATATATATATATATATATAGATATGTCAGGTTTGAAAAGTTTAGCTTCAAAATTAAGTAAGTAATAAATAAATATATAGCGAACTCTTTACCATCGCGTAAGGATTTGTGGGTAAATAAGCCTATTTAAAGGTGATGAAGAATATACTCCAGTGCAACGAGAAGGAGTGTTTGATCACTGTAACCGAATTCCCAGTTCCATAATTTATTGCTCTCCATTCCACTCCATACCCTCAAGTTAGCCCCGCCTACCTTCCACGTCCAGACACCAATGGGAGCTCACACAGTTTATACAGGCCACTCAACATCCAGAGCCCAATACTCCAAGTATGGGACGGAGGGACGCATCGCGTCCCAGCGCCCAACGATGACCAGCGATTCTGACGAAG
Source organism: Trichonephila inaurata madagascariensis (assembly GCA_019973955.1). Taxonomy (NCBI): domain Eukaryota; kingdom Metazoa; phylum Arthropoda; class Arachnida; order Araneae; family Nephilidae; genus Trichonephila; species Trichonephila inaurata. The sequence continues at coordinate 41,129 of BMAV01016799.1, read as the reverse complement.
AATGCATACTCGAAAAGGCTTAGCTGGTGACTCTTGTCCGAAGTGTTGTTATTGTTCTACTGGGTTGCGCGTCAAAGGGCCGCCATGTTGGATTTTATGTGATTGAAGCGAAATAAAGAAGTTTTATAGCGATGACGCCTTCCTCATTTTACCAGCAGGCCTGGGGCCTGTCATATATATATGTGTGTGTGTGTGTGTCTGGCAGTGAGTATTAAATAACTAAAGTTCTTACTGAAAGTAATCAGAAAGACACTGTCATTCCAGATCATGTATCCAGACATGGTTTTTTAAAACTGCCTGATAGAAAGTAATATTAAAAACAATTTTTAGTCAATTCCTACTTAAGTCAACAAAGAAAATTTTTATTTTAGTTTATCTTATTAAATAATTACAATTAGTATATAGTATAAATATGATTATATATAGGACAGAATCACAATTTTAAGTGGCAAGAAAGAAAACAATTTTCTTTGTAATTTTCCGTTTTCGTTTTTATATAGGGTGTTGGACTTGTATTTTTGTTTGTTCTTATTTATTCATGAATTAAATGTGTAATTATTCCAAAAAAAGTTTAGTAAAAAGAAATCACATTGACAAAACATAGACCATCCCAGGTGGGATTCGAACCCACGACCTTTTGATTAGAAGTCAAACGCGCTAGCCAATGCGCTACAGAGAGACAGCGAACAATTTTTCTTCTTGAATATGACGCATTTCTATTATCTTTGTTTCTTTTATTAGTTTTTTTAATTTAATTAATGAATTATTATTTCAAAAAAAAAAAAACTGTATTAACATTAAGTGTCATCCACTACAAGTTTTTAAAAAAATGCATTTGAACTTGAGTAGATCAATGAAAAGTATTTTATTAACTATTGAAAATTTGAACAAGATATATATATATATATATACACTGGTGTGCAAAACATAAGCAACAATGTAAAAATTTAGCAGATAGCCATGAAATTGCAGAAA
>BMAV01016799.1:14236-30154 GCA_019973955.1 Trichonephila inaurata madagascariensis | reverse complement strand
AGGCATGGTATGTCTTCAATGATACCAAGAACCAAAGTTTGAAATTTCTCCCCACCGAAATGAACATTTTTTTTTTCGAAATTCATTTTTCAATCGAAGTTGAAATTCGAATTTTTATAGTGTTCAAAGTTTTATTTTGCCATACGGAGCATCAAACTAAAAACCTTTTTAGCATAGCTTTGAATTTAAAAATTGTTCTTTCTTGAATAGAATAGTAATCGAGGTCTCAGCGAAATTGATTTGTTATTTAAAGTACATTCTAAAATGTATATTTTGTAAGAAAGATTGCAAACTGTAATACTACATGAATTTTATATACTTCAGTGATTTAAAGTAACAGGACACTACACGCGTAGCCCAATCAAGTGAAATAATAATAATTAATCCAAAAAAATCAATATATATTTTGTAAAGACAGATATAAAAAAAGTATCTACTCTCACAATAATTAATTCCTATTTTTCAGAGAATTTTATATAATATTATACTTATTTGGTAAAAATGTACTGAAAATTACTCTTTCAGACTTCAGTTTAACTTTAATTGTTTCATTTTTTTCTAGACGAAATTTTTGTTACTTTACTTATGTGTGACTTTCATAAAATTTTAATTTGTCCTCCTGTCTAAAGAAATAAATACTTTTCAATAACTTTATTTCAAACATTTAATCAATTATTTTTCATTTATTATTTTCTTCTACTTTTAAAATGTGGTTAAATATCAAATATAGCATTTCAATATTTTAAGAATTTAACTGTAAATTAATCGATTGATTCTAAATTAAATCCGACACCATTTACAAGAGCGCCATCTACTAACAAATTTTGTAACTGGAACGTTACGACAATAGTACGTTGAGGTCGTAAAAGTTATACTTTTAACGAAATAATTCGGAAAAATATTTGATGACATAATTATTCTAAAAGAAAATTTTTACGATAATCATTACAAATCATGCTCAAAAAGTAAAGTTAGGAAATAGTTTTAATAAAAACGACATAAAAAACACTCTCAGCGTTTACTATATCAAAATACTATTTTTTAATTTGTGTATTAAAAATTAGGAAGCTTTCACTAAAAAAATTTTACGTAAAGAAAACTCAAAAGCATATTGATAGTTTGAAAAATATTATTATTTTAATATTATTTTTAGATTTTAATGATAGCTTAGAAATGTTTTTCATTGCATGAAAGATTATAGATAGCTAATTCATGACGTGGACACTAGTACTTAAAAGATAAATTATTGCTTGATAATTAGAAATGTTATTTCTTCAATAATGATTTATTTTTAGTTTAATTTTTACATATTCACTTTTATTTATTCACAAAATGTGATTCAAAAACTCATTGTATCTAAAAACTTTTACTTTTTAAGGTTAAATACAAATTTTGAGTATAAACAAATCAAAACTTTTGAAACATGATGAAGATTTAAAGATTACAATCTTCCTGTCTCAGGAAATTCCTAACTTATTTAAAGAAATTAAAATCAATAAACATATATTTCAATGACGGAATACTTGCATGTTCCCTAACGATATTATATTATTGCTGAATAAGTACTCGAAATCGGGAATAATATTCGCTGAATTTCCATGTAAAGATCGATGTCTTTTATACTTCGCCTGAGGAACATACTTCGTAAGGATTATATTTAAACGTTCTGACTTCCATAACGGAAACTATTTCTTTACACGAATTTGATATGATGAGAAAGCAGTTTCTTATTTCTTAGATAAAATGCGACAGGTAGTTTTTTGTATAATATTAAAATGAATCCGATAAAAAAAAGTCATCTAAATATGTAATAAATCGTGACATTTAGAAATAAATGACTTACTTAAATTAATCGATACATATGAAAAATAAATTCAGTTTCCTTGAATGCTTGCTGAAAGAAGGATATATAATTCTTTTTTTCTTAGGGTTACGAATAAAAATGCTCTTAAATCATAATCACTAAGTGAAAGGCCATTTTTGTTTGCTTTACGGCTTATAATACTTTAAATGTTACATATATTGTGACGTCTCTCGCGTCCTTCTGCTAACATAACTCCTATGTTCTTTGACGGCCACGATTAATGGCAAAACCTTTCCAACCCAATACCAAGAAGACAAACGAATATAATATGTAAATGAGATATACTTTAAAAGGATAGAAGCTTTGATGATAAAGTGCGGCAAGTTTAGAGATAACTTAGTGTGGAATCATTCTGATCAAGAGTTAGATGTCCTATAGTTTTGGAAGAAATATACGTTCATTATAAAGAAGTTGGAATCCTCGCATATTCAGTTACATTATAGATATCACTCAATCACTGAAGGAAGGAGATCTGCAAAAGGTAATATTTTGTATAGGAAGTTAGATGAATCGGTTTATTTATTATAATTAAGATAAATGATCTAGTTGAGTGATCTGACTTGAATACAAGGTTTAATTGGGTGTTAACTCTCACTTTAAGAAAGTTGTCAATTAGAATTAAGTAATATAAGTTATTCTTAATAAAAGTTGTATTAAGAACCAATATGTCTCATCATTTTGATAATCTCACACCTCTAGCTTACGCGGATCCGGAAAGACATAGTCATCACAGGATGGTTATGTCGCAATATGAGAACTATAAAACTAATTAATACTAGATCATTACAATTGTGCAAAATCCTATGCATTTTTAACCCCAGACTTTGCCATTTCACTTAAAAATGATCATCGAATTCTAGTTAAATTATGTAATACAGTAGAGTCCAGAGAACTCGGCCACTCAATAACCTGGTGGTCCCGATAACTCGGATACACCCATGTAAGTAAAAAAATCTCTACGTAGACCCGTGATTCCAGGAGGATACCAAGCAGGATATTATGTAAAATGCACACATTATTACTGCTATTACAGCTAACGAAAAAAATGCCACAAAATGAGAAAGACGTTAACGTCGAGGACACCGTTCAAACCCCTAAGCTGTCGCTTATTCAGGAACTAAAGTATGTCGAAATTGTCCTTCAGTATTTTAAACAAGGTGCGTCGGTGATGGACTTAATATTCTTTCTTCGTTTTCGTGATAAAGCAGCAAAACGCAGAGTGCAGTACTTAAGACAACAGGACATTACGTAGCCAGTTTTTACGAAGTTGACTATTTGTTTTTCATTAAAGACCAGCTTTTCTCAAACCGTAGTGCGCGCTTCCCTAGATGGGCGTAATAATAATTCTACGAGACGGGTGCGAGCATACTGAAAAGTCGAAAACCAAAGATTGTTTAGTAATATTAGTACTTTGCTGAATGTAAGCAAACAAAATACATTTTCACATAATAAGAAATAAATACACATTTGAACTTATATAATACACATAAATGTATAATTACTACACAATGTGTATATAAAATTAATTTAGCAATACTAAGCGAAGAACAAATTTAATAATTACCATTAATCCCACATAGTCTTGTCATACATAAAATTACATACAAAAAACTAACGCTTATCTTGATAGTTTTTTTTTTTTTTTTTTTTTGTTGGTTGTTTTTCAGGTTTTGGAACCCCATTCCTATGTTTCTCTATTTTCCTTTTAACACACCATAGCCCCTTTGTTTAGTATCATTTAATTTCTAAGGGCCATTGAATGCTTGGGTGCTATATGTAGATAAGTACTTTCTTCTATTATCATTACTTCATTAACAATCTATTGGGCTACAGATAATTAAATAGTAATTAACAAAATCTACATAAATTAAGAGTTTCAGTAACAAACACTGCACCTTATATCTATATTTTAGACATATCATTACGCTTTAAGGTATCTGACTACGTTCGGAACCGTGATTTTAAAAAGGCGCATAAATAGATAATTTTCATAATATTTAGTGTCACTTAGATTGGAATACATGTATAAAAGTGTTTTAAGGACATTTTGACAAAAACAAATTATTTAAATACAATATTTCGGCAAAAAATTAACTTAGAATAATCTTTTTCAAAATATTCTCCTTTTGTGAAAAATGCTTCTATTATAATAATATTTTGCCTGTATATAGCTCAAATCTCTCTACAGAGGCTCAACTACGATTTTTGAAAAATTCACATTATTTTTAGAGTTACCACCATTTGAAATAATTATCGGCGTTTTTTTCTTAAAATTTCTCCCCTCTGTTGTCGTAAAACATGGACAAACCCACTTCTATATTACATATTTCAAAAATTCTAGTTGAGTCTCTGTACAGAAGTCTGAGCTATATACAGGCAAAATATTATTATAATAGAAGCATTTTTCACAAAAGGATCATATTTTGAAAATTCGTCATTATATATGTTCATTTTTTGTCAAAATATCGTACTTAAATAATCTTTTATTGTAATACTATTCTTAAAAAAATTTATATACATTTTCTAATCTAAGTGACACTAAACAGTATAAATATTATCCATTTATACGCTTTTGCAAAATCACGGTTCCGAACGTAGTCGGATACCTTAATGTCAAATCTTACATATAAAATGATCAAATCATCTTCAAATGTAAGTATCACGTGATGCAACTGAGAGATGACGCGTGCTTAGCGGAGGGTTAATTTAAAAAGCTGTACCTCTAGAAATATTCTACCCTGTCATAAGCCTGGGATAATTCCACAAGCCTCGAATAATTCAAAACATAAAAACATTTCATACGCATATTTAAGATTTTTTCGTGAAAAAGGAGGTGTGTTACACGGCGAATACACCTAAAAATATAAAAAAGTAACTTCAAAGTGTAGATGCGCATAATACACCGGTTTTTACCGTATGTATATGAACCCCAACGTACCTTCATGTCATTAGACATCTGAAACTTTTACCCAAATTTTTTAACCCGATTTTTTTTTCAAATTAAATGATTTTGAATTAAAAAAAATAATGGATAAGAGTTTTAAACTGAATAAATTATAATTATTCTAAGAACAGGTTTGTTAATAAATACCTGTGATAATGAAATATTTTTTTATACAATTTAATGCAATTAGTGAACTAAAAAAGGACATATTTCCCCACTTCTGTTTTGAATTTTTCTAGCAAGGTATTGAATCAATAAAATAAATATTTCCTTTTGCACGCATAAAATCATTAAAATACACTTCTCTTTGACGGACAATTAAAAAAAATTAGTGAAAAATTGAAACTAATAGAGCATTTGTTAATTTATGCTCAGTACGTAATTAGGAGGAAAAATCAATCTTCCCATTCTACTTCAATTATAAAAAAATTAACAAGTATTCAACAAATTTTTAAATCGCAAATTTAAATTCAATCCATACAAAACATGTTTTTGCAGGGTTTTTCAACCGATGCATCATTAAACAATTATTTTAAATCGTGTTCACTAATTAAGCAAACTATTTCAATTGAGCAGACTGCGTTATATTTAAAACTCTCATTATCTACTCATCATCACTGATAAAAATAACGACAAAATAAATGCCGAATCTTCTAATATTCTTCCTCCAGTATTTAAAATTCCTTCATCTAAGAACATCATTTTGGCGGGCAGTAACAATTAAAATGCATCATGTTTTTCGTCAAGCTCAGTATTCATTAGAAATCATTAAGATGGCGGCCGATATTGAAACTGAACTCTTCTCTCTAATGACGCGAAATTCTTTGGGAGAGGGAAAAAGAATATTGGAGGCTTTTGTTTATTACTTTTTTGTATGCACAATAGGTGCTTTTAAAGGCATTAGGAAGGTATCTATCATTTTAAAAGACAAAGTGTAAATTATGGAGCTTATAATAAGGTCCTTTTATTGATCTTAAATTTGAATCTATTAAGACAGCCCTTAAAATTCGATCATTGTAAAATGGTTTTTTAAAATTTTAAGAATTATTGTCCTGATGGTCCACATTTAAAGGTATATCAAATTGTTGCTTTGGTTACAGTCAGAAAATTAAAAATATTGATATTTATATACAAGAATAATTATGTGTATGCGTGCATGATGCAACGGAAAATATGGTACATATAATACCCAATTAATTTTATAATTATTTATTTGTATTATCAAATCCTAAATTGTAAGGATTAAACTCTTTTGTTGATTAACAGTTCATTATTATAGATTTTATCATGGATGTTCATTTTCCACAAGTTAGATATATAGGGTGTCCGGACTAAAACTATCCCAAAGTTATGTTTATTATTACCGAACTACCTATTAGAATTTTAAGAGAAAAAAATCATACCACGAAGTTTTAATTAAGATCAACGGATTTCGATGTGTGCACCTTTAGTAGCATGGCAAACTTCTAAGCGGTGATCTAGTTCTCTTCAAGTGTTTCATTGCATATTAAGAGTTATCAGACGGATTATTTTAATGATTCACTCCTCCAACTCTTCCACTGTTGTAAATTTTTGTTTATATAGAACGGAATTGATGTACTCACAAGCAAAAAGTATAAGGGAGTTAATTCTGGAGACTTTGGGGCCAGTTGTTTGGACCCTCTCTCCCAATCCTTCCTTGCAATGTTATATTCAAAAATGCGATAACATCACCGTGACAAGCGTGGTGGAGCTCCATCCTGTTGAAACAGAAAACCTGGTGAAATTAGCGGAACAGCAAAGTTTCTAGCATATCAAGATAATCCTTTCCGTAATCGCAATAATAGTGTCCCATAACTGTCTTCTCTACAGCGAATTTCAACGCACCGCAGTGATCGTTCAGTTTCAATTGGTGAAGGAGTTGCAGCTTGTATACATGCAAATAAAGCCGCTTATGAACGGTATCATAAACTGTAAACTGAGGAATCTGTAACTCAAAAAATAATTTAAAAAAAGGAGTACATACTCCTTTCACAGTTACATAAATTATTAAGGCGAGTAGGAAACCTCTATACCGACAATGTTAAATTGGCTGTTTTCGATGTACCTTTTTAAAAATCTGTTATATGTACACTTTTGAAATTTTTCATAAAATTTAAATACACCTTGTAACTAATTTTGAATTTTTTTCATAATTTATAAAATATTTTATCAAACATAGTTACATTTGACCCATTTATTACATAAAAAAAAATTGTAAAAAACGAATTTTTGAGTTTTTTACAAAAAGCTCATTTTAGTATATATTATCCATCATTATAAATATATCATAAAAAATTTACATACCTGTGGATATTAATTTTTCAGAAAAAGTACATCGAACATCAAAATTTACATTTTAAGATGAATTGATTTTAATGTATACAATGAGACTTCTAATCGGCTAGGAAATAAAAAAAAATAAAAGTCTCAATTTACAATAAAAAATACATGTTTTGGCTTATATCAGAAGTTAAACTTTTAAGTAAAAAAAAAGTACTCTGCTTATATTTTTCGCCATTCAAATGGATGTGGCCCAGTTTCAACGATTATTTAAAAATAGGTTTTAAGGGCTTCTGATTACCCTAGAGGTTAAAGTAAGTTATTCTTAGAAAGGTTGAAATCTATACAATTTGAAAATTTAAAAATCTCAAATTGTCAAAAAACTAAAATTTTAGCTTTCCAACACTTCTTAAATCAGTGCAAAAAGAGTAATGTCAATTACTTAACCTGATAAGCGCATTTGATAATTCATTCTTTATTAAAAGTAAAGAGAATAGGACTTATATATTGAGATCTAATATGAAAAAAAATATTTACTTACCTGCATTTTAAGTCTTGTTTTCTTCCCTATTCTCGGATCCACCAAACTGGGCATTAAAAAGTTTCCTTCTTTGTTCTGTTTGAACTGCCAAATACAAAGGGCCTTTTGTTTTTCCTATTATGCTTAAAATGCTACATTTTTTTAAATGTAGGTAATCTCTAAGAAATGCTACTAAGTTCAGGCACATGGTTTTTATAATAAAAATAGGTGTTTTGAGAAAAAAAACCGTCTTTCTTATATGATATATTAAATTTCCGAAAATGACAAGAATTCCATGCACTTACATCCGAATATTCAAAATAAAGGAAATATTAGAAGATGTATAAGAGATACATGTTACAAATTCATTTAATAATATTAACAAATTCTGAAGCTTGTGTTACATTTAAAGACGTTGTTCAGACTTAAATTGATTCGCATTTAAATTGACCGCCCTATTAACGATGTTATCAACCATCTCTCAGTAACCTACATTTTCTACAAAAAATTACTTTCCTCTGTTTCATTAATTTATTCAGATATCCATTTAGTCTCATAAGTCTCAATCTTACTCTGATATTTAATGCAAATGTTTGTCATAAAACATTTATTGAAACTATTTAAAATACATAATTATAAAATATTGGTAATTTTCATCACAAGAATGGGTTGCTATGTTTTAAAAAATATCTTCAAAATTGCTTTAAATGCATGTACATAATATAAATTTCTCTTTATTCTTGAAGGAAAATTTCCTAACCGTTTCTAAGACATATAAGATCAAGAAAAGAAAAACAAATCTCTTAAATTGAATTAAAATTGCAAGTGAGAGTTAAAATGCAAAATCCTTTGTGAAAAATGAACTTTTCATAAGAAGGTAAAAACCTTCACGAAGAAAAATAAAAAGCAATTCAACGTCGTAAACAATTTAAGTTCTCTTTTTTTATTTTTATTCTCTTTGTTGAAGCATATATTAAACATATTTTATGGACGTTTTTACGAGAGTATAGGTATTTCTCCATTACATTGCCTAAATTAAACCTACCCTTAAACAATAACGTGTTTACAGATTAAATTGGACAGAGTTCCTACATCTAATTTTATGAAAGTAGGTATTTAGTGTGTCGTATTTTGTCGTGCAGAGCGTTAATAAAGGCTCATTGTTTATTTACTGTACAATTTATTCGTGTTTTATTTATTTATTATTATTCTTTGTTTGGTACATGCGTATTATTTCGTCAGCCAATTTTGCCAAATCAAAATGTGTTGCCAAATACAGCATGTTATTATTATTGTGTTCCAACATGAGTGGGATTTGTTTCCACTATTGGCTGCATGTCACGGAATTTGGCAACATCTTTTGATTTCACGAAAATGATGGATGGTATAATGCGTAAGTGCGTAGGGCTTCAAGAAGTAAGGTAACAAACCCATTCACAGAGTAAACGTTTGCTTAGGAAATAAAAGTATAAATACAATGTAGAAAGGCATATGTACATGCTTCTTCTTTACATAAACACCATACTTTTAAAGACATTTTTTCCATCGGCACACCAAACCTTTGAAATCAGCATCATAGAAATCGGCGTCATTGTTGTGAAACCAAGTCAAGACGGTTTCCTGAACTTCAGCATCAGTTCTGAAATACTGACCTCCCAAGTATTTCTGTAAAGGAATTATCTTGAACCAAATCATTGAAACTGCAAGTCTTCTTATCTACGGGGAACGTGCTTTGTCACTCTACTCTTTTGTAGTCTTTTGCAACTGTTCTGCCTTTGTCAAATTCCGGGCACCCAAAGCTCACCTGCTTTGTGATATAACAGTTGCATCGTATTCTTCTACCAATTGAGGATAAATTTCAGCACGATAATTTTTCTTTAATCCCTTCAGAACCAGCGGAAGGAGAAAGAACCGCTTCCCCAGACCCGTACGTTCGGAGGGGATACGCATGCAAGGGACCGGTCGATTTTCCCTGCTATGCCTTTTTTTTTTATTTCCTTTAAGGTATCCGACAACGTTCAGAACCGTGATTTTAAAAAAGCGCATACATGGATAATTTTCATGATATTTGGTGTCACTTAGATTAGAATACATGTATAAAATTGTTTTAAGGACATTTTGGCAATTTTTTTTATTTAAATACAATATTTCGGCAAAAAATTAACTTAGAATAATTTTCTTTTCCAAATATTCTCCTTTTGTGAAAAATGCTTCTATTATAATAATATTTTGCCTGTATATAGCTCAGACCTCTGTACAGAGGCTCAACTAGAATTTTTGAAATATATATCTTAGAAGTGGGTTTATCCACATTTTACGACAACAAAGCGGATCAATTTTAAGAAAAAAACGCCAATAATTATTTCAATTGGTGGTAACTCGGAAAATGATGTGAATTTTTCAAAAATTCTAGTTGAGCCTCTGTACAGAGGTCTGAGATATGTACAGGCGAAATATTATTATAATAGAAGCATTTTTCACAAAAGTAGAACATTTGGGAAAAAAAATTATTCTAAGTTAATTTTTTGCCGAAATATTGTATTTAAATATTTTTTTTTGTCAAAATGTCCTTAAAATAATTTTATACATGTATTCTAATCTAAGTGACACTAAATATCATGACAATTATCCATTTATACGCTTCTTTAAAATCACGGTTCCCAACGTAGTCGGATATCTTAAAAATTCATATAAAGTTTTAAATGCATTCAAATTCGCTAAAAATTACAATTAACTATCATTGATAATATTTGAACATGGAGTACAAAAATATTCGCTATTTTTAAAAAAACAATTGCGAGTTTTAAAGAAAACGTTTTCATTTCAATAAAAAAAAAAAAATACATACACTTTCAAAAAAAATGACAAAATTCCCAAACATTTAAATATTAATATAGAAAATATTAGAAAACTAAACCAACTTATTCAAAATATAAGCAGAAATCCATAGAGCAATAGATCATGAACCTCTAAATGTCCGATTCTCTCGAAAAATGAACATGTGCAGTTGGTTATATTCATAAATATCTCGGATCTAATTTTAAAAAAAAAACCATGGAGCTGAAAGCGCATATTGAAGTTCAAAGTTTTATAAAACCTTATTCGAAAAAAAAACCGGTTTTTAGCCGCCTTCTAGTGTTTGTAAAAATTAATATAAAAACGTTCCTAACTCTGATCACACCGGTGTGATCATGGACCTATGAGGAAAAGCTCAATCACATATATACCGTGTGCCGTGGAGGGAGAAACGTGTGATCACATATATGTGATCATGGTCCTGAACGTGAACTATGCTATTTCATTCGCGAACCATGTTTCCGCCAAAGTGGCTGTCTTCTATCTACGATTTAGTCGTATTATCGCAGAAGTGACTCTATTTTACCGGTACCATTTGAATGCTGTGAACGATTTCGTTACCTTCAGAAGGACTTTTATTAAAATTACTTATTAGTAAAAATTACATTTCTGCTTACTATATGGAATTCACAGTACTTATGAGGAAAGGTAGGGAAAGTATGTAAAGGTTATTATGTTGATTTAAATCAATTTATTGGAACCAATATTTCTCATTTTTTAATAGTCAATTATTCTATCAGTCATACTATAAAGATTGATCAAAAGAGGAAAGGTGGATTCTACTTCGTCACTTTAGCATCATTCAAAATTGTGAATTATCTTACAAGTAGTCCTCAATTTGCGCTAAACTGAAATACATTTAAAAAAAAGTCTCTACATCTAAGAGAAAATTTAATTTAATAAATAGGAATTTGAACTATTTTATTATCTTCCTGAATATGGCCTTTGAAATATTTTTTTTCTATATTTTCAAATTATTGATTAAATTAAAATGAAAGAGTAATTTAATGCATTTGTTCTCACGATAAATTATAATAGTTGTCTTATGGATTTAAACTGAAATACGCTGTTATATAATTTCTGTGGAAATAATTGATTATAAAATTACTTAATTTCAATTTTGTCTAATCATTTTTGTAAGCTGTTGAAAAACTTCTTCTGACTCATAAAACTATAATCAAGATCTTCGAATTTAATTAAAATGGAAGGATTATTAACAAAGTTATTTTATAGGTTGGTTTTATTCAGATTTTCTAGATGTAGAAGCTAATATTTCTAAATAGTTCGAATTCAAGTAGATTTTGAATCATAGTCTGATTTAGACGTAATTATTTATGAAATAATTTCCATTTAACTCTAACGAATGTTAAATTTTATCCTGAAAGTCTTAATGTATTTCATTTTCATAAAGAATTAGAATTTTATGTTAAGATACGTTTTCTTTCAACTGGCCTGCATTTTGGTAGTCAAAACTTAACATACACGGCTAGTCTCTACAATTTGAGAGATTTTTTCAATGGTGGCACCATCTGCAGGCGGCTATCGCTACTAAAATTTTGATGCTTGAATTTATTCAATTCAAGCTCTCGTCGGATGCTAACTATTGCCTTGATTTCATTTTCCAGAGAGTACAAGAGCCAAATTTGTACTCAAAGGGCTTTTTACGTGCTAATTCTCATATGGTATGCATGCCTGCGATTTTCACATGCACGCTTAAAACATAAAGATTGAAAATGCTCTTTCACGTGGATTATGCTATTAGGCAATTTTCTTTCAAGTCGATACTATTACAAAACATCTTGTAGGATATTACCTTGTAAAAAATCATAAGCTATTCTATGTGTATATTTATGTCATTAATAGCTGGTATACCCGTTTTTCACAAGGGTAAATCGAAAAGTTATACAATACAGATTAAAGGATAAGGAAATTTTTAATGAAAAATAAAGTAATTAAAAAAAACTTTTTTACATATCTTAGTTGCAGGAAAAACCTTAAATTGTTAAATTTTAAGTCTGTAAATCTCAGAGCTGATAAAAAGAATTTTTTTTATAACGTCCCGTAACTTTATTGTGGGTCGAATTTTGGAAAGCCTTCCTAAGCTGATCAGTAAAAGTAACACATTGTTACACATTTTGAGTACTGAACGCTTAAAATAGTGTAAATAATGTATATCTGGTGTGTAATACATCAACATTACTTTCTGTTGTATTTATTTTGTATTAAATTTGTAATATTCGCAAGCAACGCCGTTCCTTACATTATCATGGCGATTCAATTGAAACAATGCGAAATGTTGGTGAAAGATCCAGGTGACATTTTTGGTGACTTTGTTGGGAACATGGCGATTGATAGAACGGTACAAAAGTTGATATGCTGTAGCGCCACCTGGTGGGAATCAACAGAGAGGGTAGCACAAAAACCTTTTCCATAAAAAAAAATACGTGTACATGCCAATTTTCATAACCATCGGTTGAACGATGTTGGAGTGATGCGATTTCATATATACAAACATCCATTTATAAATAGATTTTAAAAATCTAATCCATAAATATATAGATTTAATCCATAAATATATAGATATTTTTTAATCCATAAATATATAGATATTTTTTAATCCATAAATATATAGATTTTTCAAATTGAAAACTTGTACCTCAAGTATTTATAAACTACTAGTAAGTGATGCAAAGATTTATGCTATAAACAAAATAGAAGAATATGGTAGAATTATGTTAAACAGCATTGCTTCTTTTAACTCACTCAGAAAATGAAACATTTATTTTACAAAATCCGGAATTTGATTTTATTCTGTATTTCTTTATCTATCGATTGTGGTTTTATGATATTTGTTTCCATTCCCGATATCCAATAAACTTGCTTAGAAATATTATTTTATTTTTTGAAGTTCTACTAGAACTAGATAATAAAATAATGAGGTTATTGAGAACACTGTTATTTTTTCTCTGATACAATTCTTTCAAAATAGTTTAAGGGAAGTACATATTGTCTAGAGTTTGTACCAATAAAGCTTGAAGGCACGTATATCTATATGAAGGGTATTTTTTCAGGTTTGCTCTCCGCATTGTTTTTACATTCCTACTCTTAAATCTTGGAAAGCAACCTGAAATAATATAGATGCAAATAATTTAAATATTTGTTATATTTAGCTTATAAAATAAACATTATACATAAGTTATATTATAGATAGTAAGAAAAACTGCATTTAAACTTAAGTTTACGTAATCGAAAACTTGAAATGAGTAAATCAGTATTTTTAAAGATAAAGACAGGTTTTTTTTTAAAAAAAAGTAGAATTAGATTAATGTTGTTTAATCTATAATTCCACTCAAAACATTTAATGTATGTACAATTTCCTTAAAAATAACCCTTATAAATTATTTTTAAAGATTTTTATCTCTCTACGAATGATGCAAGTAATTTTATCTTAGTAAATAGAAATAAATAAAATTGTATCAACATTATTCTAATAAAGTTAAATATATTAAAAGTTATATTACATCATATCGCAGCAGTAACACATAGTAAAGACAAAATATAAGAATTAAATATTAATTAAAAGTAAAACAAACCGTTTAGTTCTAAAGCACCTATTCTGAGCGGGAACGAATAGATTGAAATAAGCACAAAATTTCGAATAAAGATTCAGAAAAGGGAACGAAATGAAAACATTACAAAGTTTTTATCTCTATTTTAATTTCATTAAATTTGAATTCAAATCCAAATGATTTTGCTAACAATTTGTGTACAGCCATATCTGAATAAAATACAAGGTTATTCATAATTCCCTTCAGGTTTCGAAGAGAACTAAGGAGAGAAACTAAGTAAAGGAACTAAGATGAATATAGCATGACAGAATACATGAAATAATACAGAAAAAGAATCGTTTTACTTATAAATTTGACAGGTAGTGGACAGGTTTTTATATCTGAATCCTTGGCCACATAGCATATACCAATGCGGGGATGCAGTTCCTGCCTCACTGTAATCAACATCGTACTATTAACGTTATTGGCATCCTGTGTTATCCTATCATTTAGTTCTGTTACATCACGTGATAAAGGGCGTCCGAAAACTTGGACTTATGCAGAAGAGCAAGTTTTCGGATACTGACGAATAACATGGAAAGGATAACATGTGTTGTCATTACCCTTGGTAGCACCATATTAAGCAGATTGTGGGAGGTACTGGACAGCCGCAGTGATATATACCTTGTGACGAAGGGTTTTCACATATTATACACAACGCCTGTAGAAGATGTAAATAAAACTTGAACTTTTTCTGTATTCTTTAAATGCACTTTTAGGGAATTATAAATAACTCTGTATTGTTATTTTATTCATTATCATAAGGAAAATAATAACGATTTTCTGAATCAATCTTCACTTTTCTTCAAATAACTTATGTTTTTTAAAATTTTTGGATTTTTTTTCTTTTTTTTTCTGTTGTTGTTTTGTTTAACAGAATATTTTAGGTTTTAAATCGTTCTTTCAAAATTAAATATGTATGACCCTTTTTCAACAACAAGCTTATAAATGCATTTCTGTAAATAATACTGGTTACATAATAGGCTAATATGTAAAATATGCTTTTTTAAGTACTTCACAGCATTTGTAAAACAAGGATACAACTTAAGTGAGTGTTAAATTAAATAACGCATATTTTACTTCTTGTAATCAAGTAGTATTGTGCTAGCAATGTAAATATCCGTACATGGATTGTTCAGCTTAGAAGCCTTTGTCCCGTTTGAAGATCTTGAACCTGACAACAGAAACGTAACGCCGTTTGTTTGTTTCATTACATCTATTGAATCGATCGCAAATGATCAATTGAATGAATGACATTTCTCTAATGGCTGTGTCAAACTTTGGAGTAAGATATTGGAATTAACGGTGTGCAATCTATTCCAGTACTATTTGCGTTTAAACAGATAGGTTAAGTGTCAAAGTAAATGCGAATTTCACTAAACTGCAAGCGTAAAAATTAAAACACAGAAATGAAGACACAATGAGTGTAGTCGTGTTAAAGAGCAAAAACTAAGTAAAGGCATTTATGTAAAAGTATATTCAAAAAACAATTCATTCTGAAAAGAGATGTAGCAGTTAAATCCCTTTTGAAACTAATACTATTTCTGCATGTGAAACATTCTTTTGAGTACACGCAAGCACAGAAACATAATATTAGCAAGTGTGCAAGGAAAAAGTTGCTTTTCTTAATAAATTAAATTTTATTGAAAAGATATTTGTAAAAAAAAATTAATTAAAATATTCACCAACATTATGTGTAGTATTCTGCATTTTATATGGTAAAAGATCAATGATTTCCCAGGAGAAAATTGGTGGTTTCGGAATGAATAGCCATTGAGCCATTTTCACACTCTTCAGTTTTTATGAACCGCTGCTCTTTCAATTA
>BMAV01016798.1:0-26096 GCA_019973955.1 Trichonephila inaurata madagascariensis | reverse complement strand
TGTATTGTTCGATTATGAGGACGGCCCGGGGAAACGCGGCAAAGGGGCATAACAATAAAAATAAACGATGCGCGGCTCATTGGGGATTTTTTGTTGAAACCAGATGTAGGGATGGAGAAAAAAATTTATTGTGATATATAAATAAATTATGTAAAATTGATTAATATTATGGAAATAGATACTCAAATAATTTCTTTTCGGGGAGACTGACCCTGAAAATCTTGAAAAGTATAACTTCAAAGTGTTTCCAGGTTGTTAAAAAAGGGGAGCAGAAGCACCAGCTCCATATGCAGTGTTAGATTGGGTCTGCGCACCCAGAATGGTAGTTTTAGTGTATAAATATTTTAAGTAACAAAATTGTAAAGGAGAGTAGGCAAAAATTAAACAGTAATTATTAATGTTGGCCTAGTTTTTGGGAGTAAATTTATTGTCACGAATTTAAAATTAAATTGAATATTAAAATTTAAGATGAGTAATAAAAATTAAAAGTCAAGAAAAATTTTGGAAATTATAAAAGTTAAATTTAAGATTAAAATTGCAATGAAAATTAAAGTCAAGATAGATATTGAAATTATAAAAGTTAAAATTTAAGATTAAAATTTCAATGAAAATTAAAGTCAAGATAGATATTGGAAATTATAAAAGTTAAAATGAAGATTTAAGATTAAAATTTAAATAAAACCTGTGAAAGCGAAAAAATTTTTAGAAATAGAGATTTAGACACGTAATTTATTAGGGCATTGAGAACCCTTTTTAAGTAAACCCCACGTTTTTCTTTTTTGAGGGGTTGTGACGTTCTCGGGTCTTTTTTTAACATAACCCTATGTTTTTTGGACGGCCACGATTAATGGCAAAACCTTTCCAACCCAATACCAAGAAGAGAAACGGATCGAATATGTAAATGAGATATACTATAAAAGGATAGCGCGGCAAAAACCCAGAAAATAGCAATAGCATAGATAGTATAGCGTAGCAGGCTCAGAGATTGTAGTGTGGAATCATTCTGATCAATAGCGTGACAAAGCTTAGTGCGAAATCGGTGACCAAGAATAGGCAGTCAAGAATTAGCTGCATTGCGGATCAAGAATCTTCAAATATAAAGTTATAGATTATATTCTCTAGGTCAAGGGACCAGACTGGAAAAGGTAATATTAGATATAAGTAATTAGATAAACAGGATTATTTAGGATAATTGAGATAGATGATCTAGTTGCGTGATCTGACTTAAATACGTGATTTACTTTGGGCTTGACTCTCACTTTTAATTAATAATTGTAAAAATTAGAATTTATTTATGTTACTTTTAATAAAAGTTGTATTAAGAATTATGTCTCATCTTTTTGATAACCCCAACCTCTGCTTAGGGAACCGGTAAGACATGGTCATCCAATGCTATGTCTCAGACTCTGCGTTTAATCTGTTGCACATTAAGAATTTTCTTAGCTATTTAAAACTGTTTGATTTTTATTTCAGGTTTCTCACCCAAAAATGAGTTCCTCGAGCAAAAGGCAACGAATATTGTTTATGATGCTTATGATTAGAATAAAATAAAGACATATTAAAAATCGTTATACTTTTTTTAACCGCTCCCATCAGCAATTTTCTGTTTGCCAGATGTGCTTAGACAAATAAGGTTAAACTATATTCAGTGGCGCAACAGCCCACGAGGGCTAAGGCCTACTGTGCCCATCTCGATACGTGCCCTTTTGGGCGCAAAGGGCCGGCAAAATGTACTTTTCTAATGGCCCTGAAGTGAAACCCCGGGTTTAGACCCCGCGTTGCTACTCAATCGACTCACTGAAGGATGTAAGGTGAGTCGATTTTCCCAAATGGGCGATAAAATTTGACCGTGGTGGGAAGCGGATACGCCCCACCAGCCCAAATAAGGTTAAGAAGCCCTGATTTAGTCGAAAGATGGCACGCAGTCGACTCGGTTTGTGCCTATGTTTTTGACGTTGTAAATCCCACACATTTGTTTGTAACGAGTTACCGTTTGTACGAGTATTCGACAACACATGAACTATACTATCTGCATAAAATTGTCACAGGTGGAGCGTACTTTTGTACACAGGGGTAAATAGCCTCAAGAAATCTTAAGCGTCATTGTTTGGGGATAATTTGTTTAAATAATAGCTTCGTACTAGGAGCAATACGTTGACTTTCGAATTTCTACTTCGTAATTTTGAACTGTAGTTAGTGCAAGAACAATATAGGCTGGAAAACGGCTATATTTTCATGGCGAATTAGAAGCTACGTCAAACGTAGAACACATTAATTCTACAGCACGATATGTATAAAATCATAACGGACGAGATCCGTATTTAAGAAAAATGCTGAGTCTAAGGAAAGAGAGCTTCCCCTTATGTTACACTCTAGGAATTAGGGACGTAGATACACCTTTACACTTGAATCTATTTAGAACCCATTAGCATGAAATAATGGGAAATAATAGGTGCTTAATAAAACTGGAAATCAATGTTCTTACATTGGATAAGGTGTAAGGAAACTGAGGAACAAATCCAGGAACTGCTCCACCACTTAAAAATAATTCAAAATTACGGTTTACATCTCCATTAGTTTGGAACTTTATCCTTTGGAATGGAGTTAATTTTTAAGAGGTATCCGAATACGTTCGGAACCGTGATTTTGCAAAAGCGCATAAATGAATAATTTTCATGATATTTAGTGTCACTTAGATTAAAATTCACGTATAAAATTATTTTAGTGACATTTTGACAAAAAAAAATTATTTAAATACAATATTTTGGTAAAAAATGAACTTAGAATAATCTTTTTTCAAAATATTCTCCGTTTGTGAAAAATGCTTCTATTATAATAATATTATGCTGTATATAGCTTGGACTTCTGTACAGAGACTCAAATAGAATGTTTGAAATATATAACTTAGAAGTGGGTTTATCCATATCTTACGACAACAGAGGGGAGCAATTTTAAGAAAGAAACACCAATAATTATTTCAAATGGTTGTGACTCTGAAAATAATGTGAATTTTTCAAAAATCATAGCTGAGCCTCTATACAGAGGTCTGAACTATGCACAAGCAAAATATTATTATAATAGAATCTTTTTTCACAAAAGGATAACATTTTGAAAAAAGGTTATTCTAAGTTAATTTTTTGCCAAAATATTGTATTTAAATAAATTTTTTTTGTCAAAATGTCCTTAAAACAAATGTATGCATGTATTATAATCTGAGTGGCACTAAATATCATGAAAATTATCCATTTATGCGTCTTTTTAAAATCACGGTTCCGAACGTAGTCGGATACTTTAAATCGAAATGGAAAACTTTAAAAAAAAATCACGATTTTTAAAAGAAAAAAAAAACTTAAATAAATTAAATATTAAGCAAATAAACTATTGAATCTCAACACACAGTTTATGAAAATACAAATTTAAAATTCTTAAAATAATCAGTTACTTTATGTAATATTCTTGATAAAATACTGATGGCATGAAAGTAATGATGGGCAATAAAAATGTTTTAAAATTTATACATATTATGTATTTTGAATGCGCTTATTTAATACATGAAACATGTAATATTGCAGTTATATTTTGAGGTACATCTCAAAGTTTATAGACATCAAAATCATTATTTATAAAACAAAAAATTATCAATTTTTTAAAGAAAAGATTTTTAGAAAAAAATTTAAACTATTTTGAAAGACTTTAAAAATTTAATTGGGAATTTAAAATATAATAGTTTTATAAAGAGGCTAATGTCAGAATTTTTTTGGTTCCTTCACAAAGGTTTAACCTGAAAAGGTACTAAGTTTTCCATTGGGTTAATAAATTCCAACTGTCCTAAACAATTGTCTCAGATAACCTAAAGGAACATTCATGAAATCTCATACGTTTAAAATAGCCGAACTTGACCCTTAATTGGGAAAGAGAAATTAAAAAACAGATTTAAAAAAGAAATAAATTTTTTTAACAAAAAATTTTAATTTAAATTTTAAAATTTTTTTCTTTAAATGTATTTAAACTTTGTTAAAAAATTTTTTTGGGGTAAAATTCTAAGGCTAAAGAAATTTTTAAAGGGAAAAATAAATTTTAATATTTTAAATTATTTTTAAGTTTATTTAATCATAAAATTTTTTTCAATTTTTAGGTCAAACATCATAAAAAAATTTTATTTTTTTAACGGAGTATCATAAATCCTTTTATGAATTTTAAAAAATTCGAAAAAATTCACAACTATTTTTAAAAAAAATATTGTTTTGTTTTAGGGGAATAAATTTTTTTTCTTTTATTTTAGCAATGGTAATTTACCTTAGGCCAATAGAAAAAGCTTAGTTTTAAAAGGCAAACTAGTTTTTATCTCTAGTTGACTTTTAAAGATTTGATTTGCCTTGGAATGTGAATAAAACAAAAAAAAGCTACCAAAACGCATTTTTAAAGGTTTTAAAAATTTTGTAGGTAAGAAAATGATAAAAATAATTTGCCAAAAATTTTGATTTTAAATTTTTAATTAATCAGTGTTTAATAATTATTTGTTTATTACATTAATTTAGAAGTCTTCCTCAGTTAAGTCTGATTCAAAATTACAAAATCTCTCATTGATATTTAACCGGGAAATTTCTGATGTGATATTTATTGAACAAACATAACCATTCTCTCACATATTCGAGTTAGATTTGGAAGAAAAAAAGATAATGATGGGTTTTCATCCACAGAAATGTTAAAAGAAAAAAGGCAGGAAATAAAATCTCCATTTATTTTAAATAAATACTCTAAAAAAAAATAAATTCATTAGAATGTGATTTTCTCTTATATTAGTACACAAAATCGAAATAAAAGGAAAAAAGATATTTTGCGTACTTTTTTTTTATGTTCTCATAACTTTAGAGAAACAATATTTTTGAAGTTTCAGATTATGGGGGAAAAAAACTTCTTCTAAAGATTTTGATTTACATTAAATTTCATCTAAGAAAAAAGGAACCAAAAGAAAGGGAAAAACTTTATTGATATATTTTAGAGAAAATAGAGGAGGGAAAAAAATAATAAAAAAACTTTTATTCTCGCTCTTCAAAACTTAAGTATAAGAAGGCGGAAACTAAAATAAAAGAAAGGAAGGATAAAAATAAAAAAAAAATAAATACAAAATAAAAACTTCTTGCAACAGATCAAATCTCAAAAAATATCAAGCTTTTCGCCCGTCATCTTTTTCCCTAGTTTTTTTCCCCTTCCATTTAAAACGCTTTCTTACTTCTCGGGCCCTGTCAAAAAAGGCCCTCATGCAATGATGATTAATGATTTTTTGATTGATCGCCGGGTATACGGGAAGAAAAAGTTGAAAAAGGGAAAGAAAACGGGAAAAAAGGAGAGAGAAAATAGTGAAACGAAAAAAAAATAGCTGCACCCTCTCTCCAGTCCTGCCAAAAATACAGACTACACCTAAACAAAAGCCAGGGTAGCATTTGATCTCTGAATAAATGAATAACATTTCAGAACTACCCCTCTCTCTCGAGAACCACACTCCCGCTACTTTCTTATGTGGACTTAGTTTTAAAATCTACTTTTTACTGAAGAAAGTGAAATTTTACTTTTCTGCTTCTAAAACTAGCTATGAGGAAACAAATTTTTCCCAAAGAGTCTGCTGACTGCATGAATTCATGACACTAAGGTAAAGAAAGGGAAAAAAATAAATAAAAAGGGAAAAAAGGGGGAGAGATGGTTAGAAACTGGAACATGCTTTTACTTATACCTACACCCCCTTCCATCCAACTTTGTCTTATTTGGAAAAAACCCCATGGGTATATTTCTTTACCTATTCCATACCATTGTAGTGGGTTCTTTAGCGAGATAAAGCTATGGATATAAATATACAGTTTAGGGAAAGGAAACGTCCGGAAACGCATTTAGGGGAATAAAGAATTTGAATTTGATGGGGTAGCAGAATGACAGTACAGAAAACGTCCTTTATTTTTTTCATTTTCCACTTAGTTTAAGGATTTTTTTTTTATATATCGTTGCCTTTTTTTTCCTACCATCCTACGCAAATATTCTAATGTCATCCGAAACTTTAAAGTGTTTTTGAACGGTCTGGAGACTTTAGTTTTTGAAGCCAGGTATGGAATAGCAGAGAGCTCTGATTTTTTTTCTCTCGGAGTTATATATGGGTATGGATTAAAAAAGACAGACTTTTATACTTGTGGGAATTTTCGTTGTAAGCGCGGATGTATTTCGGAGAATATTATTCAGTTCTCGACTAAATGTCCCTATAGAATCTCTTTGAACCTTTTAAGAATCTTTTTCCAGGTTTTATATAAATTTGCTTTTTCTTTTCCATAAGAAAAAAAATTTGGGGGACTCAGAGTGAAATTTTATATTTAAAGTTAATATTGGGATTTACTCTTCTCTAAGATGTAATGCGAGTGATATTATCTTTCAAACTTCTTCTGATTTTATTTCGCTCCACTGCTAGCAAGTTGATATACTATATCTCCCTTGTTGAAGCACTCCGAAGTCTGTATAAATTAGGTAGGAGGAATAGAAATATAACCAAAAAAAGTTATATTTTTATGCTGTCAGAAAGATTCAATAAATATTTCCAATATAATCCCCTTTAATAAATATACATTTTAAATCAGTACGGATAAAAGTAATTTGGATTATAAGTATTGTAGTGTTGTGATCCCTTAAAATTATTTAATTACTTGGTAGCGGGAGGGGTCACTCAGGTATACGAACAAAAGGCCTTTTTTTTTTTCCAAATTAAATAAACAAAACAGTCTATTCATTTGTAAATTGAGAATGCTCACAGCCTTTCTCTAAAGAAATGTTACAGTTCCAAGTAAGGATGAAAGGGTTTGGAAAAAATTTATTTGGGGGACGGCTGTCCCCGCCACGCCTTTCCGCTGGTATACTCCAAAGTCATTCATTCACGGGCTCACGCGACTCCAGGACTCTCTTTCAAAGGTTATCGATGTTCATCTCCCTTGGTCCTTGAGGTGCCTTTCACACGCCCAATCATCTCTGATTGGTGAACACGGCCCTCCTTGCCTTAGTCCCAGTTTAGTTTAGGTGCTTGGAGACAAAGGGTTTTGGGGCGTTGGGAAAACCCAAACCCCCCGCAGTATTTTGTAAAACCATCTGGAGGTGTTGATCAATGACACCCGGGGGGAAAGCTTCCCCCCCGGACAGACCGACATTCCTTTTCATTCAACTAGTTCACAATCCACATGTGCGAGGGTGACCCAACAAAGGATACTATTCACAATAGCATTTTTTTCTACAGATCGCTGAGACTAAAATTGTCTAGGTGTCTGAGAAAGAAAAGTTGTGGCAACATCAAGTCTGTTTCAGAATCGACTCCATCTGTTCCCAGGAGGAGAAAGGTTACATGGTCTTTTTTGGAAGATACAATGTCCCATTTGGGCATCCCGGTCACCCTGCTCATCAAACTTGACAAGTCTTGTCGGGGAGGGTTCGACTAATAAGCCAATGTCACAGTATCATATCAACAATTGTAACGGATATTTCAATTTGCGTTTTAATTGATTGAATAGATACTATAATATAGCAAGAATTCTTTGTTTATAAGAAAATGAAGGACAACCATAAGCATCTTATATTTCGGCTTAGGAGCATTTAACAAAAAGGCAATCGTAGTTTATGGTTGCAAGTTATACACCGAATAAAAAAAAATTAAAAATGAAGAAAAGATTATCATAAAGGTAGATTTCTACACATATTTATAAATATTGTTTGTCTAAAAGAATGTACCTTATAAGCTCATCCTCCACCATTTTCTTATTCTTTGAGGTTTTAGTTTTAGAAGTATACCATTGCTCAAAGGCAAAATGCAATACAAAAAATGCAATAAAAAATGCTTAAAAATGCAATACAAAATATATAAATATTAAAATATTAAAAAATAAAATATACAATTAATTATATGCAAGATATCTCAGTGAGAACATCGGATTTAAGAAAGACGAATACTTTTTGGTATTGCCTTAGTAGGAACAGATTAGTTCACCATTGCATCGGTTTTATACTACGATTTGAGAGTGGAAAATCCGATTTTTATTTCTTCTGGATTTATTATTTGATATTCAGCAATTTGTTCTCTATATTCCTCACGTGGTGATAATCCTAATGGTTTCTTCAGAGATTTTCTTCTCAATATGACAAATCATATCCTTGAGTTCTGGTACATTTCTGAATTTAATTCCGTAAGCATGAATTTTCTAATTCCTTACAGAGGCTTACTCTTTAAAAAATACGAAGCCCAGGTAGAAAGGGGCTATTTTCATTGAAATTAAATATGAGTAAAAGTCCTACACAAATAAGGAAATGATTAAAAATTCAATGCCCTAGGATTCATCAGAGGCCTCGCAATTGCACATCGAATGTTGTAATCAGAGTCATTGGTGACCCCCTCCCCTTCCCCGATAGTGAATGCAGGCTTGCATTCTACAGAAATTCAACGATCGTTACCTCAGATCTCTCTTTCATTCTGGCAGCTTACCATGTCGCACACATGTTCAATTGGAGAAAGATCTGGGGATATTGTTGGCCATGGAATAATATCAACAACACCGCGGTAGCTTAGAGATATATGAGTTGTATGGGGATCGGAATTATCTTGCTGGAGAATGGCCATCAAGTAAACGTGATATGAAGGGTAACACAACTGACTACAGGAGCGTATCGGTGGATAAAGGGAGTTGAATCAGTTATAAGAGATCACACTGTATACTATCATAAAATGGCTGTATGGATCAGTCCTGACAAACTTAAACTCAATAAAAAAAACAATAGTACACAAAATAACGCATAACACTTAATTTCTTTTCTCTTTGTGTGCACATACAAATCTGGCATCGGATAAAAGCTTGCAACTTCATTCGTTGATATGTGATATCTTTTACGAAACATTACTTGCCTTGTCAATGATCAACATTAAGAGAGGAGTTTATGCTCCTTTTAAGTGGAGAAGGGTCGTCTGAATTTCCAGGTCATTACATGGCATCCCCACGTTTCATTGTTCTCTGTATTCTCGGGATTAAATGTCTGAATATCCCATCTTGTTAAGCAAATGGGTACAAAGCACATCAACTTTTTTCTCTATATATTACATTCTTTTATTCTATTTCACCATTTTAAAGTTCGTCTAGTTCTGAATGTGCATTACAAAAACTAACTTTCATTTGAAAACAAATAATGTAAAAAAAAATTTTGTAAGTCAATTCCTACTCTTAGATCAACAAAGAAAAATTTTATTTTAGCTGCTTTTTATTAAATAATTACAATTAATATAAATATGTATATACATAGGACAGAATCACAACATTAAGTGATAATTGATTTTTATTAATTATCATTAAAGTATCGTATTGTCATCCAAAACAATCGTGCATGTAAAATTTCAGTTCAACTGAATGCTTTAAAACGTTAGAAAAAAACCCTTTCCGACACAAGTCGCCAAAAGGGTCGCTAAGTCGCCAAAAATGCTGCCAACGTGGCTGTGTATTTTTAATTCTTTAAATAATTAGTTTTAATCAATTAATTTTTATTAATTATAATTAAATTATTGAATTGTCATCCAAAACAATCACGTCCATAAAATTTCAGCTCAATTAAGCACTTTAAAATGTATTTTATTAACGATTGAAAATTCCATCAAGATAAATAGTTAAACAAATAAAAAAAATAAATAAATATAAAGAGAGTGTGAGTTAATAGTAGGAATTGAAAAAAAGAGGAACAGATTAAAATTATATTTTTGTAATAATAATTAGTGATAAATGTTTATTATAATATTTCATATAAATATTCATTCTTTTTATTGTTAGTTAGTGCATGATTTTTTAAATTTAGAGAACTATACATAGCATTTGATAAACATCAATCATTCATACTGAACATTTTAAGAAATGTTCAAGATTTTAATAAATGTCTCAAGTATAATACATGTATTTAATTATAATCTAATATAGGTACAGATTGTATGGTATATTTCAAAATAACTTCGCATTAGAATCTTTGCCAGCAACACTTTATTATGATCAGTGGCATACACAAGTGGGGGAGGTCCTGGGTTGAAAGTTCACCATTCTTGTATCATGCTATTTTTTATTTTGTCGATTTTCAGGAATAAAACACAGTAAAAACTAATTACTGAATAAATAATTAGTATTAATTAATAAAATTATTCATTAGTAACAAATATTTAATTAAATTTTACTTATTATATACTTAGAATTATATAACCAATTGGAGAAAAATCAAGGGCTTTGGGGGCGGACCCCAGGACCCTGTGGTGAGCCACTGATTATGATTTTTAAAAAGAACAAAGATTAGAGCAATAAAGAACCTGATTCTTTCAGCTAATCATAAAACAATATATATTAATAAAATTTATATCCACAAGCAAAAATTTACAAGTATAAAAGAGTCTTTTAAATGTCTTCATATTCTCAGTTTGCCTCGACAAACTCTTCGATTCCCACCAGGTGGCGTATTTCTAACAAATTGCTAATCACTGATATAAAACAACACAAGTGCTATTAGTAACTAACAAGTATGGTTAGTATAAATTCAGAATTGTAATACAGCAAAAAGTATCCTAAAAAATACTTCGAGGAAAATGAGCATTTTAAACTTGCCAATACAGTAATTATTATAATCATACTCTCGTACAATGTCTAATTTGTATTATTTTTAAACTTATTTAATTTGCATTTTATCTTAAGATTTTGCAGTTAAGTGTTTTTAACAAATGAGATTTTTACCATGAGTGGTGTAATTAAATATTCACAAGAAGGCTTAGTTCCCATTGAAAATAAATTAAAAGAAAATCTTAGGAGACTTTAGCGTTCAGTAATCCATTGATTTTTTTTTTCTATTAAGTATAGGTTCAATTTTTCATTCTGTACTTCATAACATTTTATATAAATTCATCATAATGCCATTCATGGCAGATAAATTTAATTTTAAAAGCTGCTTTGAATTTATTACAATTATAATAAGGCTAACTTTTTTTGACAGATTTTTTTATTTTAATGCAAAAATAAGTACTGTTACTACATTTGAAACAAAGAATCAAAGACTTAATAACTGAAATGAAAATCTCAATGTTTAGTTTTTGTAGCTAGTGCGAAAACATATTTTATTTTTTTGCAAATCCCCAAAACAGATTTTTTTTTAAGAATCCTACATTGCATACAAAAAATAATCAACGAGTACAAAAGAAAAATTCTTCAACTCAACCCTACCATATGAACTTCATTCATGCTCGGTGCTATTTCATTTCATTTAATTTTTTTTAAAAAGGAAATTCTTCTGCGTTTAGAGAACCGGCGTGAAAAAAAAAGCTGTATATATAGATTTATTATAAATTCAATCCCTCGATGCTGTCAGGCTCTTTCAACATCCACACAGAGTAAAAAAAAAATGTTGAAATGAAAATCCTGAAAAAATAATTAAAAAACTTTAGGTGACTTTTTGCCGTTTTCCGGTGTACAATCCGAACAATATGCCCTTCCATCTATACACCCGCACCCAACTTGAACAAAATTCCAGGAATTCACCACAATGCGACCACTTTAAAATTCCTATTTCGGACTTCCCCTGCTCTGTATGCTTTATTTTTTTTATTTTCTCCCCTTTTTTCAATTTTAGTCCGTTTTTCTTCACACTGCAGTGGTCAGGTGGTATTATTAAATGCCAACCCAAGCGATAGAGATAGGTATTGCTGCAATCCCCCTCCCCTCTTGAATTTTTTTTTTCATTTCTTTTTTTGAAAAGGTAGGAGAGACAAATCCCACACTTTTTTGGAGTGAAAAATATATGAAAAAGAATTAAATAAAAAAAATTTCTTTTTTTTAAAAAAAAAACGTGTGTTTATTGCTGGGTTAGGTATACACTTTTTTATTATTATTTATCATTCCTGAATTCTTTAAAAAGTTATAGATATTTTTTACTGCCATATATTGACCATTCTGTCACAAACCGTCCAATATATATACAGTTCGTGAAGGAAATGTTTCCTTATTCAATGAGGGAGCCATCTGTTTTACCTTATCTATATGTAGCGAAAATAGAGCGTGGCTAACACCGTGAAACTTATAAAATATTTTTCGTTTTTATTTGAGTGTATTTGAAAAAAAGTGACGTAGAGTTTTGGCATTTAGGTGTATGCGGAGATTGATTTTGATGCATTTTTGACCTTTTTATTTCTTCCGTCCTCTCTGCCCGAAAAGTTAAAGTGTACCGAATGCTTTTTCAAGTCTCAATATGGGAGCGTTTTGCTTGCAAAGCTGACGCCTAGCCAGCTGACGGTACTATCTTCCACATTTTTTCCAACTTATTTTGTTTTCAGGTGCTAAATTATTTTCGTAAACATCCGATCAATTCAAACTCTTTATGTGTTGAAGTTATCTCGCTGAAAGTATTTAACTGCATATAAATTTAATTCCTACTTTTTAATTATGATTTTAAAAAGTAGAGAGATGCCCGTTGTAACGGGTCTATACACGAGCCTTCACTAATCCTATTTCTTTTAAATGTTGTTCTATTGAAAACTTTCTCCCGAAGAAGAAGTCACGGTTTATGCAAATGAAGGGTTATGTTTAAGCATTGACTTTTAGGTACCCTGAGTTAGTTAGTGGTTAATGGAAAGTAGTTAAGAGCTAGCCGAGAGTTACTCGATGATTAATTGCTGATTAATCAAAAAAATTATTAATTGACGATTTAGTCAATAAATTAGAATTGAAAAATAACGACCAGAAGTCGAGCAACTGAGAACGGACTTACGGTAATTTAGACCGTAGTCACCCAAAGCGTTCCAAGAGTAAGTTAATAGAATTATAATTAAGTATTAAGTATCCTTTTCTGCCTCGTACTTGCTCCTATACTTAGAAAGTGTGCTTTTTCTACCCTGGGTTGTTAATTTAAGTGAGGGAATAATAAATGAAAATTGTTCTGATTATGGCTGGTCTTTTCCTTCTAATCTTTTAAAGACCAATAAACGCGATATTGCGTTTATCACAAAGTGAAATTCTTGAAATTTAACATCTGAAATAACACCTAGATAACAGTTTGAGAAAATCCTAAAAAAAAAAAATTTGTAATTTATTTGTGTTTTCTTGGAGAAGGATCAAAGGTGTATTTTTTTTCTATTAATTTATTCCATATAGATTATAATATATATTATTCTCATAAAAGAAAGGCGTCGGATTCTTGTTTGCCGGGAATTAAAACATAAAATTATCCATGATTCCAAAATTAATTCAAATTGATTTACAAAGCTATTTGTTGATTCAGACTTTCTTATGTTACCTTTATTCTTAGCTACTTTGCACAGACTTCGTGATTTTTTCTCCCATTCATAATTTAAAATGACATTTCAAAACAACAATTTTTCTTACTAAAATGTTTTATCAAAATAATTCCAAAATTAGAAGTAGTAATTAAAATAAAATAAAAACCATACACTTTTCTTTTTACTTGTCTTGAAAATTTTATGAGAATATTTATGTTAAAATTTTCTATAAATGATCTGTCCAAAGAATAAATAAAATCTCAAGTTCTCTTATTTTTATAGTACATAAAGAAGTCTTGACGGTGATGGAGAGATACGCCGCTAATAGCTGAATTGTGTGTCGTTGATAAATAATCAATTAATTAATTAATGGGCTAAATCTCTTCAATCAGCTCCTTATTTCGAAGTCAGCTTGTTCTTAAAGCGCTTAAAATCTCAAATGCAAATGAAATGTTTTATAAAATTTGTAAAAGAGAATACTTTTTCAATTCCTACTATTAGTTCCCAATCGCCCTATATATATATACATTTCAAATTTTCGATCGCGTTAATAAAATACTACTATTCATCCATTCAAGTTCAAATACACTTTTATAAGCTTGTAGTGCATAACACTTGATGTTAATGCAGTTTTTAGAAGTATTAATTCATTAATTCTATTTAATTAATGAATAAATAGTAACAAACAAAATAATAGCCCGACACCACATACGGTATAAAAAGGAAATCGCTCGTTGTGTCCCTGTAGCGCAATGGATAGTGAGTTGGATATCTAATCCATAGGTTTGAATCCTACCTGGGATGGCCTATTTTCTAAGAATGAAATTTATGAATGAATAAATATTAAGAAACAAAAATAATATTCCAACACCCTATATGAAAGGAAAATGGAAAATTTCAAGAAAAATCGCTATTTTGTCACTTATTATTGTGATTCTGTCCTATGTACATACATGTTTATAGTAATTGTAACTATTTGTTTTCGGCTAATGTTAAAGAATAGGACCCAAATTTGGAATATTTTTTCAGATATAAAAGTGCTCAAACATTAATATTATATATATATATATATTCTAGCTTCACTTACCTGTAGAAAATCCCTTATTTTATCATACTACTCATTCTTATAAGAGTTCCCACTTTTTTCTTTTATAAAATGCGTTTCGCATTTTTTCTCCTATACCGTAATGCTAAACGAACTATCCTTTTACGTGTTAAAAAGAAAATCTAATTATTTATGAAATATTTTGAAATTTTAAAAACACTATATTATAAACAAATGTATGAGTTACAATGTCACAAATTTTTGCAAAAATTTAGGTATTTTTTCTGTTTGAAAATGTGCTTCGCGTTAAGTTTACGCTCTTGTGCATAAGGTGAAAGCAGCCTTAATTAAAAGTAACTAAAATAAAAAATTTCTTTGTTCACCTAAATAGAAATTGACTTAATTTTTTAAAAAAAATTTTTTTTTATATTACTTGTTCATTTTCACTGGAACTGTAGCCGAGTGGTCGTGGTTGTACAATCAGGACAGTCGTTCTACTTATCGTTTCTTGAGTTCGAATCCTGGTGCCTCTAAGAACTTATTATATTGAGGAGTTGATGCACATTAAATATGTCTTGGCTTAAAGTTCTCGCCTTGTCGCGGTGAGGAAGTTTGGCAAGTGGGATTGCCATTTCTGGTGCAGTTTTCGTATCTTCTTTGCTGTACAAAATTACTAGGTCAGTTGCTAATAGTTTTCATTTAGTTTTATGGCGTGGATTTAATAATTACTCAATAAATCTGAATCCTATTATCAGAGGTTCATGATAGCTTGCAAACATCGTCTTATTAAATTATACTAGTCTGTCTCAAAACAAAATGAGTTAATTTACATTTTATTTATATATACTTAAGTATATCCGACTACGTTTGGAACCTTGATTTTAAAAAAGAGTATAAAAGGATAATTTTCGTGATTTTTAGTGTCACTTAGATTAGAATACATGTATAAAATTGTTTTAAGGACATTTTGACAAAAAAAAATTTATTTAAGTACAATATTTTGGCAAAAAATTAACTTAGAATAACCTTTCTTCAAAATGTTCTCCTTTTATAAAAAATGCTTCTAAAGTAATAATATTTTGTTAATATAAAGTACTGACTTCTCCAGGGAGTCTGAACTATTTGTTTAAAAATTCACATTATTTTCAGAATTACAACCAATTGAAATAACAATTGCAGTTTTTTCTCTCTCTGTTGACGTAAAACATGGATAAACCCACTTCTAAGGTATATATTTCAAAAATTCTAGTTGAGCCTCTGTACAGAGGTCTGAGCTATATACAGGCATAATATTATCATATAATATAAGCATTTTTCACATAAGGAGGATATTTTGAAAATGGGTCATTCTATGTTCATTTTTTGTCAAAATATTGAACTTAAATAATTTTTTATTGTAATACTATTCTTAAAACAATTTTATATACATTTTCTAATCTAAGTGACACTAAATATCATAAATATTATCCATTTATACGCTTTTGCAAAATCAGGGTTCCGAACGTAGTCGGATACCTTAACCTCATATATCAGATTATATTACTTCAGATATACAAAGTGTACGATAAAAATGAAGATAGGCGAGACCAACAACTACCTTTTACTAGCAGAATACATATAGTTTTTTCCCTACCGGCTCTGATTTATTGCTTACGCATGATTAGAGAGAGAAATATCCGATATAACACGGATGATAACTACATATGTTGATATCTACGGGCGCTGTGTATCTTCAGTTGCACGATAGATACGCCAAAACGATACCATTACCTACCCAATACTACAGATATCAATCCACTGCACTCCATTCAATGAGTGTACGTTGCAGTTCATGGGCACGATAATACAGAATTTTCGCTAGAACTGCAAATGTGTATCAGTCTATTCATTGCTTTCATAAAATTTTAAATATTAAAAACTGTCCCAAATGTTCCACGAATTATTTTAATTCATGAAGTCACATGATAAAAACAAACACATGTTTCCCATTGAATTCAAAGCAAACATTAAACTAATTATACTTGTTGCTCTATTTGTAAAACTCAGGTAAAATTTCAAATTTCATATTTGGGTAAATATGTTTAAATGTTTAGGGGAAAAAAATTCTTCAAAAAGATTTTTTTAAATTAAAAAAATCATATTTTATGTTTATACTTTTAAATAAAAGGCATTCTGTATACATATGTACTTTTTAAGAGAAAGTTTCTGCAAAGAGCAAAACTTGGCAACACCGGAGCGCGTAAACTGATTAGCTGGAAACACAAGATAGTTTTTATCGTGTGACTATGACGTCGCTTGAGTTTTTGAATTGATTGGCTAGAATCACGTGACTTTCACTATCATGTGACTATGACCACTGGGGCAGCTAGTTCTGAGTGGGCCCTGTATCAAAAATCCTTCAGGGCACCATTTCACGTATGAGAGCTTTGTTCGTGTGACTGTAGTTTTACGTGTTGGAGCTCCTGTAGCTTGGGGGCCCCGTATCATTGATACGGCTGATACGGCGAAAGCTACGCCCCTGACTATGACGTCGCATGAGTTTTTGAATTGACTGGCTAGAATCATGTGGCTTTCACTATCATGAGACTATGAAGTCACATGAATTGAGCCCATTGTAATACTTGCGATTATCGTCACTAGCTTCATGACCAGTATCTCATGAGTTCGAGCCTAGTGCCACTGAAGACCCACTGTGTAGAGGGGTTGATGTATGTTAATTCTGTCACAGTTCAAACGTCCTCCCATTGGTGTGTTAGTTTAGAGAGGGGGTGACAGCCCAGGTGAGACGTTCTTATCACTTGACCTTGGTTCAAAATTGGGAGGTCTGTTGCCAATAGTCCTAGCGCTGTTTTATATAAGATGACTTTAATAAACACTCACACACTCTACGAGTTGCAAAGGAACGTGTCTTATAAATTTATTATATAACTCGGATAATTAACTTTCCACCATCAAACACTGTTAGTCAATATTAAATTGTGTGCTGTTCAACTAAATTAAATTTGCTCTATAGTTACATTTATATATCCAGATGTGTGTTTGAGTTCCAATATCTTAATCATTCATTCAATTACTCAACACTTCAACAGCTTCTTTTCACAAACCGAACTGACAAATATAAACCCCTTCGATTATTATTATTTAATGATCCATTATCTAATTTATTGCCTGTTACTGCCTATCTCTACCATAACAGACGATAACCAAAAGACCAGCCGGGCTCTCCAGGCGACGATAGAGCACGCACTGGGTCTGATTTCGTTTGAAGGGTGGGTGAGGGAACCCCCTGGGGTGCGTGAAATTGGGCAAATGTCACCGCGGGTCCTTTCCCATTAGGAACCTACGGACCGTAAAACGCAGACCAGGGAAGGGGGTATTTACCGCGTGCAATATCTTGCTTTTTGAGGGGGATATAAATAGCTTGCACCCTCTTTTAATTCTACAAACGCGTGTCGGGCCTTCTGTTCGCTACTGGGACTTTCAGAGGAAGTGTTGTACCAAAGAAGTGTTTATGTAACGTGATTGTGTAACTTTTCTTGCCTGTAGTGATGTTTATTTGGTAAGGAGATGCATGTTTGTTTTTTTTTTACAAATGTCCCCTTGATCGAAAGGAAATTAGGCCCCGAAGTTCATCATGGCAATGGGTATGTGCCCCTTCTTTAACTAGCAAGCACCATACAGGTGACAGTAGATTTGGGCTCGGTTCTCCCAATTTAGAAGAACACTCAGGAGATATTAATACAAATTCATTTATACGCAAAATTTGAATTTTCTTTTTAAAACATCTAACTCATAAAAATCCTTAAAAACCTTTTCAAACAAGTCTCATTGTCTTTTAAAACATTAAAAACATTACATTGGTATATTTATTGCTAATTCTTTTGTCTTTGAATTTTTGATAGATTTATTGGCGATTCCAAGAAATAGAAGATCATGCGCTTTACAAATAGGGATTTAATATTCCTAAGCACTAATGTCATTTCTATAAATAACTAATATTTTTTATAATGCTTTTCCCCCTTCTTCTCTGTTATAAAAACATATTTAATAACCCTCTCTTATTTTTTGCACTGCACGGAAGTATGTTCGTAAATGATGTGACCCCGAAAGATTTTTTTAATTTTTGGGACACCACTTAACCCCTCAAAAATAAAAATTGAAATTTTTCACGAGAAAAAATATTCTTTTTATGATAAAAAGTGAATAAGCCATATAATATATGTAGAGTTGTGCATAATGACATAACATCACACATAACATCTTACACATTTTGTTTAGTAAAGCAGCTAGAGTTTTTAAAAATAAAATCCTTAGTCTTACTCTTTTCGAGATATTTACGATTTTCTCATCAGCTCGTTTTGTCATGCATCATCCATATACACAGAGAAGCGACTCACGTATCAAGGGATCTCCGGGGCATTTGGACCAACGAGCTTGAAATTCGACAGGCATGTTCCTTATGTTGAGTACCGATCCAATGAGAACAGTCCCGGGGCACTCCAATTTTTAAGAGGAAAGATGCGTTACAGAGAAGCATTCCTGTTTTTGAACTGTTGGACCTATAAACTTTAAGTTTGGTAAACATTTTGTTTGTTGAGTAGAGAATCGCTAAAAATGAGACTTGAAGAAAAAAGACACTAAAGGTCAACAAAGGCAAATGAGATATATTTTTTTTTTTAGAAATTTAAGTTGTTAAAACAATACCCCACGCGACTTATTCAAAATTCCTACAATAGCTTCCTCTTTTTTTTATATATATATATATATATATGGGTAAAAGGAGGGTCCCGGGGTCCGGGCCCCCAAATTAAATTTTTTTCCCATTTATTATAATCAATATATAGTACGTAAAAATTATAAAATTTTTATAATTGATTAATTTTTTTTTAAGCTAATTATTTATTCAATAATTAGGTTTTTATATTTTTGTCCCCAAAAACGCAAAATCAAAAGGGATGATACAAGAATGGTGAAATTTCGACCCCGGGCCCCCCCGAAAAAAATTTCCCGTGTGCGTAAATTTTTTATATATATATATATATTTTTCAAATTTTCAATCGTTTATAAATTCTTTCTATTCATCCATCCCAAAATTTAAATACTTTTTTTTAATTTCATTAATCTTATTTACAGTTTTTTTTATTTTAAATTTATTTTAAAAAATAAAAAAGAATAAATATGACAAACAAAAAAAATAGTCCCAAAACCCTTTTTAAAAAGGAAAATGGCTTTTGTCCCTGTACCCTGGATAACGTTTTGGACTTCAAACTCAAAAGGCTGGTTCGAAACCCACCGGGGGATAATTTCAAGAATATGATTTCTTTTTATATGTACTATTTTTAGAATAATAAATTTAATTAATGATTTAATATTAACAGATAAAAAAAAAATTAACACTACATATAGAAAGTAAAAAAGTGGAAAATTAAGAAAAAAACCTTTCTATTTTGTCCTTAATAGGGGATTCTGTCATGCTATTTTTTTTAATTGAACTATTTAATAAAAAATAACTAAAATAAAAAATTTTTTTTGTTAAATAAAAATAATTGAAAATTTTTTTTTATTTTTTGTTTATCAATACAATTAAACCCCTTATGGAACTTAAGTGACAATAATTCAAAAAGAAAATATAGTCTTGAAATATGAAAAATCAGCAAAAGCGACGGTAACGCTAGTATTCTATGTATACCATGACTGACGAAACCCAAACAGGGATACACTTTATCATTTGTTCATCCAGACAGATATTTTAGCTATTTGTATTTATCACACCTCTTCACACCTTCAATCATCATCCATGGTGGTTTATGGGAAAACTTCTGTATAAAATTTTCAACCTTTCCAGGTTCTTTTTTTTCTGGATTATGGATATGGGTTTCTGGGTTATTAAATTTTTATTTGTTTTTTAAACATACATACCTTTTTTAAAAATAATAGCTCCCTTCGAAAAAAAATTTTTTAAAAAATTTAAAGCAAAAATCTATTTGAAATTGAATTTACCTGTAAAAATTGGTTTTGTAGGCCCGAAATCATTAGAGTTTAGGTAACTCCCCCCTAACTATAAACACAATCTTAAATACTAGCCCTTTGAATTCAAATTTTTTTTTACATCTTTTGCATTTACATAAATTTTTGAAAATTATGAATCAAACTTCGATCTTATGATAAATTCGAAACACGTTCTGCCCCAAACCCCCTTTGCACCTAGACGTGGAACTTTTTTCTCTTCTTACTTTATTCTTTCTGTTTTCTTTAGTAGTAAATAATACATTCAATTTGGGGGAAGCTCTGTTGGGGAATGTATCAACAAAATTCTTGCAGATAAATTTTGGGAAAGGGAAGGGGGGCAATTTCCTTTACTTTTTTGTAAAACTTCATATTCAAAGATTAATTTCCCAAATAATTAAAAAATAATTACACCAAGAAATTGTTTTAATATAATGTTGATGAACCTGAAATTAAGAACCCAATATTTTTAAAATATTATTAGACATCTTCATAGATTATTCATGATATATATATATATATATATACACATACGTAACTAGACCAGTGGGCCCTGTATCAAAGTTCATTGGGGCCCTTTCTAAGACTCCTAATATTTTGATATATTTGCTTACATTTTGGGGCCCCGAAACTTGGGGAGCTCCGTATCATTGATACAGCTGATACGCGTAGCTCACCTGTATATTATATATATATATATATATATATATATATATATATATATATATATATATATATATATATATATATATAAGATTTTCAATCACCAAGCTTTTTAAAACAGTTTTATTCAGCCAGGAATCTATACGTCTGTCAAAGAGAAAAAGAACACCAAGTAAAGTCTAAGTGGCTTTACGACTTATTCCAGAACTGTCAAGTACCCCTTTTTCGTTATGTGTTATACTTGAGAAGTTAAGGATGACATATGGAGCTATAAAAATAATGATCTGGATTAGAAGTGTTCTGTTTGGACCATTTGTTCGGAGAAATAATTGAGTGTTTAATTTAAGACTGGAGGATGTAACGGAAAATAAAAGTTAAGTGGTATACAGGAATTTAATTTTAGTTCTAATTTAATTATCCTTATATATATATTACTTGTTATCATTATTTTCGATAATAAAATAAAAGGTTCTATCAAATGAAAGCAAAAATCTTATCAATTTTTTTTATCTCTGTTACATAACTGATATTCCTGTTCAATATTTTTAAAAAATTAATAGAAAACAAAATTCACAATTTTAATCATCAAAATAGATTTACTAGCTTTTAAAACAATCTCTTAACCTCTAATGAGCCCAGAAAAACCCCAAACAGTCTACATAGCATTTCTCTTCGAATATGTATCTAATGTTAAAAATTTTATGAACAATAAAATTCAGAAATACCGAAAAAAAAAAAAAGCAAAAAGCTGAACTTTCTCGCTGCTCTTTTCAGGGGCTTTTAAGACAGTCCTGGGGAAAAAGGAAAACAAAAATCCCCGAAACTTTCCGAAAATCCCCACAGTTGCATTAGGAAGCCTCTCTTTTTTTTTCAAATCAAAAAGATTTCAAAAATGATGCGGTGGTCAGAAGAAGAGTCAGAATCTTTGCGAAGCTTCGTAAAAATCTCCCAGGATATCAGGGTGTAGGAACTGAGATTTTTGTGAACTGTCAACCCCTGATCTTTGCTAAGGGTTACTGGAAGCTAGACGAAAAGTTTGGAGGTCACCGAAGTATGCGATGTTGGCGTATGTTGATGGCGATTTTATTTGGATCAAAATCAAAAAATTTATGATGTTTTCTCATTAGGCTCAGGGTCTTTACAGATTAAGATGCCAAATGTCTTAAGCAAACATAATTTTGGTGTTTCTTACATATCTATGTTTTCCATA
Organism: Trichonephila inaurata madagascariensis; assembly: GCA_019973955.1. Lineage (NCBI taxonomy): Eukaryota > Metazoa > Arthropoda > Arachnida > Araneae > Nephilidae > Trichonephila > Trichonephila inaurata. Next base: position 3,875 of record BMAV01016798.1, on the reverse strand, counting down.
AAAGCTTGTTTACTATAAACATAACGGTGGTTTATTTTTATAGTGAGATTAATTTAAATTAGTTCAAACACTATTCAAAAAAAGTTCCCTTTTAAAAATTAAAAATTTAAATAAATAACATTAATTTTTTTTAAATTCTTACTTGTAAAAGCAATATAAAATGGCAGTTGCTATAAATGTTTTCGAAATATTTTTATTAAGAAAAACCCTCACGAAGAAATAAATCTGTTATGACATCTATTCATGTCCTTTCTTCCGGATTATATCCTTTAAAATTCTAAAATTTTTTTTATAACTCGCCTTCACCTACACATATGAACTATTTTGGATAAATTAAATATTTTTTTAAAAGTTTGTTCAAATTTGTCCCCTCTCCCTCATTTTGATTATTTATTTCTCTAAATATTTTTTGAAGCTTCAAAAGTAAGGTGTATAAGTTTACATTTTTACCAAATATTTACATGATTCTCAGGGGAAAAAACTGAAAATAATTCATGAATTGTAGGTTTTAATAAATATAATTTTTTTTAATACTTTTATTCATCAAGAAAAGTTTTTAAATTAAACAAATATTGTAATATTAAGATGCAAAAATAATGCATGCATAAATTCAAATAATTGTGCAAAACTTAAGTCAAGATAAACAATTTAGAAAAGTTGAGAAAAGTTACAGTTTAGAAAAAAGTGAAGAATCTTGATTTAATACAAAACATTAGCTATGATAAATAATCTAGTAAATTATTTTTAATATTTCTGGGCAAAAAATCTTACAATTAGTTTCAGCTCCCTTAAGAAATATATATTTTATAGTTATTTATAATTTTTTTTTTTATACTATAAGTTTATTTCAAAAAATTTGTTTAATTTTAAAAAATTTCCTGCTTCTTTAGTTTTCCCATATTGCTCTTTTCTTTAAGTTACTAAGAGCTTTTAAAACTTTTTTTTATATAACTATTGCAGAGTTGTTAAATTTTTAAAATTAGGTGCTGTGTTTTTGTTAAAATACTCTTTTAAAGATTTCTCTGTGAAGAAAAAGTATTTGTAATATTTATTTACTTTTATAAGCTTAGGAATATTTTAAAAAACATTAAATATTTCAAATTATTCCTAAAAAAAATTTAAAAATAAATTAAATAAGTTCATGCAAAATATTTCAGTTTTGTAGGATTTTTGCTTCTGATGAATTAACTAACACTATTTTTACTGAGGTTGTTTTTGTACTTTATTCTTATAAACATAATCTAATTTTTATTTCACTGCTCTGAAAATAATGTATATAATTTATTTGAATTCATTAGTTCAATAAATTATCTCGTGTTATTTTTAAGAATAAGATAAAACTATGTCAGTTGTTAGGGCTGCCAATAATATTGTTGTGGCTAATTTTAAGCATTATGGACAGCATAAAAAATAGGATATTGGGATTGATTAAATATTAACGTCGCACTCTGTTCAGCTACAGGGGTTTTTGGCGACGGACCACGTAATTTTGAACCATGGTCAAGTGTCGTGGACGACACCTGAGCCCCACCCTCTCCTAACTACCACCCGCGGGAGGACGTTTCAGCTCTCGACAGATTTAACGTGTATCGCTGCCCCCCGGCGGGTCTTTAGTGGTACTGGGCTCGTGACAAGGCTGCCACGATCCGATACCTATACTCACTCGGGTACCGCGGCCAGGATATTGGGGAAAAAAAATATAATGTACAATATATTAGTATGTAATAAAATAGGCAGGGAAAAGGTACTGTGAATTTCAAATTTTAAAATTACTATAGAATCCTTTATTTATTTATTTTTTCATGATATTTAGGTGAGATTTTTAAATAATTCTTAAATAAATTTTAATAATCGAAGAGTTTGCTTACAAAGACGAATAAAATTATAAATTATGAGTTATATCAAATTTACTGTAAAATATTCTCGTTCCATGAAAATAATAAAAGATATGTAAAAATATACTAATCTCGAAGGAAGGTCATTATATTATTAACGATTTTGCTGGAGTGAAGCATAAACGTTAGTTTCGTTAAATAAAAAGGGGCTTCAAAATTTAAATTTTAAAGAGCGATAAAGCGATTTTATTCATATTCATGATGTTTGTCTTCAATATCCAGCTAAAATTTAAAATTCAAATGTCACTTCATTGTGTTGAGATTTCATGGATTGTTTGTTTAATCAAATTTAACTTATTAATTAAGCACACTATATCCTTGTTTATATAATTTTTAATTTTGAGTTATTTATGCTAAAAATTATTTCAAGTAATTATTATTTATGTTAATAAATAATAATCCAGATAGCTAATTATGCTAATAAATAATAATCCAAACACACACATTAGATAGATTTTTTTTTTTAATAATAATACCTGGTGTAAAAATAGTTTCAGTGAGCATTATTAAAGTCCAAAATGCTCGGTGATAACGAACTAATTAGTTTATGGGGCTAAAACGCACTGTTATTTAGTTGTTACTAATTGTAATTGTAACTGGTTGCCTTTCTAATACTTTTGCGTCGTAATTGGGAAAACAGTGTTCAGTAAGATACAATAAATGGTATATACAATAAAATATAATTGAATGCGCATTATTTACAAATGAAATATTAGTATTTCTTAATGAAAATTTCATAATTATATCATTAAAAAATTAGCTATATTTTATTATAAATATTATTTTTAGTTATACTTGTCCATATATATATTTAATTATAAACTTTACTTTTTTATTATAGGTTCCCAAGAAAATTTTTGGACATTAATGTAAAGAAGATTATTCTTTTGGTAAGAAAGCTTCTATATGTATATTACAAATTCATTATTTAAATAGTTCCTTGTAGATTCCATCTAAAATATCTGCATCAACACTTTTCCTCAAAGACAATTTTAAAAAGTAGTTTAAATAATTTTAATAAATAAAGATGCTCTTCTGACTAATCACAAGAAACAAAATCAACAAAATGATGTTCTGGATAAATAGAATACATTAGGTTTTATTTTTGATATCAACTTTCTCATGGAACGTTAGTTTAAATAGAAACAGTTTTCTCTCTCTTGGTATTATTATTTAAGTAATAAAAGTAATAAAATTCCTATTTACGAAAAGAATGAGAATGAAAATAAACTGTAAGACCTGCTGAATAATTTTGAGTTGTTTATTATTCTATGAAATTAAAGATATACAATATCAAATAAAATAAATCCGTTCGACTGTGGGTTTTTTAGATTTTAGTTTTATTAAATTAAAAATGTGAAAAGTTTGTAATATTTATTAATTACTTTTATCTAGACTATTTTGTTAATAAGAAACTGGCATAGGAATAATCAACCATTAGGCTTTATTTACTCAATTTAATGTTCTTATTCTGTACCACTCGTATTTTGTTGTTGTGGCTAATGCGACCTGTCTGACACGTCAGATAGGTCGTATTGATAATAGTTGAAATGAAAATCCTAGATTTTGTCGAATCAGCGTAGAATTTTTAATATCTGTATAAAAGCACCAACACATGCTTACATAACATATACGTTGAAATTACACTTTAAATATGATTTTTACTAAAACTCAAAACATCTAAATCCGAAAATGAAAATATTGCGCATATTTTTACATATTATATCTTCAGAAACATCCACTCACTCGCCAAATATAGCAACCCTAATTTTAGATAAAAATCCGGAAGGCGGGAAAAATGTTTGAGGAGCAATTTTATGGCCAATGGTCGGCGAATAAGCCAGATAGATGGAGCCAAATAGCCGGAGGGCTGACAGTGGGGGAGCTTATCAACTCTGTTCTCGCCGCATCATAAATCGGGGCCCCCTTTCCAATAATAACGCCCCCCTACCCCTTTTTCCATCATTCGTAAAAGGAGGG
>BMAV01016797.1:154516-170091 GCA_019973955.1 Trichonephila inaurata madagascariensis | reverse complement strand
GAATATAGAAAATTAGAAGGAGATATTATGAATGTGAGATTAGAGACCGTGAATTGGAGTTTTAAAAAACGTTGATCATTGTCTGCAAATTAGACGCCCGTGATTTTAGATATACGGACGTCTTAAAAAGTTAGACGATCATCCTGGTGGCAGAAAACACCCGAGTGCTGAGCTTCAAATTAATAAAGTTGTCGTTTCTTTGTAATGTCTGTCGATCATTCTTTTCACAACACTAATACCAACCCTGGGTTGTATAAAACTTTCGAGAATGTAACTGATTCCACTAGACCAACGGTCGACAAACAGTGGCTCGCGAGCAGCAAGCTACTCTTTGTATAGACCAGGGAAGGCCAACCCGCCTTCCGCCTTGAACAATTTTGCAGTCCTCGAGGTTCTTTACAAACTTACAAAAGTGCCATTATTTTGTGCAACATTTTTCAATTCCTATTATTAGCTCACACTCTCTATTTACTTATTTATTTATCTTGGTGGAATTTTCAATCGTTATAATAAAATACATTTTAAAGCGCTCAATTGAGCTGAAATTTTATATACATTATTTTGGATGGCAATATATTAATTTAATTACAATAAAAATTAATTGATTAAAACTAAAAAATTGATTATCCAAATTATAAATACAGCCACGTTGGCATCATTTTTGGCAACTTAGCGACCCTTTTGGCGACTTGTGTCAAAACTTTTTAAAAGGTTTTTTTTTACATTTTAAACCGCTTATTTGAGCTGACATTTTCTATACACAATTGTTTTGGGTGACAATACGATAATTTAATTACAAATAATTAAAATTAATTGACTGAAATTAATTATTTAAAGAATTACAGATAGAGCCATGTCGGCTTCATTTTTAGCGACTTGTGGGTCAAAACTTTAAAAGATTTTTTTCTCACGTTTTAAAGCATTCATTTGAACTAAAATTTTATATACACGATTGTTATGGATGACATTACGATACTTTAATAATAATTAATTACCAGTTAATGTTGTGATTCGGCCATATGTATATACATATTTATATTTATTGTAACTATTTAATAAAAAGTAGCTAAAATAAAATTTCTCTGTTGATCTAAGTAGGAATTCACTTAAAAATTTTTTTTATATTACTTGTTTGTCTTTAGTGTAGTTTTGTAACAAATAAATCCCAAAATTGTTTCTATTTTATCACGTTGCTTCTGTTTTATAAATACTTAGAAGTGAGTAGTATTGGATTGTTTTCTTCCGTATGCAAAGCTCTAATTTTTTTTTGGAGAGCTTTTTGAAGCTTAGCAAGTGGTATGACAAATGTTTCAATGAATTAAGTACTTGTATAGAAAAATAAAGAGTTATGTCTTATCTTTAATGTCTCATTCTATGTTTTGACTTTCATACACAACTCTAACCACAGTCGACAGGGGAAACTTATTTTCCGACTCACCCTCGTATGAATTAAATAATCTCTCATCATTTGTATCTGAGTATTTTAAATTATCAGGATAAAAAGAAAGTTTGCGCACGTAATTTTACATAAGTTTTTCTTTTCTCCCCTATTCAGCATTTTATTCTTTCAGTTTAAGTTACGTTGAAACGATAAATTAATTAAAAATGACTCATACCTATTTCAACTCGAACGTGAAATTGATAAAGGGAAATTGTTATAAAACACATAACATAACGAGACTCATATTGTAATTCGAGTACCACGAGAGCTTTGGTTACGCCATGTCACATAGTATTCAACTATTTAATCTTATTTTCGATCAACATAGACTTATGCATTCATTTAGTAGGTTGCAATACTGTAGTGTTAAGTTGCAATTTATTTCTTTATGCTACCTAATGTGATACAAAAATTCCCTTCCTTATATAAAATTACTTTTATTATTCAAATTAATTTTATAATTTCCCATAACTTTAATTACTGCAGTTCGTTTTATGGTAAAAATGAATTTGTTTATCGAGAAAGCGGGGCACGGGTTTTTCTCGTCGCGGTGTCGATGTGTATCACAACATAATTAAATGACAACGTTGAAGATGCAACACAAGTGATGACAAATGTAATAAAAAATTAACAACTATGTTCTTGCTACTTTTGATTAAATGGAAGATACGGAATTTTAATTTAAAATTCTTTTATTGATAGTTTCAGTTGATCTATATTCTTAAGCCTTGAGGTATCCGACTACGTTCGGAAGAGTGATTTTAAAAAATCGCAAAAATGGATAATTTTCATGATATTTAGTGTCCCTTAGATTAGAATACATGTATAAAATTGCTTTAAGAACATTTTGACAAATTTTTTTTATTTAAATACAATATTTTGGCAAAAAATTAACTTAGAATAACCTTTTTTCAAAATGTTCCGCTTTTATAAAAAAATGATTCTATAATAATACTATTTTGCTTAGATAAAGTAAAGACTTCTCCAGAGAGTCTGAACACGGACTTTTGAAAAATTCACATTATTTTCAGAGTTACCGCCAATTTCTCCCCTCTGTTGTAGTAAAATATGAATAAACCCACTTCTAAGTTATATAATTCAAAAATTCTAGTTCAGCCTCTGTGCAGAGATCTGAAATATATACAGACAAAATATTATTATAATAGAAGCATTTTTCATAAATGGAGAATGTTTTGAAAATGGGTCATTCTATGTTCATTTTTTGTCAAAATATTGTACTCTTAAATAATTTTTTATTGTAATACTATTCTTAAAACAATTTTATATACGTTTTCTAATCTAAGTGACGATAAATATCATAAATATTGTCCATTTATACGCGTTTGCAAAATCACAGTTCCGAACGTAGTCGGATACCTTAAAGGTATATAATATTTAAAATGCAAAATGTACTCGTATTTATATATCATTCTTAATATATTTAAAAGAACAAAAAATCAAAAAATCGAGTGATATAGAAATCAATATACAACATGAAAATGTTAGCACAGAGTGCTAAGAAGTATGTAAAAAGTGTTACTCAAAATGTACGAGTACTTTTAAACGTTCAATTACATTAACATTCAATATTTTTAAGTATTTAGTTACAGCTTTCATAGTTACCTTGTTCCCCGTAATTGATTTTGTAGCAGTCAGAAAAGATAATTTAAAAAACTCTTTGTTTTAACAATTTACAACTGCTTGGGTTCCTGCATGGCTGAGGTAGCCTAGTGGTTATGGTCACGAACTCGTGGTCGGCGTGTCGCGGGTTCGAGTCACGGTACCACTGAAGACCCACCGTGTAGAAGAGGCTGATGCATCTTTAATCTGTCGAGCTTAAAGCCTTCCCGTTGGCGTGGTGTGATAATTTGGAAAGGGAGGTGCCAGCTCCGGTGTCGTCTTCGTCACTAGACCGCGGCTCAAAATTACGAGTTCCGTCGCCACAGCCCTCGTGTTGTTTTATAGTGAGACTTTAATAAAACTTTCACTCGGGTTCTTGCGCTTTACTTTTTATTCGTTACATTTTTAGTTTATTTACTCAATTTCCACCTTAATTGCTTTTAAAATGAATAAGACAAATAATAAATCCTCCACACAAAATAGGAACTGCTTCAAACAATACTTAATTTATTCCAATGATTCATTCAGTCCCTAACACTGAAATAAAATTCATCAAAGAATATTTTTATTGATTATTAAAGGTTATTACAAATTCCATCCCACCTCAAACTTTGTTAACGAAAACTATGAATTTTTTTTTTAAATTCCATGTATTTATGTTTTTTGATATTTTAATTATTCTTAAAAAAAGATGAAAAAAATTATTATTACATTTGTAACTTTTTGTAAAAACCACAATAAAATTTAGTTATAGGATTGCATATATATGTATTTGCAACAACAACAAAAAGCGCTGAATATTTTAATAAAAATTTCTTCCAAAATATTGGTAATAAATTCCATTTTAATATTGATGCCATTTCTGAAACAAAAGAAACATGACGAACAAAAAATGACGCATGTTTAACGTAAGCAGAAAAGGCAAAAGAACTCCTACAACATAATTACCCAACGTGCGTACAGGTTCACCACAACTCTTATTATTTTCTTCTCCGGTTATGTTCCAACAGGTTACGTTTAAACAGAACCTTGTTCACACTGTATCAAAACTCTGTACTTTACACCTTAATTGCGAACATTAAAGAATAGCATGGAAATAATTCTTACCTTTTCGTCCTTTATTCTGAAGATTTCGAGCTCGCTGAACTGTAAAACGGAAACAAAAAACAATAATTATTACTTGTCTCAAAGCAGTGATTAAATACATGAAAATACAAAGAGAGAAAAGAATTAAATAGAATACTCTAATGCACTATCGGCCATTAAACGGCACTTTCACATACGAAGAACAATCACGGAAACTTTAACGTTCCAAATGGGAAACAAAATTGAAAGAGTAATTTAATTCATCACAAAAAAGGATGAGATAGCCCGAAGTACTACTTTTACGCATCATTAGACCCAAAATAATGAGAAAACATGTCTTACATGCTCTTAATATTAGCTCCAGGAGTGAAAATACGAAGAAACGTTTGATCGTGTTCTTTTTGAAACAAACTATGCAATTTGTCACAGCTGTAAGTCGTCGCAAACGATTTTAGAATTCGCCTAAAGCTAAGCCTTGTATTCTAAAGATCGAAAGTTCCAAATTAACTCGCAGGACATTGAAGCTAATTTTTTTCAGGGTATTGCACTGAACGCGTGTGGGAATATATGTTCTAGTGATTTGTCAACGCTGTGAGTACTTTGATTGTTACGTGGTTGTGGTCTATCAAGATTTTTTATTCTTCTGCTCCAGTCAATTGCACTCAATAATGCTCACATTTTTTCCCAAAAAGTAAGTTTCCATGTGAAAAGAATACATATTATATTTCTGAAGGATTAGAATTCTTACATACTGAAAAACCATTGATTCAGAAATATGTGAATAAACATACTCATTTGTACATTTATTTGTGCGTTTTTAGCAAAATAAAAACAAACGAACCATTCCGCTTTTTTTATTATTATTTTTATTATAAGATTCTTTAGCTTCAATAACAAAATACTTTTTTAAAAATATTCTGAAAAAATTCTAACTTTATTAAAAAAAATTTTAAAAAATCTCGAATGGATTTAATTTTATCAGATACTTTGTTATCTAATAAACAAATCGGTAACTATAAATAGCAGATTCAGAACAAAAATCAAACCACCATTTTCCGTGTTTCGTAATTTTAAAAACTATTCCAATTCTTCGACTTCTTGGAACTTGTTTCAAATACTAATTACGCAGATACCCATTTTTATCTGGTTTGACCTTCAGAAACGAGGCCCACTGACTTTAGCGAATAACATTCTTTCTTCAGTCAGGCGGTTATTTTTTAACTCAACCTCGCGATTGGTAATTACTAATTGACAGTGCCTCATTATGTTTACTGAATAATACTAACACACAGATATACATCGCATATATTATTTCCTGTTTATTTAAATACAGAAAAAAAAATTAATTTTCAAAACATTACAATTCCTATAAAATACATTTTACATATCTGGCTTCAAATATTCTCTATTTATACATTTGAAAAAGAGTTTGTTGGACTAAAAATGTCAATTTCCCTTTCAGGACACGGGTAACATATGTTACGTATTTTGATTGCTAACCCAACTTTTTTTTTTTTGCTTCTAATTTTTCCATTAATAGTAACTACACCAATTTACAGTATGCAGTGTTCTGGGGCGCAAACAAGGGGGAGGGAGTGTCTACGGGTCTGGAAACCCCATAGATCATTGATTCCCCCCTCCCCCGATTAATTATATATGGCACGTAAAACTTAACTCAGTATTTGCGATTAAAAATTTATATTATTAATTAATGCTAATTATTTATTCAATAATTTATTTTTTACTGTTTTTTTGTTCTCGACAATCGACAAAATCAACAGAATATGTATGGCGGCGTATTGGGGTAATTATACGAGAATGGGGGGACTTTGGACACTGGACCCCTTCTGAAAAATTCTTATGTACACCACTGGTAGCGTTAATTAACTATCGTATGCTCAAATTCTAGGTAAAACTTTAAAACTGATAAGAAAATGCTTCTCATTCAAATAAAGACTAAAAGTACAACTGTTAAGACTCAATTCATAACTATAAACTTTTATCCATTATATTTCATAAGATTTCGCTAAGTACTGTAAGCAGAAAGGGGAAAAGTTAGCCACTCAAGACACTGGTTAAGCCCCACTTTCTGTAAGTTTAAAAGCTGTCCTCAGTCAGCATTGTTTATAATATGTTTCTAAAATCTCAACGATATGTGTTTTATCTAAGGCGTCTCAGGGGTGTTAAATTTCTCTAGAGGGCTGAAAATATAAACAATTTTCCAACAGGTATAATTCTTTTAAATTTCAATTAAATAATTCGAATCTTTTACACATTATTTATAAAAGAATAGGGTTTTAGAAAAGTATAAAATGTTTAAAATATGATCATAATTTTAATAATTATAAGCATATGAAAATAAGAAACTTTTCTATAAGAGATATTTATTAAGTTTTACGTCGCGCATGCTATTTTCTAAGATAGTAGCTTTAATTACTAGCTATAAGCTGATTTATAAAGCTAAATATATCCTTATTACACTGTAGTAATATTATACTAGTAGAATAATAAATTACATTTTTTAAATAAAAAAATTACATTTTCAAAATTTCTTAAAAAAATTTCAATATTTTTCAAATATTTTGAAACACAAAATATATATTATTCTTAAATGATGTAGGGTTTAAAGAGTATGATACATTTTATAATTCTATAAAGTTTTATACATCAGAGGCTACTACTTTAGAAAATAGCGTGCGCAACGCAAAAATTACCTAATATTTTTGTTGTATGCTAATAATTTTTTTAATTATGATTACATTTTAAACATTTTATACTTTTCTGAAGCCCCATTCCTTTATAAATAATGTGTGCTAAAGATTAGAATTATTTAATTTAAATTTAAAAGAATTATACCTGTTTGAAAACTGTTTATATTTTCAGCCCTCTAAAGAAATTTAACACCTCTGAGACCCCTTAGTATTCAAGTCATTTCAGTCTCTCAAGTGAAGTTTATATCGAAAATTATATAAGAGAAATTGATGTTCTATTATATGAAAAAAATTGACAATTAGATAACGGAGAAGTTTTAACACAGCAAAATATCAATAACAATTTAAAGTAAAAATATGAATAGTATTGTTTTATTGATTGTTTTAAACTAAGCATTGTAAACTCTACAGCAGAACTTTTAACGTTTTCAAATAACGGAGTTTTATACCAAACTGGTTTCCGAAGGTTTGCTATTCATTTTATGACAACGCGAACAAAAATAACACAACTTTCACATGGAAGCATAATGGACCATACAACGTTTTAGCAATGAAGTTTTGCGATTCTATGTCTGAAATGTGTAGTATTGCCACGAAATGAAAGATAAAAAGCGGCCTATCATGCAATGACCTTGTTTCGTACAAACGATGGGGGAGAAATACTGCAAATGTCGATTGAAACGAACTCAAAAGATTGCGTATGTCAAATGAAATCAATCAAAAAAGTACACTTGAGTTACAATGTTAAACTGAAGGCAGATAGAAGTAAATCATGTCTCACAAATACAAGTTCTTTTTGTAGTAAAACGTATAATTGTAACCTTTGTAATGGAAATGAATGCCTTTTTCATTCAAAAATACCACAAAGAGTTTAAAATGAGATAAATGGAAGTGTTTAAACAAAAAAGAATAGATTCTAACATGAAATAAGCCCATCTATTTAGTAATAATGCATGCCTATTACGTAAAGTTCATTAAAAGTTATTTATCTAAAAAAAAAAGGATTTTATATATAAAACAACGATTTCTAGATGTTTCAAGTTTTATTTCGTAATATAAAATAGCGTTTATTTATTATCTAATTTTAAACTAAAAAATTAATTGCTAATATTTTATTAATTTACAGAATTCTGAGATAACTAATTTCCATTTCTGCCTGGTGCTTTTAATAATGATGTAACAATTAATATACACATATTTCTCTAACATTTATATAAAATTTAATTAACACTAATTTTAATATTTGTCTAATAATAATAAAAAAAATTAATCTTTAACTTAACACTTCAAATAATTTATAATTAAATGCTTAATAACATGTATGAAAAATTTAAATCGTAAGAGAAGAAAAATACCACAGAGAAGTAAGAAACAGTGAAAAAGAGAGGAAAAACACTTTCATTTTGACATTAAAATTTTGAAAATAGGAAAAGCGATCATATAACGCATTCGATTTTGTTTTAAAAACTTGTAAATATATGAAATAACGTATTTAGAGCTACATTTGGAATATAATAAATATTCTCAAACAAATTAATAGCAAATTTAACTGAATACATTGTTCATATTTAAAGCAAACAAATCTCAAAAATCACAGAAAACACAGTATAAAAACAATAAACTGAAGTAATAGAATAATTCCATTTGTAAACGAGAAAACAGTAAAGAAAAAAATTGGATAAAGAACAATCGAATTTTTAAAAAAAGCAGAATTTAATTTTCATTTCACTTCAGTTTCCTTATAAGATTGCAATTTTCTGTTAAAATTTATTGTATTCCAAAATGATTAAGACACTAGATAATACCCCATTCTTTCTTAAACAAAACATAGAGAAGTGAATTCATTTTATTTTGACACAAACATAGCATTTCGAAATTAGTTAAGAAATAAAAATGCTTTAGATTTCATATCAGACATGAGATAACATTGTGAGATCATTTGTTCTATCGTTTCTTCTTTTTCAAGACCATAAATTACCAAACGATAATATAAACTACAACGACTGAGCTTTTCAAAATCTACATTCTAATAGAATTTTTTTTCTTCTAGAAATTGGTTTATTACAAAAATTTGATGCTCTTTTTATTTTCTAATTCCCAAACGATAAATAGAAGCTGCATTATGGGAACTTCTTTTCTTTTCTACAGCATTATGCCGTGTCGGCATGAAAACAAGCGATATTTAGACTCAGAACCACGGAGACTTCCCAACCGTATCATGAACAAGAGAAGGGGAATTAAATTGTATCGCGCAACACTGCACGTAAATACCGACCTTGGGAAAAACGAGAAGAGGGAGGGGATGCATACATCAAGTGTGCAGTCGTATAATCACAGAAAAACACGTGAGAGAGGAAAAAAAAGAAAAAGGGTAGGTAAGTGCCAGGTACGAAGAAAGTGCGACAGTAAGGTCAAGTGGACAAGTCCAATGCAGCCGGTCACAAAGAAAGAGCATTGCTCTTTTCAAATTACAGGAAATGCGATTCAAATTACAAAATGATTACTTGTTTTTTGATAAAAAAAAAAAGGCATTCTTTGGAAAGAAAATCATAAATTTTACAAGGCTTTAAAGCACAAAAAAGAAAAAATGGCAAATTTCTACACTTCATGAGAATAGTATTAAGTAATCGGTTTAGGGAAGTGGTTAAGTGTATTATATTCCTTGCTATAAAAGGAAGAGAATTTAAACTATTCATTTATCTTCCGAACAACAGGCATGAAAAAGTATTATTTGCTAGAACAGGGGTGAGCAAATAGCGGCCTCCAAAGAGTTTTTTTTTTGCGGAGTGAACGCTATTTGTGAGAGAGGAAGCAACACAACCGTTCTCTTCCGCGTTTTGAACCCTTTCCACTCCATGGTCTTGGGATGGGGGTGGTTTCTTTCTGACACCTCGAATTACACACGGAGTTTAAGGCTGGCTCGCAGGTGTGTCCAGCCGTTGAGTTTTCTCATGGTCATAGGTTGCCGGGGCGATGTCAGATGAAAGGACCCCGCAATATTTAGGGGTGCAGGTGTGCATAAGAACGGTGTTGTTCTATCCACCTATTACTACCCTATTTACTTATGAAGTCAGTGTAAAAAGTTAATCGTCTGCAATTGCCGAATAATGCGCGCACGTGCGGCCGATCAGACTAGACCCAAAAAATCTCGGAGAGTTTTCCAATTCATGGATGAACAGTTTATTACATTCTGTTGGGAAGTACATTACTTTTAGATACTTTAAACCCGGACACCCTGTCTAATGAATGCAATTATTTAAAAAGGTGCGGCCCTCCGGTCTTTTCCACTCCAACAACGTGACCCGTGAGCCAAAACAAATTGCCCACCCTTGCACTAGAAGATTAAGTACTAAGAGATGATTATAGATGCACTGTTATTTACTCTATATCCACCCCTGATGAATTTTAACGATAACGAATTATTAGTAGACGATTATATATATTCCTTTCTGACTCAACTCTTCTCAACTTTCGTGACGAAGTATGCTTCAACATACAATTTATTGTTACGATTTTTGTGTCATGAATGCTTAAAATTGTGTAAATAATTTATATTTTGATGTGTTATTCGTTAATATTACTCTCTGTTGTATTTATTTTAAGCTAAAATTGTAATATTAGCAAGCACAAGATTCATTCCTCCCATTATAAACATTAATTTGTGGATCAGTTATTTTGTGAATTAATTAAATTTTAATTTAAATAACACGTGATTCTTAAGTTTTAAGCACTACACATTTCACTGCAATTAGAAATTTCAATCTTTTAAAGTAAGTAACTTTATATCAGCTGTCAAAAAATCATTTAAATTGATAAATTTGTAAAAATTCAATATAAGGTAAGCAGGGGTCTACCCAAAACCGAAAAACACAGCAAGAAGTGTATGAGACAAAAAGTTTGGGAATCTTTGCACTACACCAAGGGTATCAAACTCATAGGCTAACTTGGGCCATAAAAACAAGGCTTAATTTGAGGTAGACCGCAAAAAAAAAATCAATATTCGTAGAAACGTAAGTTTATTTCGAATAATGCATTATAATAAACATAAATAAAAAAAATAAGAAAAATTTAATGTTTACATCTTGACACTTGACATCTCTTCTCTACTACTATTTTTCCTATTTCGGGAGAAATTTTGATACTTTATTATATAATATTGTGTGCCGATGTACTGGCCGGGCAAAAAATGTTCATCATGGGCCGCGAGTTTGACACCCCTGCTTTACGCCATACATATAAATGCATATACAGAGAGAGAAATATGTTTTTAATTTGTATTGATAAAAATAAGGAAAAAATTAGTGAAAAGGGCTCCAATTTACACAAACATTAAAATTTATCGATCAATTTTAAATCTTGTTTTCAAACATAAATATGACAATCCCTGTGTGCATGCGAAGGAATATATTTGAATATAGTTATGGATAAATGCTTTTGTAACAATCAACAAATATTATTAAACAGATTATTCAAAAATTATACGCTACTTATTAAATAAACTTCTTTCCCCAATTCTTAAAAAACACAAACAAAAACAAAACACTGTTTAGAATCTAAACTCTCAGACACTAAGAATGAAAAACATATGCAATTATTTAATATATTACTCTTACAAAGTACAAAATTTATCAGATTCACTCAATTGGATTAGGATAAGAATAAATATTGCTTTAGAGCGGTACATTATCATTCGACTAATCTCTAAAGCCGATTTTGATGACTGTTTCAGTCGGTATCCTCTTGTCATAGCCATCATGATGACTATGTCTATCGAATCCGTGTAATGTTAGAGGTCGTGGTTATCAAAATGATGAGAGCATATTGGATTCTTAATACAACTTTTATTAAGAATAACTTATATTACAATTCTAATTGACAACTTTTTAAGTGAGAGTTAACACTCTCAATTAAACCTTATATTCAAGTCAGATCAGCGCAACTAAGATCATTTTATATCTTAGTATAATAAATTAACTGATTCATCGAACTTCTTATACAAATTATTACCTTTTGCAAGAGTTCCTCAGTGATTGAGTAACACCATAATAATGTAACTTTTATATGCAGAAGGTTCCAACTTCTTTATATTTTAATTTACATGAACGTATCTTCCTCAGAGCTATAGGACATCTAACTCTTGATCCGAATGATTCCACATAAGGTTATCTCTAAACTTGCCGCTCTTTATCATCAAAGCTTCATCACTTCAAGTATATCTCATTTACATATTCTATTCGTTTGTCTTCTTGGTATTGGTTGGAAAAGGTTTTGCCATTAATCGTGGCCCTCAAAGAACATAGGAGAGTTAGAAGAAGGGCCGAAGCGTCACTTTTCCCAAAATTTTTCCCATTAAGTTGATACTACCTACTAATTTCAGAATTTCAGTTTGGTAATGAAAAAAAAAAAATTTAAAACGGTACACTGCTTTTAAAATTTCCCAAAGCTGTATGTAGTATTTCCGTTAGCAACATTAAAAAATAGGACCTAGATCCCCATGATAAACATTTTGCCCATTACAAATACATTAATAACAAAAAATATTGTAATCCACGAGCACGAAACTGGTTTGGAGATCTAAAGCACGATCTTCTTAAATATTTAAGGTATCCAACTACGTTCGGAACCGTGATTTTAAAAAAGCGCATAAATGGATAATTTTCATGATATTTAGTGTCACTTAGATTAGAATACATGTATAAAATTGTTTTAAGGACATTTTGACAAAAAAAAAAAAATTATTTAGATGCAATATTTCGGCAAAAAATTAACTTAGAATAACTTTTTACAAAATGTGTTCTCTTTTTATGAAAAATGCTTCTATTATAATAATATTTTGCCTGTATACAGCTCAGACCTCTGTACAGAGGTTCAATTATGATTATTGAAAAATTCCCATCATTTTCAGAGTTACAACCCATTGAAATATATAATTATCGGCATTTTTTTCTTAAAATTTCTCCCCTCTGTCGTAAAACACGGATAAACCCACTTCTAAGTTATATATTTCAAAAATTCTACTTGAGCCTCTGTACAGAGGTCTGAGCTATATACAGGCAAAATATTATTATAATAGAAGCATTTTTCACAAAAGAATATTTTGAAAAGGGGTCATTCTATGTTCATTTTTTGTCAAAATATTGCACTTAAATAATTTTTTTATTATAATACTATTCTTAAAACAATTTTATATACATTTTCTAATCCAAGTGACACTAAATATCATAAATATTATCCATTTATACGCTTTTGCAAAATCACGGTTCCGAACGTAGTTGGATACCTTAATTTTGATGATTAACTTCTGGATAATTGCTATAAAAAATTGGGGGAGGGGGAGTAATTCTATTAATTAAAAAAATGAAATACAAAAATAAACAACTTTATGGCAAGTATTTTCAGATTTGATATGATTTGTTATTAACAACGCATTCTAAAAACCCAAAGCAAAGGTACTGACGACGGACCTCTTTTGTTTGTAATATATATATATATATATATATATATATATATATATATATATATATATATATATATATATATATATATATATATATATATAATTTTGTTTTATTTTTTTTAATTTGGCCTGAAGCAACACGAGGGCTATTGGCAACGGACCACACCACTTCAAAGTGAGTGCTTTGCCTGGACAGATTTAACGTGTATTAGCCCTCTACACGGCGGTTTTTCAGTGGTACTAGGTTTCGAACCCGCGACTCGACAATGCTGATCACGAGTTCGCTACTATGACCACTTGGTCACCTTGTAGTTTGAATCTTGGTCAAATGATTAAGACACCAGAACTGTCACCTCATGTGAGTATTTTCAGAACAATTTTTTTTTAAATATCAGTAATAAATAAATAATTCATTTCCATCAATCAAATGTTAACACCATGACAATACCAAAAGGGAAAAAAACAATTGCACGACTGAAATCTTGAAGCTTTGACAATTGCAATGACATATTTTCAATCGACTCACTCTATAGCCGGGCTGGGCGTTGCGTCGATCATGATCGACCGGTAGACCGCTAAGACATTTTGGGGGGTGACCGCCTGAAGATTTTAGCAGTCAGTAATTATATACGGACAAAATTGACTGGCAGTACGCAGACTCTCTCTCTCTCTTTTAATGTATTTTGATTTGTTTCGTAATAAAGCATCATTTGATATAATCATATTTGTGGCTATTATTATTATTATTATGTTTGTATCTTGCGTTTTACTTTAAACGCGGTTTTAAAAGTGTTATAAACAAAAGGTAAGTACACATTCGGTATTTATTATTAAGTTATAATGATAACATTTTCCTTACCTTTGACATTGGGGCTCACAAGAATTTTTCAAGAAAAGGAGGGGGAGGGGGAAGTCGAGGATCGAAGGTTGCTATTCTCGTATCATACCCCAATACGTAGGCAAACATTTTTATTTTGTTATTTTGACGATTGTAGGGAACAAAAAACAGCAAAAAGTAAATTACTGAATAAATATAATTAACATTAATTAATAAAAAAATACAAATAACAAATAGTTACATTTTGCGTACTATATACATGGGATTAAAATCAATCGGGGAAAAATCAAGGACTATGAGGGAGGGTCAGGACCCGTGTATTCCTCCCCCCTTGTGTGCGCCACTGGGTGGACCGCAACACCTAGAAAAAATTACAAGTAGCTCGTACCCTGGAAAAGTCTGCCCACCCCTGCTCTATAGTATTCTAATAATGTTAAAAAACGAAAGAGTTTCAAGAACTAGTAACATTCATTTAGGTAAACGAAACACACACTCGATTCAAAACAACTGATGAGGTTTGATATCGACATTTAAACTAACTCCCATTTTAAATTAAAATAAGCAATCCATAACGAAAAAATTCTGTAAAAAAATGGCTGAGATTATTTTTTATGAGGGGAAAAAAATAAAAGTTTAGATTAAGTTTTAAGTATCGTTAGGATTGTATGCACGTGGAAATAAATATCTTTCAAACAGGCATCTCGTGTAACCTGAGCATTTTTGATTAAATGGAAAAAAGCGTGAAAATGACACATCCGATGTGTCATCGGAATACAGACTAGGCCAACAGATAAATTTTATTTACTTTATTTGATCATAAAAATATCGAAATAAAATCACTTCGTGAGCTATCGAGGTTCGGTTTCGTAATTCTGAATCACGGTCAGATAATGAGGATGACATTTGAACAGGCACATCAGATTTCAGAATTCCGGCACAGGTCACGTAAAATCTTTGAAATATTGGCGTCATATCGGATGATTTATTTGGCGCAAGGGTCATCATTAACCAAAATGCGCCAAATATACTTTTTAACTTAATGGAAAAACCTGTAATGGCATATATCGGTGATTTTGACATGATACTAAAAATATGAAAAGGAGAAACGTAAGCTTTGGTTGACCGTAAAAAAAGTAGGAGCATTTCGATATTGCGTCCCCTGAGTTTATCGAAGACATTAAAATGAGGTGAAGAAAATATCATTACAAGTTGGGATCATAAATCTTATATCTACTTAAAGACAATAGTCATCTGAGGGGAAAATGACATGTAAATTAACTTTCTTTTCTTTTTTTTTTTACATTGCGTAATACAAATGTGTGTGAGAGAAATTATATTCACTTAATAATTATAAATCAGGCGTATTTCTGGTAGAATGATAGTTAATGAACATCGTACCTCAAAGCAACAGGAGGGCTATTG
>BMAV01016797.1:96781-133047 GCA_019973955.1 Trichonephila inaurata madagascariensis | reverse complement strand
TTAAAATATAGGAAAATGCTGTCCTGTTTTTATCAAATAGTACTATTTCCTTTTAAATCTTTTTTCTACAAGGAATTTAAACAAATTTTTAGGCTTTACCTTTTTCACAGTTACATATATTTAATAGAAACATCAAACACCCAGATAAAATCAGTCGTTTCATAGCTAACGGTACACATTTTTTGATTCATTATTTAACCAAAATTGATATAAATTAATATATTTTTTTAAGAATTAAAGTTATATTGCGTTTTATTATTTATTACTTAATTATTTATTTAATAATAAATTCGTATACACTGTCTATTTTCTTCTATCAAAACTGGATTAGCTTTGTCAATTTTTAGAAACAAAAACATTCACAAGAACTTAATGAAATTAAATACAAAATTTTCATTTTTTTTTGAAAAATAAAACATTTACTGAGTATTTAGAAAATAATCTGATTTTTTTTTTTCTTTTCATTGTCTTCTTTAGCATCAAATTCTCTGCAAATTGTTCTATGTCGTCAAATGTTTTGTTCATTTCATCATTGGAATGAATATTCATTTAAATAATTGAGCATAATTTTCATGATGTCCCTTTATTTCGGATGACGTGGGAGCAGGAATTGCATTTTTCATTTCATTCCCGTCTTCTGAATCTGATTCAATGTTATTCTTTGAGCTTTGAACAAACTCCAAAATGTCTTTGACATAATTGGGGCTGTACACACATTATCATCATCTACTGCAACAAATTCTTTCAATGATACAGTAGGACAGTCCAATAATACAGAAACTTTTTCAAATGTTTCATTAAGTGTCTGGTGTTTTCCGCGTTTTGTTCATTCCCAGAAGGGAAATCTTTTCGTTTCGCGTTAAGAGATAAAAAAAAATGTATGAAAATACATAGTAGTTTGTCGAAACCGTTGTATTATTTCGTGTTAACCGATATTTCGACTACAGCGTTTTCGCGTTAAACCTTTTTCATTGCATATAAAAAAAAAGAAGGAAAAAAAACGAAGGTTAAAAATCCTAAATGTTTCATAAGTCATTAATAATAAAATTAGTTGCAAACAACAAAAACATTTTATTAAAAGTCAATTAAAATAAAAAGGGAAAATATTACTAATCAGTACTCTGAAGATTTATCAGAAACATTCGATATTTTTTTTCATGTTAAACATTGTTACACTTCACGGTGGTTTGTAAATTTAATGAGTTCACGGTTTTCTGTAAATTATATAAATAGCTAACAACTGAACTATGTTGTACAAAGTGTAAATCAATCAAAAAAATAAAAATAAACCACCCGCTGTAAAACTTAAATATAGGAAGACACACACATCTTTTAACAAAAACTTTGGCTTCAACAGGGAAAAAAAATCTTAAGCTATTTCTTTTAAAATAAAATCATGGCCAGATGAATGTGTTCTAAATAAAATACTATTGTGCAACGTAAAAATTTTTGCGTACTACATTGGTAAAATTAATTTACAAAAAAAACTTCTCGTCAAAGAATTAAGCAAAAATAAGAATAAAAAATTAAGAATTAAAAAAAAAATAGAATATGATGTCAAAACATTAAATAAAAAACGCAATTCTAAAGAATGAAAGTTTGGGGTTCAAAGAAAAAAGATATTCATCCATTTATATATAAAACAATGGAACTAACTTTTTTAAAAAATCAAATTTAATACTACATAATTACAAATGTAAAAGAGCTTTTACCCAATATACAACCGATCCATTATTGTTCCACTGAACGGTCAGAAAACAATCTACATCCTGTTTTATTTCTCAAAATTTGATATAATCGATATATTTGTTATTGTTATTTTTTATCTATTACATCCAAAATCATTTTAATTTAATAGCAATATATTCTCGAAATTTATGGTTTGATGCACTGGTGAATCAGTACCTAATATAGTTAATTTCATTCAATATTCTAAAATATGTTTACTAATGCATGTAATGATTCATTGATCAAAACACAACAAATACAACATTAAAAAAAAAAACTTTAAAATTTACACAGAAAATAAGTTTACTTACAAATATCTATAAAATATATTTCATGGTTTAATTTTTAATTCTTATTATAATTTTACACATTGTCGAATCATTTGATACCATTAGTTAAATAAAGAAATCAAAAAGCCTAGTAGAAATACAGAACAATTTTTGTTTACATAAAAAGTATCATTTTATGGTTTATAAAATCATGATGCGCAGGTGCATAACTAAAACAAGTAAATGTTTGTATTCAAGAACACTATGAATCACGAAATCGATTTTTATTTGTTTTGGGGACATCCTGAGATCGTCTGTTGGAAAAGTTTAGATTCGTGCCAATTAGAAGAAGAGTTCTGGCACGATATGTAATGCAACGAAGGAAGAAAAAAAAAAATGGCTGAATCAATGCACAAAATGGCGCAAGACGTTCAAATAAAATAGAAAAGCATAATGCAAATTTTGACTAAAATGGCAATTATCTTTACTAAGTTTTATAAATGTTGAACTTATAGAAGGGCTATAATGATAGTCGAAAGAATATTTCAGTTATAAATCAGAACTCAATTTAAAGGCAAAGAGCTACTACATAAACTTATATTGCCATTTGTAAAAAGACCTATGAAAAATCGGAATTGAAGATAAATTAGGTAATACCAGTCGTACATTATAAACATAATAAAGGAGTTAAAAATTTAATTCTATATGTATTCGTATTAATATTTAATTCAATATTTTAAGTAATCAATCTCGAAATTCTGTCTCTAATTGTACATCAATAGAACACTTGGCTTCCAATTTCAATTCTGGACTAATACTAATGCTCTCATGGGCAAAAAAGTTGCAAAATGAAAATAAAATTTCACTTTTGGAAAATAATAAAAGCACTCCCTGATAACTAATACCAAATATTACGAATCTTTACAAAACATATTTATCTTAAAGTTAGCAGTAAGCCTTTCGGATAAATAAATAACTTGGTAAAGAAGCTTGTTTGTGCAATCCTTGGATTGGAGGAATATTTCGCAAAACCATACCATGAGGTAATGATGACGAATTTCTCGATATTTATCCACGATAACTAATGACACCTTTGTACTTCAGATCCAAATGCTGTGTGAAAAATAGTAACTAGAAACGGGTTCAAGCAAACAAACAAAAACTCGCTTCTTTGGAAAAAAAGATCTATCAATCCAAATAACACATTTCTTGATTGACCTTGCTTCAACTGACTTAAGATGTAACAGTCAATCAATAGAAGTTGGTATTGACTTTTCACATCAGTAAAGAAATGGGCTTACTGTTGTAAGGATGGTGTTATTTTCTGGGGCGAATTAATTCAGTTTGACAGAAAGAAATATTCATATTTCATATGATTCGGGTAAAAAGATAAGATCCTATTTATTGTATTAGATTCGGAAAGAGCCTAGTGCAGAAGTCTTCAACCTGAGTTCCTTGGAACTTTGACATGGTTTTCGCAAGTGATTGCTATTTTGCTAAATCAAAGAGCCAAAACTTTAGTTATTTTCATAAAAAAATCGAATTCTTAAAAGCAGTTTGTTTGTAAAAACAAATATAAATAAATATTTTATGGAAATATTTTAAGTTAAATCCTAAATTTTGCAAAAGCCACGTGCTTTAAGCATGAATGAATATCAGAAGGCTTGCCAATGAAGAAGGAACGACATATCAACAGATTCGGACGTTAAAGTCTAAATTGAAGTAGGAACAGCTCCTAAATTTTAGGTTGCAAATTTTTGCAGATTACGAAGAAGTTTCTCTCACAGTCATAAGCCTTTAATACTATTTTGAACAAAATGTATTTAACTTAAAAATATTTCTCATAGTACGTGACAACAAAATATAGAAGCAAATTAAGGCAGCCTTCGGCTAATGTTAAAAAATAGGGGCCAAATTTGGAATATTTTTTCAGATATAAAAGTACTCAAACATTAATATTATATTCTGGCTTCACTATCCTGTAGAGAATCACTTATTTTATCATACTACTCATTTTTATCAGAGTTGATACATTTTTTCTTTTATGAAATGTATTTCGCTTTTTTCCCCCTATACCGTAATGCTTAATTGGCTATTTCTTCACATGTTAAAAGGAAAAACTAATTATTTATGAAATATTTTGAAATTTTAAATATACTATATTATAGACAAATGCATGAGTCACAATGTTACAAATTTTTATAAAAATTAAGGCATTTTTTCTGTCCGAAAATGTACTCCACGTCAAGCTCACGCACTCGTATATATGACGAGAACAGCCTTAAAGCAGAATATAAAATTCGACTGCAGATAATTTCAATATACCTAAAATTTGATAGCTTGTGTAAACAAATGCAAACACATATTCCAGTTATGAAATATAATGCAATGGTAGACGACAGTTGAAGTTCGAATTAATCAATAAATTAAATTATGTTAAATTCTATTTAAAAATATACAATATTTTTGATTGTCTTTACTTAAAATAAATGTTGATCTTTAAATATTGTTTTAAGGTATATTCTCCTAAGGCTTGGCCGGGGTTCCTGAGAAATACCTTACAATCTTAAGGGTTTCGTGAGTCGACAACTGGCCTAAAGTATATTTCCCTTCCCACACAAGCCAGAAAAATCGAAAGTTACTGAATAAATTTACTTAACTTTGATTCTATATCAATCGTATTCTCAACGAAAAGAAATTCCTCACACAATAAACTAATAAAACAGAAGTTCCCATGCTTAAATAACACATTTTGTAAAATAACAAAAGGAAAAAACTTATAGACAAAAGGAGATAGGGGGAAAATGTCCATGTTACAACTTAAACGATACGACAAATTCTCTCCCCCCCCCCCTGTCATGGTTGCTTTTCAGTACACTTCCTCATCAAGTACCATATACGCGAGAATGACTGGATTAATGATACCTGCTACTTTTTGGTGACTGAAATAAAAGATACGAGCAGTTAACCAGCAAAATAGGTCGCCAGTCCTACAACGGTACAATACAGAGAAAAAACAATGCACACACACACAGAGCAAAAAAAGAGGCGTCTTTCTTTTTGTGTTAGGTTTTCCATAATAAATGCGAGACTGAACAACAGCCTTACAATGGAAGTCAAATGACCTCTCTAAATGATGCGTCGGCGAATCGCCTCTAAGTGAATGACCCACATTTGGACGCGAGTAAGGGCAGGAACTCTTTTGGAAACGGAAGCGTCGTTCAGCACAAATAAACCATCCACCACAGACAGCTATGGAACCTTGAAGCAGAGTGCGCAGGTTAAGCTATGGAATAATGCACCCACCTGACGATGACTAAGTAAGCATGACGGTAGAATCATGACAAGCATTCAAGTCGCATGCTGTAATTAGCTTAATGGAAAAATGGTGTCTAAGTCAGTTTTTGTCTCATAGCCACTCATAGAGGAAAAGATAGTTACTATGTTTTCCAGAAAAAGGAATTTTTAAAAGTTAAACAAAAATTGCCCGAAACGGAGTTTTAAAAAAATTTAAGGTCATCGTAACAAACCTTTTTGACTCGCAAGACCTTTAGAACAATAAGGTGTTTGGCAGAACCCCATTTCCCACACACATACTTAAAACATATCTTAACCCTTTATCGACCGCATTATGATTTACTGCAGTTTTTTTCATGCAATATGTTTCGCCCCCCCCCTTGAATCTCTACATTGAAAATTAAGGGATATACATAAGCAAAATACTCAATTTTGGGAAATTTAATCCGTTAGAGCTAATTAATTAATTAAAGATATTTAAATATAAAATTAATTATATACATTGTTCACTTAAAATAAACGGTCAAATCGATTTCTAACGTCTTCATTAACATACAAAAAGACACTTAACTTTGGACATTAACTATTTTTTCGGAACAAAAATGATGTCTCCGCAATCCGCTGAAAACGCAATTTCTGCTATAAAACGATTCGCCTTCCCCG
The DNA here is from genome assembly GCA_019973955.1 of Trichonephila inaurata madagascariensis. Lineage (NCBI taxonomy): Eukaryota > Metazoa > Arthropoda > Arachnida > Araneae > Nephilidae > Trichonephila > Trichonephila inaurata. Next base: position 127,090 of record BMAV01016797.1, on the reverse strand, counting down.
CTAAAATACCCGTCATAGAACCCGTGCTGCCATATATCTTGGAAGGGTGGATTTAAAAGAATATTCCTGCTAAGTATCGTCAGAATATTCGTAAAAATGGTTATTCTATGTAATTTTAAAGTGAGTGGTACTTAAAATAAATTATGGGGATATAAAAATGATGTCTTAGTCAGCTTTTGTTTCATAGACACCCATAGAGAAAAATATAGTAAAGATGTTTTCTGCAAAAAGGAATCTTTAATAGTTGAAAGTTTTAAAAAATTTTAAGGTCATTGAAAGTTAGTGGTCTTCAAACCTTTTCGACTCACGGCACCTTAAAGTCTCATTCACGCCAAGGCAGTTTGCGTCGAACGTTGTGCGTCTAGCCAAAGACTTCATCTCGGGCGAGATGAAGTCTCTGATTGGCTAGACGCTGACTGCCTTGGTGTGAATGTGGTTTTAGAGCTATAAGGCAGCGTTTTTCAAACTGTGGGACACGCCTCCCTAGGGGGGGAGAGTATACCGAAATTAAAAGATTTAAAATAGCTATTTATTTACTGAAAGAAAGCAAAACAAGATACACTACAAGATACATAATAAAATTAAAATACATATTTACATTGATATAATATACTTATAAAAGTATCCGCATCACAATGTATTTTAAAATTTATCAATACTAAATTAAAAACAAGTTAAAAAATTACTAGTGACTCCCATGAGCTTGTCATGTACAAAATTTAATATTTATCTTGCTGATGTGTACGGTTTATAATTAAAGTCGTATTGTATCTTTACGTCAAAGTATATTATTATTGTTATCGTTATTGTATGGGGGACAATGAAAATTATGACTGAAAATAGGGTCACAAATGTTGAAAGTTTGAGAAGCACTGTTATAAGGTGTTTGGGGGAACCCCTTTTCCCACACACACATTTAGAAGAACATATCTTAAAATAACATTCAAAGGAGATCAACATGTTACAGGTACTAATGTAAAGACAATTAAAATCTATGGTATAAGTTATCAAAAATTTTCATGTAATTTTAATATAGTTTCCTCAATAATATTAATTTTTTTATCCAAAGATCCTACCCATGCATTATATTTAGTAACTATGATTATGTGCCTGCATTGCCACAATTTGTCGAAGTTCGGGTCTATTGAAATTACCTGCAGTCGCATTTCATATTCTGCGTTTAATTTGTTTTTATATTTTGTTTTTGAAGCCACTCATACAGAGAAATATATTTCACTTCAATACATTGCTATATAAGGGCATTAAAATGCCAATAGCTGTGTGAGAATCCTATGTATTTTGCATGAATTTGCAACCTAAAAAATTTAGCAACTAATCCTGCTTAAATTTAGATTTTAACATCAAATCTATTGATACTGTCGATATAAGTTGCTCACTCTCCTTCATTATAGGGACTCCCCCACACACACAAATGAAAAAAGGTACCTTTTTCATAAGAAAACTATTTAGTTTTGCAAAAAATTGTACAACGAGTATAAAATTATTTCGTGGAACCCGGGATAGTAAACAATAAAATATTCACAATTTAGTAGGTAGTATATGTAAAAAAAAAGTTTTAATATTCTTCATTGCTTTATAACGAAAGTTTAAATAGTATTACAAAATAAAGTTATTATGTATAAATAAAAATTTTAGTTTTAAAGCCTGGGATGAGCTTTAGATACTTGTGGTTATACAAACTTCATAGAGAACAAGAATCCATTTTACATACATATATATAGATATATATATTTGCTCTGTTGTTAGTTGTGGAACCCCTCGGAATGTCTCATGGAATTCCAGAATTCCGTGGAACACAGTTTTAAGAAAGTGATACCAGCTCCTGGGGAATGTACTAGGTCTGCAAAGGTAAAAAACACCAATCTACAGCCCCATTAGAGAGAAAAAAAAAGTTTTAAGGCAACTGCAATACACCAATAAAAAAATATCTTTATCATCAAAAGTTCTGTAAATGCTTTTCTGGAGCTAGGAAACAGTGATAAGACAATTTTTCGACAGAATGATAGAAAGGGGAATATCTCATTAACCGTATATTTTACTCACAGGCGTAGCTAGTGCTAGTCAAATCTCCTTCGGGGCCCTTTTTTCAGAAAAGAAAGACCTGTTAGAAGTACTGTAGTCACACATGTAGGGGCCCCTGTAGCTTGGGGGCCCCGTATCATTAATACGAGCTGATACAGCGGCAGCTACGCCCCTGACTTTATTTCTACAACTCCGAATTTGTAATTATATATAACGAAAAACTGAACAGCTCTGCGACCCGCTCTTTATAGCTTAAGGTCCAGTATCGATTTGCACACAGTCCAGTGAGGAAAAAGTTTCACTTGATTTGTGTTTTAATTTAAGTTGCCCTATAAAGGAACACGAGGGCTGTTGGCAACAAACTTCGCATTTTTTAACCTCGCTCAATTGACAAGAACGACACCTGAGCTTACTTCCCGCTCTACAAACTTCCAACGCTGAACTTGAGGACTTTGAGCCTCGAAAGATTCAAAGTGCGTGAGTGAGTATTTATTAGCGTCGCACTATGCAGCAACACGAGAGCTATTGGCAACGGAACACGTAATTTTGAACCTCGTTCACATGACAAGAACGGCACTTGAGCTGGCACCCCACTTTTCAAACTTTCACATCACGGCAACGTGGCTTTGAGTATCAAAAGATTTTAAATGCATCAGCTGCTCTACATGGGCGGTCTTCAGTGGCACTAGGTTTCGAACCCGCAACTCGACAACATTGTTCATGAATTTTGACCATGACCGCTCGACAGTGGTGCACACAAGGTGGGGTCTTTGGGTCTGGACCTCCCCCCCCCACAGCCCTAGATTTTTTTCCGATTGATTATAATCCTATGTATATAGTACGTAAAATTTAATTAAGTATTTATTATTAATAATTAATTTTATTCATTATTGCTAATTATTTATTCAAAGATCTGGTTTCGAGAACTAAGAATTGGAGAACACTAGCAAGAAAAAGGCTTCTTGAGAAGGCCAAGGCCAACCCTGGACTGTCGAGCCGCTGAGGGAGGAAGGAATTATTTATTCAATAATTAATTTTTTTTACTGTTTTTTTTTTTTTGAAAATCTACAAAATAAAAAGAATATGTTGGGCGGCGTTTTGAATAATGATACGGAAATAGTGGCGTTCCGCCCCCGGCACCCCCCCCCCCTCCCTTGAAAAATTTCTGTGTTCGCTACTGCCGCTCGACTATCACGGCCACCCAGTGTGGTAAGGAACACTCTGGTCTTTAAGTTTCTTCTAATAATCGCCTAGCCTGTCCTTGGATTCTATGAAAGAACCCAATATCTTTGTGTTTACTTACGACATTCGTTACAAAATGGCTGAAATTTTCAAATTTGACGAGAAAAAAAACAACTGTAAACGTCCTCCCTGAAATTTCATCTTATGTTGAAATCCTGTGTGAAACAACGCACCTTTTCTTTTATTTTTTGCATAAAGTATTTTCTATGACCTCGAATATAAATCCTGGATTAACTTTATAATACGAGAAAGTCATTCATCTTATTAATTTCGTAATCCGTATACTATATACAGCTCTTCTGAAATGCCACTGATTATTTCACAAGGTTAAGTTTTTCTGCAATTACTTGTGTTATAACTTTTTTTAAAAAAAGTTATGTTGCAATTTTTATTTTCTTGACTAACTAAAGAATGTTTCAAATTTTAAATATTCTTGAAAATATTCATATTCACTCCAATATGTACACATTGAACACAACAGACTCTTCGACGGCAAAAAAAATAATAATAATGTCAATTTGTAGGAATTTATTCGCTCCAATTTTTCCACCATTTTCATACATATTGTTCTTTTTACGTCCACATACTTTCTAAACTAAGGGTGGGAAATAACCATATATCTGGCACACAGACGACAATAAATTAAATCAACAAAAAAAAGGTGTGTCCAGCAACTGTGCAATGAAGCGTGGAAGTGATAACAATTAACCAATTTAGAATTTAAGAATTGAATGTAATTGGTGTTTTTTTCAACTATTTAGTTTATAATTTTCCAACACAAAATTTTTACTACAGATAGTTTAAATCTCATTTCTTAAGTTAATGTCAGTAATTGGTAATTAGTTCTTCTAATTACTTAAATATTTTATATAATATTAAGGTTCTGACTGCGTTTGGACCTGTGATTTTAAAAACACGTATAAATGAATAATTTTTTGATATTTAGTGCCCCTTGAATGGAATATACACATCAAATTGTTTTCAGAATATTATTACAAAAAAAACAAAAACAAAAAAAGATTATTTAAATGAGATTTTTTTGGCAAAAATGAAGAAAGAATGATATATTTTTAAAACATTCTCTTTTTATGATAAATGGCTCGGTAATAATAATATTTTGCCAATATATAGATGGGACTTCTATACCGAGGTTGACCTGGGATTTTTGAAAAATCCAATATTTGCAGAGTTACTGTCAATGGAAATAATAACGGGTGTTTTTCAAATCCTATTATTAGCCCACACTCTCTATATATTTATTTATTTATCTTGGTGAAATTTTCAATCGTTAATAAAATACATTTTAAAGAGCTCAATTGAGCTAAAATTTTATACGCATGATTATTTTGGATGACAATACAATAATCTAATTATAATTAATAAAAATTAATTGATTAAAACTAATTATTTAAAGAATTACAAATACACAGCCACGTTGGCATCATTTTTGGCGACTTGTGTCAAAACCTGAAAAGGTCTTTTTCTCATAATGAAATATGAATAAATCCACTTCTAAATATATATTTCAAAATTTTAGTTCAATCCCAGAACAGTAGTCCTAGCTATATACGTATAGGCAATACATAATATTATTTTCGAATATATCAAAATTTTTTAAATATATCATTCTTTTTTTTTTCATTTTTTTGCCCCAAAAAATCTCATTTAAATAATATTTACATATAATAATATCCGTAAAACAATTTTACATGTAGATTCTAATTCAACTGACACTAAAAAACCAAAAAAAAAGATATCCATTTACACGCATTTCAAAATCACGATTTCGAATATAGTCAGTCAGTCACCTTAACACAAATGTTAAAATATTAAAAAATAATAGAAATTACATAAAACTAAAAATTACACTTAACTAACATAACGCCCCTTACATAAATAAAAAAACAGAAGCAATTTAAAATATTGAGTAATGAAACATTTTATGAATTCAATCGCTCAATATTTTCCTTTTCTGGTCAAAAGAAAAGTTCAAAAAAAATTTTGTTAGTTGATTGTAAAGTGTGACCCAATGTATCACAAATCATGGTCGATTAGGAAGGCTGTCTTTACACAGATATGACCTTTCCCGATACAAATATGCGGTTATGGTGGAGGTAGGCAAGATAGAGAGAGAAACTTGATTTTGAACTGCTTGAGTATTCGCATATTCTACATCTGAATTATATTTACGGCAGACAACCTTATAAACGGTATCAATTCCACGGTCATTTAAGCTGAGGAAATTATTACAGTGTTCGTATTGAACCATCATTACTTTTTACATTAAATGGATTATTACGACGTAGAACCATCACATAATAATATAAAAGTTACTGTTCTTAGATAACCCTCTGGCCGGAACATCAATTTTTTTGCCGCACTTAGAAACATCCGTCTGATAGACGGGTACGTAATTTTTTTTAATGAATTTTATTACCTTAAGGATTGTTATAAATGTCCTTATCGGTCAAGAAATTGAGTAGAATTTTTAATATTTAAGTCTTTATGAGACACACTATATTAATATATTTTTATCACAAGAATGGTGATTAGAAATTATTTATATTCATGTAAAAATAAGTAAAAATAATATACCAAAAACGAAAAAAATCTAGAAATATCGGTATGATAGAAGGTGATAGATAATAAAAATTCCACATATCGTGAGTTGAAAAAAAATCGCCAAGTATCACCTCATGTCCCTCTCAATGGGTAGAGTCGAACTGAAGATATAAAAAAAGCCCACCCCAAAAATCACATCAGAACGTTATTTACAGGCATCAAAGCAAATCATCCCCGTCTAAGAGACGGATGTTCCGGTCAGAGGGTTAAAAGCACTATTAGACGTAAAACCATCATATAAAAATATGAGTGTTACCATTCTTAGTAAATATCATATTTGATTGTTTTCATTTAGTATAATAATTATTTACCGCCATGAACGAATATAATTGCATTATATAAATATAATGATTTTCATTATACAGATGCCTCATACATACAGGCACGTTTTAAGACTTCTTGAGGACCTGGGCCCCTAAACAAAAGTATACCCCCCCCCCGCGACCCTTTTATATGTACAGTATATAGCATACACTGTCAAATCAGCGGTGACATACACCCCCCGACCCCCGCATTACGGGGGGGTCAGAATGCTAGGGGGTCCAAATCCTGACTGACGCCATGTTTTTACCCTTTGTAAGATCCGGCTTGGGGCCCAAAACATGACTCTGCAGGGGGGCTAATATTCTTCGATACGCCACTGTGTCAAATACTTGTACAAACGGTAATCCGTAACAAATAAACGTGCATGACTCACAATCTCAAGAACCTAGGCGTAAACTGACTCTACTAAATGAGTAATGATGGTGCGGAGTGGAAGGCCTAAACCTAGACACAGATATGATACAATTATGCAGTGTTGCCACAGTTATCAGTTGGCATATAGTTCGAAAGTCCCAGTTTTTTACAGAATATGTCCGGAAATAACATTTGATGATTAAAATTATTCGGATCATAATCTTAGTCAGTCCGAGTCGAGAGCGACACCAAGACCTTCGGCACAGTTGGCCCATGCTTTATAACGTCCATACATGAATGTGATATTTAAATGTTTAATTTACAGTGACACAAAATATTCTAGGTATTTTTTATGCACTAAGTAGAGTTTTGTTTATAATTGTGTTTGATCTTACGAGAATTCAATGGCATTAAAAAAGAATAATCAAGCCAGATTTTATCCTTGTTTTTTTTTGCTATGAGATATTGCTCTATAAAGAGAGAAGTGTGCTTATTAATGAAATCTAATTTCATTGTTCATCCAAAATCAACTCGGTGATAATTTTTATTAATTTTTATGCATGCAAATTATGCATGAAAGTCGAAAAATAAATTACTATAAACATAAATAAAACACTGTAACTTTCATCTTACAATACCAAACTCCTCAACCATAAAACATAACAAGCTTAGAGCAAAATACGACACATTGGAATAGTTATTTATTTTTAATTCATAACGTTACATAACTCTCCGCAGAATACAACCGAACGACTAAAACAAACAAATAATGAATTTCTTTTTCACAACCATAGTTATACAAGTGTCAACGAAAATGCGCAACACAATGCAAACAGAAGTATGGGAATTCTTACACTTTACTGATAAATTATAATTTTGAATTTCAAAATTATATAGACATTCTTTTCACAAAGGAGTGGGAGGAAATAAAAAAGGTTGTGAAAATGATATTCAAAAAAAGGGTGTCATGGTTCATGACCTTTCCGTAACCGTATCTCCGTTTTCGTCACGTTTCCCTCAAATCAAACCCACCCGAAAGGTCAACTGCTGCCGTCATGCTATTCAAAACTGACCGATCCGTGAGACTTAATTTCAGCTTACACCCAACTACAAACCATATATCATTTTTATCGGAATTTGGAATGACATGTACTGGATTTAAAATCCGTAAAAAATTGAATTGATATCATTTCTAGTATTATTTTAGCCTAAAATTATTTTTACAAAGCACTGGTATTTTTTTAAGAAAGAAAAAAAAATCAATAAAAAGGATTGTTTTATGCAATGCATTGCTAAGAACAATTTTACTAGGCATTTTTTTTAATTGAAATCCAAACGATGCATTTGTGAATATCGAACTCTAACGCCGGTTATCAGGCTCAAGTTTATCCGAATCCATGCATTTTGCGATTTCATACCGGATTAATATTTTTTTTCTCCCTTTTTTGTAGTTGAATATTTACTTCAAATTAATCTTAATTTCACTCGATGAATTTTGTTCAATCTTTCCTGCCATTCAAAGAATATCTTACGAGACATATTATTCATATCTTCTGTTCTTAATCCTCCATGAAGTTCTTCACACATAAAAATCGCAAGTATCAACACTTATTCAGCATTTCTTTTTATTACATGAATTCTGCAACCAAATGCACATTACCATATTGCTACAAAACGGTACTTTACCGTTTCTCCTGTGTAAATCTCGCCAAGTTGGCGTTATTGCCAACAACACATAATATACACATAAAAAATATTGATAAGTATTAATTCGCATTGGTTTTTCATTCATTTTTGATGTATTATGAAAAAGACGTAACTGATAAGAAAACCACGACTTCTTTTGAAAATGGGATGGGACATGGTTACCAGCTGCAATATTCCGCTTGGCGTCGGTTGTACCATTTTTGGCGACTTTATCGCCTGCGCCGGCGAAACGGAAAAGTACCCTACAAACCTCAAGACAAAACTTTAACTGTGGAATTATTATTTTTCACTATTTTGCAAATCAGTTATGGAAATAGCAGTTAGACCAAGTGCCGGCAATCTGTGGCAATTTGAGCTATTCTCAGGGGCACTCCACACCACTCTATTAAGTTATGGGATAAAATTAAATCGCTCTTTTTCTCTATGCCTCGTGCATTTTTATTTAAAGGCTATTTCTGATTTCAATTCATTGTCACAAAACGATTCTGTTGAATCTGCATTGAGTGTAGTTTGTATGATTTATGTAAAAATACACCCTTTGTTTAAATGTGACTCATTCTTAGTGTTAAATATTCAATTTAAATCAAAATGATTGTGTACTACTTGTAAAATGAAACATCACTCATTGCTGTGTCATGAAAAAAAAAATTTCAGAATAAATGACAGTAAAATTTGCGGAGTTTTAAAAAGATCTGGAAGGTAAAGGTATAGATAAATCGACAGCTATTTTCAATTGCTGGCTGTCATTGCCGATGCGATTTACCGTATTTACTCGAATCTAAGCCACGCCTCAAATTTTCAACAAGTCTTTGTGAAAAATAAAAAATAGCGTAAAATAGTTTAGAACCTGCAATTGCTCTAACTTCCCCATCCAACGCATTTTTTTAAATTAGAATCCAAGCCGCACCCGATTTTCAGTAGCTTTAATTATTGGAAAAGAGTGCGGCTTAGATTCGAGTAAATACGGTAATTGTCTGAAGAAAATAAAATTGCACGTGCTCTGCTTTGCCGCTTTGGGTTCTGCTTATCTATGTGAACAAATCTTTTCTCATAATAAAAATATTTTGAGTCCAAAAAAAGTTGTTTAACAACTGAACACTCAGGATCAAACTGAAAGTCACGAATTGCTTTTGATATTGCGATATTAAGTAGAACTTTGAATGGACAAAATTCGCATTAAAGTTTTAATTTTTTATTCAACTATATTGCAGGAATACTTACATTTTATATTGTTTAATTCTCATTTTAATAAATATATTCTTAAAAGATACATAATACATAACATATGAACATTTTAATTTTTTATAATACATGTTGAAGCAATAACTATATTTTATGTTGCTGATTTTTATGTTAATAAATACCTTTAAATGATGCATAATTAATATATAATAAAACTCTAAATCTCAATTTCTGGCCTCCATTCCCTAACTCTACTTGCATTGCCGCGAGAATCGAATTGTTTCAAATATTTCCTACCCCCCCCCCCCCCCTCAGCGATAAGATAGCCGATCCCTGCGTTAGACAGTAGTAGCAAACGATTTATTTAAGCGAATCTCTTATAACTACCAAACGATTTACAAGAAAATTTAAAATTAATCCACCAAATGATTTTTAATTGCTATTTTATTCTAAAAAGTGATAAATGTCGATTTCATGCATTACTAAAACAATAACCAATTTTAAGCGGCAAAAAAAGTTTTAGATTTAGAAACAGAATTATGTTTTAATTATACAATACCGCTTTGATTCAAAATATGAAATTTGTAACAATAAAAGGAAAAGTTCAAAACATAAAGAGGCACGTAATGATAAAAATCACAGACACAGTTATAACAAAAAATAATGATCTTTAATACACGAAACAAGCGAGGCATTAAATAATGCGTTTTTATTGCTAAATTGAAAATGGTGCAACAATAAGATTAATCTGATTCAATTCCAACTATTAGATCACAATATCCTTATATTTTGTTCAAATATTCAATCGTTAATAAAAAAAAAATTTAAGGCGCTCAATTGAGCTGAAATTTTACATACACGATTACTTTGGATGACAATACGGTAATTTAATTATAATTAACACAAATTTATTGATTGAAACTAATTATTCAAAGAATTACAGATACAGCCACGTTGGCATCATTTTTAGCGACTTGTGTCAAAACTTGAAAAGGTTTTTTTCTCACGTTTTAAAGCGTTCGTTTGAGCTGCAATTTTCTGTACATTATTGTTTTGGGTGACAATATAATTTAATTAAAATTAATTGACTGAAACTAATTATTTTAAGAATTACAGATACAATCACGTTGGCTTCATTTTTAGCGCGACTTGGGTCAAAACTTTAAAAGACATTTTTTTCTCACGTTTTAAAGCATTCAGTTGAACTGAAATGTAATATATACGATTGTTTTGGATAACAATACGATACTTAAATGATAATTAATAAAAATTTATTGCCACATAATATTGTAATTCTGTCATACATATTTATATTAATTGTAATTATTTGATAAAAAGTAACTAAAATAAAATTGTTCTTTGTTGACCTAAGTAGGAGAATACTTTTAAAAAAAATTTTATATTACTTGTTTTTTTAAGAATATTAATTAAAACTGTATTGAAAGAATGACCAGTTCGAATGAATTATAAATATATAATTCTATATATAATATTATATATAATTATTCTATATATAATTCTAATATAATTATTTTATATATAATTCTAATATTATAATTATTATATATAATTCTTCTGTGCGTGTGTATGTGACTGAACTCCTCCTAAACGGCTGGACCGATTTTGATGACATTTTTTGTGTGGGTTCAAGTGGATTCGAGAATGATTTAGATTTACAATTCGGTCCGATATCGCAATTAGTTAAAAAGATATTAATAAAAAACCTTAAACGCATAATTGTTTTACCCCTGTGTGTTGCTTATTCCGCTAATGCGTGGCAAGAAAAAAAGAAATAAGAGGGGAAATTTTTATTTTTCGCACGGCCAATTAATAATATACTGTGTGTCCCAGAGTTGACAAACCATCGCATTTGTTTGTTTATACACCTCAAGGATTAACCAAAAATATTGTGCATTAATTGGCATTACGATAAATATATTTAGTGTTCATTAAAAAAATATACCTGTTATGAAAATAGATCGAGTTTTATCTTTTTTATCATTTAATTAAAACAAGTTTCTATACACATAATAGCTTCTACTACATTCAACTTAGTTCACTGTATGCACTTACTCACACACAATTGATAGGTCGAATTGTGGTAACTGTGCATGTGATGACGTCAGGTATTGTAATAACTTTTTTTATAAAAATTTTCATCAAAACGGTATCAAGTATATCAGTTTTCATCAACTTATTTAAAGAAGTTTCAAATTTTCGGAATTAAGATGTGTGTACAGGACAACGTCCCTGTCGGGCAGCTAGTTATTTAATAAAAAGTAACTAAAATAAAAAATTTCTTTGTTGACCTAAGTAGGAATTGACTTTAAAAAAAATTATATTACTTGTTTTTTTAAGAATATTAATTAAAGCTGTATTGAAAGTATGACCAGTACGAATAAATTATAAAATAAATTACCAAATTATTTACCACTACATTCCCATGTTGATACTACTTCTGTTAATAGTAATAGTTAGGTGACTAAAAACTACTTCATTGTTAATTTCTTTTAGAATAGGTATTTTAATTTTTTTATGTTTTTGGATTTTGAATCAAATAATTATCATTGATAATTACATGATTTTTTTCCTCACTATTCAGTTCTTTATTTTAAATAATTATTACTAACCAAATAGTGGATGTTTAAATCAAAAATAAAGATCCTAAAACAATTAAAATAAACAAAAAAAAGATTGCATTTTGTTCACTGGAGCCATGATTCTTTCACATATATTATTTTTACAGAACAATATAATCTAATATCAAACATTTTTAATAGAATATGCATAATACATGCACAAATACATCATGCTTATGCATGCGAAAAAAACGGACATAAAAATGCAATTATGGTTATTCTGAAGATCATAACACTCGCTCCAATGGTTTTATGCACAATCAAATATGAAATGAATTCAGGGAATGGAAAAGCCATGATAATAAAAAAAAATATTCAAGTTTGATCATAACAGCAATTATACCACGAGTATTTCAGAAACAAAATAAAGACATCTAGATCAAAATTATTAACAAAATTGTAAATACGCAAATTTTGAAAAAAGCTGTTATGATAAGAGGGATAATTTAATCTCAATAGAAATTCGATAATAATTACAATTATAAACATATTGTTCTATTTCTTAGACATTTTTAATAAATTAAATCTAAAATGGTGTGGTTATATGCGAGTAATATACAACAAGAACATTAAATTAAAATATTACTTTATTTAAGCTAACTATTATTTCCAAAGAAATAAATGTGAAAATATTTTTTTTTCAAAAAGTACGATAATTTCAACGGATAATTTTCTCCAAATAATCGTTTGAATGACTTAATGGTTCATTTAGTTCATTAATAATTGTTTTTATGTATAGTTGTTAAAAAATAGAACACCTATTACAACTTTCCCATTTCTCATCGTATCTTGATAAAACTGATAGCTGCAAATACTCAAAAGGGAAAATTATATATAATGTTGATATAGAGTAATTATTAACTTCTAAAAAGACTTTTCTCATAATGGAATCCTACGTCATTGAAAATTAAGCAGAGAGAATGTTCTAAGCAGCCTATATTACAAACTTCATCCGAATTTGAGAAAAGCCATGAAATAGCAATCCACTAGATTTTTTTGAGCAAACGATACATTTACAAAACTTTTAACATTTGTTTTATTAAATTATTTTTTTAAAAGTTTTTTTCCATTTAATTTCTAATACAATTATCGTTAAAATAAAAGACACCTTTTAAACTAATGCAAAGAATTCAAGAAAATAAATAATTAATTGCTCACACATAAATTTTTTCCAATTTTGAACGTGAAAAATGACTCGCAGATTAAATATTACAAGTTAATATACGGCCTTAACAATACATATAGCGTGATTAAAATTTAAAATCAAACTAGGTACTATCAGGTCATATATATTTTCTTTGACATTCTGATAATGATGTTAGGTTACTTTTCGTATAAGATCCACACTTCGGTTAGTTGAGAATAGCTTTACACTCATTTTATGATTATCATTTCTTTGAATTATTTTTAAGTATAATTTTGTATGCATTATATTTCTGTAATAATTTGATATTTTTTTTCAAAATATGACTAACTTTTCATTTAATTTTTCTGAAATTTTGCTTATTGTACTTAAGCTTTGGGATATTTCCACATCAATTTACCGAGTCCCAAAGTGAAGAGGAGGAAGTTAATTAGATTCAGACTAATAAAGGGAAGACTTATAGTTTAAGAATTCATACTAATTTAACCCCATGTATTCTATCCTTAGCCAAAAATTTCTATTTGACTCGTTAGACTCCATTCTTATACAGTGAAATACGTTTATCGCGAAAACGCTTAAGACAAAATATCGGTTAACATGAAATAATACAACGATACCAACGAACTACAATGTATTTCCATGCATTTTTTAATCTTTACACGAAATGAAAATTGCTGAACCCGAAAAGATTTCCCTTCTGGGATTGAACAAAATACGGGAAACACCAGCCGCGCAAGCTAGATTTAAGAGGGGTGTGAAATGAAAGAGAGGTTTTTCACGTGTTTCGTAGAAAAGAGGCTAAATTCGCTTGGCTAATAGCCTGTGACACAAGCCAATTTTGTTTAATCTTCGCTATTTCACCCTCCATCCCTACAAACGCCACACTAAAACATCTAATCTCTCAACAGTTGGCTTTGAAATTCGGTGACTTACATCGCAGTGTGAGTAAAAATCAGTGAATTTGGTTCGCATTTGCAAACGCAATGGCAAAAAGCTTAGGAGGAAAGCAAATTTCTATTTCGCTTAAAATGAAGATAGAGCTATTGATGAAAAACAGAAGACGAAAACGGAAATCTATAAAAATTTCGTATTTCTAACTCTACTTTATTAACAATAATTTAAAAAAGAGAGCAAATTACGTAAATGTTTGAAAGATTTTTATTAAATACATGCATATTCCCATATCTATATAAATGAAATGTACTCTGATCAGGGGCGTAGCTACCGCCGTATCAGCCATATCAATGATACGGGACCCCCAAGCTACAGGGGTTCCATGACCTGTAAGCAAAACCACTATAACATGTTAAGGGGCCGCAAATAAGGGGTTCCAAGAAATTTGGATACAGGGCCTACTCAGGTCTAGCTATGCCAATGACTCTAATAAACTTTTTCTTTGGGGGAATATCCTTTAACACGAAATTCTTAATTCTTTTAACACGAAAAAATATTTCAGGCCCCACAGTTTCGAGTTGAACGATTTTCACTGTATTTTGTTTCATTTGACTTTTTTTCCTTCATTTCACATACCCTTTCAGTTGTTTCACATATAATGAATTTTTTTAACTACAGTCGAACCTCCATATAACGAACCTCTATATTGTGAATTTTTCTATATAGCGAACTCTTTCCTGGAACCAAGAACATTTCACGAATTTCTTCGTAAAATAACTTCCCAAAAGAGTAGTACATTTTCTATATAACGAACTTTTTCTCTTTAGATTCAATCTTTTTATCCCTATTTTTGAAGTATTTCTGGACATTTCGAATTATTCTCTCTTTTAGCACATTTTATGGTGGTCATAAATTTTTAACTGGTTTTATTAGGTACCTAACTCGCCGAGAGCAACAGAATTCTGGACATTTCATCCAACAAGTGCAACCTTTAACACCCAATGTCAAGTTCACTGGAAACATCTTCGATATCCCCTTTCACCTTCAGTAGTCTCATGTTCTTGAACTGGTCTCCGTTTATTTGTAGTATTGATCAGTCGTACGGGTAACTTCGTTTCTTGTAACTCGAAAATGTCAAAACATAAGTGCTTGAGCATCAAAGAAAAAAATTTAAGTCTTCAGGAAGTGGATAAGGCCGTAAAAAGAAACTTTTTTTTTATTTTTTTTTTTTTTTTAATAGACAAAATACGTAAAATATAAATAAATTTACAAAAAGGTGTGAATATTTACTTTTTTTAATATATAGTGTTTATAAATTTAAAATTTGTTTTATATGGTTTATTAAGAAAATTGAAAGATGAACCTCCATATAACGAATTTTCCATATAACGAACTTTTTTCAGGGATTTAGCGACTTCGTTATATAGAGGTCCGACTGTAATTTTCTTCACATTATATACATCGCATAAAAAAATCGGCACCATGCATAGATCCTTATCCAAGAAACAGATTCTTTCATCCAGAATACCTTGCCTTATCTTCTATTCTGTCAATGGGCTGAAACAAACCAGACGCTCCAGTAAGGCTTTCGGTATACGCTCTATTTCTAAAACGATGGCTAACAATGAATCACGATTCTAAGAAGGTTAGTGATATAACGAGGTGATGTAGAAAATAAACCTTAACACTCAATGACACTTTTTGTCTAAACGCTCAGGCGAACTTACACCTTGAGACGGTATCGCCTAGAATTTCAATGAATAGTTAAAGATAACTCTTCAAGACAATCTCTCGAACTGTTCTCAATGACCTGTGAGGTATTCGCTTAACGCCATTACAAATGATTTTAAAAACTGATTGCTTTGCACATTATACTGCATCCACGTCATTTCATTAGTAATACAAATAAATACGTGATCATGTCATTAGTTTTTAACAAAGGTGGCTATTATATTATTTATACTTATACTTATTATTATTTGCCCCAGTTCATAAGATAATCAGTTAACATTGAATCAAGAATGAGTGAATAGGTTTGTTCTGTACGTTGATAATCAAAGCTTTGGAGATGGTGTAAATCAGAGGTGTCAAACTTGTGGCTTGAGGCCCGGCCAATATATCTTCACACAATAATACATACTAAAATTTTAAAAAATTATCCCGAAATTGGAAGGATAGCAGCAGAAAAGAGATGTCAAGTGTCAGGATATGAGCAATAATTTTTTTTTGTTTGTTCTTTTATATATATTTATTATTATGTATTATTCGAAATAAACCTACGTTTCTATGAATATTGGCTTTTTTGAGGCCCGTCTAAAGTTAAACCTTGTTTGTTTGACTCGAGTTAGCTTTTGAGTTTGGCACCCCTGGTGTAAATTAAGAGGTGAAAAACATATAATTCTTATTTGTGTAAATAATTCAATATTAACCCAAATATATATGCTGACTGTTATATTATAAAATAGATAAGTTAAACTCGACTTTTTAAACACTCCACTTTTAAATGTAAATTTTAGAATTCATTTAAGTTTAATATTTACAAAAATTTATCTCAAAGATTTTAAAATTCACAAGACACACACACAAGATCAAAATTTGAAATAACGAATGGACTAAATTCATACGACGTCTGGTCACATAACTATACACACACAATCACGTGTTTCTAGTCAAATCAGTTCGCGCGTTTCGCAGTTGCTAACTTCTGTTTTTGCAGAAATTTTCTTCCAAAGAGTACATATCGGTCAATAATAACACACATAAGTAAACAAGATGCATTTGATTTAAAAGTACACGTATAATATATATTTTTTTATTTTGAAAAACTGTTTGAAATATCTTAATATTTGACCATCTTTACCAGTTTTTAAACAAAAAAAATGTATCTAATTTTTCCAAATAGAAAAACAAGTCTAAATTTAATGGAGAACACGTGATTGCATTTATCATGTAACCGTCATAAATTTAGCCCATTAATCACAATGTTAATCAAAGTATTGAAGATTTTCAGTAACGAGTTTTTAACGAATTATCAAACCCAAATAAGATATTAATCTTTTAAACAATGAATCTAAATATGCAAGATACCAACCGAAAAAAATCTCCAACTGAATAAATTTTTTATTTGTATTTTAGGTCAATATCTATTTCGGGTTGAAGTAAGGATAACCTAAAACGAGCGCGACATGGTCTTAAGATCTAAAACTAGTAATGGAATAGAAAATATTTATAATCCATGTATTGTAATTTCATAAAATAAGTTACTATAAAAAGTTACACAGAGGAAATAAGTTCTTCAATCTTGAATCCTTATATCGAAATTTAGATTACATTTGTTCAAAAAAAAAATTCTACAACAGGAAAACTATAGTAAAATATAAATATTTTTTTAAATAATCAAAGGAGGAAAAATTTTAAGGAGAGGAGGTATTATACTAAAAACCCATTCTATAAACTTTTTTATTACGGCAGTCTTTTCCAAACGATTTTTTAAAAGAACTTGTGGTAATGCGGAATACATTTCTAAACAGAAAAAATGTCTCAGGAAAATTCGCAATATTGCAATTCATATATCTGTTTATATTACTGCGTTTTTAAAATGCGCAAAGATTCTATAAACAAGCAATTTTTCCCTTAACCATGCAAATTGAAAACTTTTTTAGCATTGCAGTACAAAAGTCGAAATATGGAATACATTTTTAGATAAGAAAAAAATGAGTCAATTCAGATAAAAACGTGTAGTATAATAAAATATGTTGCTCTCTATAAGTTAGCTAAATCAGAATATAATATTAATAAAATATTTTTGCAGCAAAAAAAAAATTTTTTTTTCCGATTTTTTCATGGGCTTCATTATTTAATATCGTGCGAAAAACTACTTGAAACTTTCTTTTTCGAACGACTGAATTATCGAACTGCCGTGAAAGATGACGAATTAGTGTACGAACCAAACGATAGCAAACGAATAAAATTATTATATTCCAAAACAATTACATAACACGTAGAAGCAAGCAAATCACCAGACGAATAATTTATATAGAACTGCGCAACAGTTGATTAATTCAATGAGTCATTGAGTTTCACGTACTGTTAATAATAAAAAAAAATTAATGAGTTTAAAAAAAATTTTAATCAGTTCGTTTATTTCAAAACAATGACGCAAGTGTTAAACACATATTATCGGAAATAAAAAATGCGACTGTAATACTTTGCAACGGTCCATATTCTGTTCAAAGAGAGAAATCATTCCTTCAATTAAATTAATTTGTTAAATTATTTTTTGGTGCAAGGTAATTTACACAGTAAGGCACTTTTAATCCCATTCCAATAAATAAAAAGATTTATGTGTCAATAACAGCACAAAATCCAGCTATTGAAAGCTTGGCTACACTCAGCCAGCAGCTAAATAAAAGAGTAAAGGTCAATTATTTCTTCATGTAAGAAGGCAATAATTTAAATCTGTAAAAATTTCAGGCTAATTTTGGAAATTGTATAAATCCACATAATCAAACATTCATTCTCTTGTTTATTTTAAGAGGTCACACCGCAAAGAGTGGAAGAGTTTTCAAAATGTATGTGTGTGTCTGAGTTAACACTCCCAAATTATATGTTTTATGTACACATAAAGAATACATGTTTATGGGCTCAACAATTTATGTGGAAAGAACATTTTCTAAGAGTCTTAAAAATCTTTTCACAAACGTTATATTTACTTTTGAAGTAATTAATTTAAAAGACGTTATTGCCGATAGACCTGGCAATTTTGAACGGAAGTCAAGTAAAGAGGGTGAACCTAACGGGCACCCCACTCCGAATTTCCACATGTATGTGATGTCGTAATGTTTTATTTCTCATTTTATGTATTTCAGCTGTATTTTTTTGCTGCTGTTGTTCTTTTCTAGTCGCGACTTCCTGTAAAAAGCAGTTACTAATATTTTTTACTTCCTATTTATATATTTGTGAATCATCGCTTACTGTTACATTCGTTGGAAAGAGATAGAAGACAAAAAGCGAGATCGGATATGAAGAACACAAAATGATTTATGTATATTGTCTTGCGAAAGTGTGTGCGCCATTTGTAACACTATTGCATAAATAAATGCTTATTAAACTGGTTGCCTCGATATTTGACACTAGGCCACACACGCCATGCCAAATGTGAACTGTGAGCCTCGACAGATTTAACGTATATTTGACCTTCTACACCAGAGGTCACCAAAGTGGTGGTCACGGACCACTAGTGGTCCGCGAGAAAATTTCGCTGGTCCCCAAAAAAATGTGGAATATACTTACTCATCATGTTAAGCTATGTTTTAAGATTCATTGAAACATAATTAGATTCATAACAATAATTTAACACTTAAAAAATCCTATTAGTGTGGTCCGCGGGATTTAAATTATAAATTTACTGGTCCATGAGATCAAAAAGTTTGGCGACCGCTGTTCTACACGACGGGTAAAGCAACGTCCGTAAAGCACTGTATGCTGAATTTTTCAAAAATATTTGAGTCATTAAACAATTTGAGAAATACTTTTCACCACTGCTTAAATCAATGGAATATTTTATCACGTAATTTAAGATTGCAGAAAAATTCGATTCGATCACTGAAAAAATAGAATGTTTCCCAGGGTTCGAAAAAAACTTCTTTCGTATTAAATCCACTTACTACATACTGTTGTTTAAAATTCACGCTGAAGTTGGCGCCTTTGTTTTCCTGCACGTCACATATTCTCTGGAATAACTTATTTAATTCACGAAATTTGATGTGAAAGTACACATGAAAGAAAGTCCATCTCATCACACACCTCTAAAAATAATCATTCTTTCTTTATATATTGTGTAAATTATTTTTAACGTAGTACAGTGGGTGATCGGTTAACGAACACTTTCACGAAAGATTTTTGTGTTCGGATAACGAACACTTTCAAGAAAGATTTTTTGTGTTTGGACAACGAACACATATTCGGATAATGAACAAAACGAACACTTCTCGGCTCTGAAAAAAAATTAATATTAAACATTTGTTATCATTTTGCATAAAAAATAAGATCACTGGAAGGAGAAATGTTTAAAGCATGCTTAATATTGATAATTACTAAATAAAACTTGAATTAACAATGAATTTAAAGGTCATTCAATAATTATTATTATGACTAAAATCAATACACACTTGAATTTCAATATGAATATCAATATTTTCTGACAGCTGATAAGTTATGGGCGAGTGGATTTGCTGACATGGCAAATAAATTAAGCGAATTCTTAATTTTTTCAAACAGTGCAGACTATAAAATATAAAGGTGCCGATGACACGCTACCACCGTAAAAATACGTGAAATATGAGAAACGGACTAAAAATCGTTTTTCATCTCTCCTGTGAATTATGTTGCTTACCAATTAAACTTCAAAGTTCTATTGAAAAAAAAAATTCCAATAGAATGTTTATACACATTAGACATCAGTTTCGGTTTTGATTTCATTTTTTTAGGGTCTCCAGAACGAATTAATCGATTTCACATAGAAGTCTATGGTGAATCGATGATCGGTTAACGAACAATTAGGATAGCGAACATAGTCTTGGAACGGATATGTTCGTTAACCGATCACCCACTGTACATGTTGTGCGTGGTGAAAATATAAATGAAAGATTGATTTTGGATAATTCACAATTGTTCTCCCAACCTCATATATGTATATTATAGCATTCATCATATCATAAAGTCTAAATTAGCTTTCTAAGCATTTATCAAAACACAGACAAATTATAAAAACATATAGAACGGTGTAAAATGAAAGATAAAAACAACAATTCGAAAAAAAAGTCTATCATCTCTTTAGAATGAAGAAAAATCACACAAGGTCATTTAACAGGCACTCAACTTGTAACTTTCTCATATGTAAGTTGTCAAATAAAACCCATCTTCCCATCAATCTATTTCCAAACAACAAGGTAAAAGCAATAAAGTACCGAATCGATAATCTAAATGAGCTGACAGCGAACAACAAGATTTGATGAGTATCAAACCCAATGAAGCATGCAGCATCACATGGATGATGAATTTTCTGTGAATCTTTGCCATGAGTCTATGAAATCTGCAGAGAAAGGGAAATCAGATTTCACGGCAATTCGAGCTTCCGCAACATTGGAGTTCTGCAACACGCGCCTACCTGAACTGATCGCTGCTTAGCTGAACTAACCCAAAAACAACAAATCCGTATCGCTGAATAATCATCGCTTCAGTGCGATATACCCAGAAATACAGCTTTCACTCAATGCTGACATGACTTTTGGGATTGAAGAAAAACATTTATAGAGCTTCAGGTGACGTGAAAACCTACAATTCCATATTTAAATTTTGAAAAGAGTAAAAGTATAATGCCTTGTAAGTCACCACAAACTCTTCATATTGCTTAACTAGAGGAAAATTTGTGTGAAAATGTTTCTCAAATTTTTTTTTAAACAATACGGAATAAACAAATGAAGAGTGATAATAAAATACGATTTATTTTATTATTTACTGTCCCTTTTTTAAAATTTCTTTATTTAAATGGAAACTTTTCAGATTATTAAGAAAAATAAATCTACTTGATATTTTATTGATAATTAGCAGATTTTGTGTAGTTGTTAAAACGATGTTTTATTTGTTGGGTAATCTAAAGTCTTCATTTCTTATCTCTTAACATGAACTTGTAAAAATGATTCATGAACACATTATTTAAAATTTATTTTTTATCTTAAATAATTTCTATTTCATGCTACAGATATTATTACAAATGCAAAAAAGATTATAATGAAAAATTTGATACAACTTTCAACAGCATAAGAAATAAGAACTAAATTCCACAAATAAATTTCACAAAAAAAAAAAAAAAAAAAAAACCCTATTTTTATAGAATGTTGGTTTTAATAATTAAATGATACCATAATACTCAAAAGAAATTAACTGATTTTTTAAAACTCTACACAAGAAAATTAAAGCACAAAAACATAAAGATGCATTAAAATGTATGTGATATATAAGCATAAATTGTATAAATATACAATCCTGTATAATACCAATTATTATTACTTAAATATTTGCTTTGTTGGGAAAATAAAAATAAAAGAAAAAAATACCTAATGATATATCATTAATCAAAACATAAAACAGGCCATATCTTTTTCAATAATTGAAAACCAAGAAAATAATACACAAATAATCTGAAAAATAAAAATTGATCTTTATGCCCTTTTAAATCTGATGAAATTAAGAAAATGTACCACAAATAACAAAAAGAAGAAAAAACAATTACTATCAATTGTCACAAAGTTTTAAGAAGGAGACTACAATGAAGTAAACAATAGTTCACTGTCATTTGTTACAATAGTGATAAAAGATAGAGGAAACTTTTTTAGAAAAGGAATAAAAAGAGTCCAGACTTCAAATTTGTAAGATTATTGAACTGCCTTTTTTTATTGTTATCTAATCTAATAAATAAAGTAGCAAGGTTTGTTTGGAGGGTCTTTCATCATTGAAATTGACCTCTACAGCAAAATGATCTCTTCATCTTAAAGTCAATGATTTTTACTACTACAACATTTCTCTTATCATATCATTAAAAAATCAACTATTCTCAGAAAAACTTGCTAAAATAGCTTAGCCGAAACACAGCTTGTCAAAATACTAGCATCTATTTATATTTTAAAAATTACACATAGTTTTATATTTTAAATAAATATTTTAGTTAAATGTATCATATAAAATTACTTTTGAAGTAAATCACACAATTTATAAAAACTTCTAAAGTAAAATTACACAACAAAACAGATTTCCTTTACAAATTATGACATCTCAAATAATATTATAACTCTCAAAGAAATGTCTCGAAGAATTTGTTTTTAAAGATAAGCAGTCATTAATAACTTATTAAGAAATATTAAGAATTAATAAATCTTTTCAAAAAAGTAAAGTTACAAAAGCATAAATTTTAAATATAAGTTTGAAAAATTTTTGAGAAAACATAACTTTTAAAAAACTATTATCAATAAAAAAAATTAATACAATATAAAAAATTACAGTCTTAAAAATAATAGATAAAAATTCTAGCACACATTTTCAATACTGGAAAGTTATGAAAGGGTTGAAATACTTCAAGTAATAAAAATTGTTTCTTTTCTATGGCAATTTAATTTATTTTGAATTTAAATTGTTTGATACAATTACCATACACCCATTAGAAAAAGAAACCCTTCATACTAAAATTCTAACATAGTTTTTACAGAATCCCCAAATGAAATTTTCTGAAAGAAAAAGAAGTGAAGAAAAACCAACCATTCTTCTTTTAATAACACTAATTTATTTATTTTGTAACAGGTTAATTCCTAATAAATTTATCAAGCATTTTTGTTTTGAGTGGATTGTTTAATGACACATTTATATCATGAATATATCAAATGTATCTCTAAAAGTCTAATTTGAAAAATAGAAATATCCAACATACAAATTTAAAAACACATGAGCATTAACATACACAATAGTAGTTTTAAACAAGTCTATGAGACCAACATTTGATACGTATGAATGATTTGTTTCTTATAGGTTAGATATAGAAAAAATAAGGAAATTAAACTACTTAAAAAAAATTAGTTACAGAGATGAAAAATATTTATACAGAATGAAACTGTTTTGGGAGAGAGATGAATAGCTACGCCAGATATTTCAAATTTCATATCTTTAACATCAAACATGGATCAAATTTTTAAATAATTAAGGAAGTTATTCAGTTTGAAAATATGTATTGGTTGAAGCTTCCTTAATAAACCTAAAAAAACTTAACATAGTAAAATCAACACTTATGAAAATATTTGTCGATTTTCATTCGGCTGAAGATAATACAGTGAAAGTAGAAAAAAGTAAAATCTTTATCATTTATAAATATATTTAAAATTATATGTATATTTGGAAGTAGTTTTGAAAAAAAGGACTATTTTTAAAAAATTGTCGATGAAAGAAATTTACAGAACAGAGACAATCTTCATGATTCTAACACAAGTCCATACAGTAAACTAATAATAATTATACTGAACGGTGATACACAAATTAGACAAGAAGCAATTTTCGAGATAATCATGAAAAGCAAATAACTCAGTAAAAATCAATTATAAATTTTAAGCTTATTTATGCCATAAATGATAATTTACAACTAATAATATAAAAGGATATATTCGTAAATAAGAAATAACGGTAAGATTTATTGTGAAGTACAAAATTCCAGTGATTTAATTACAAACTATTATTTTTTACAAAATTCCTGTGAGAAAATTGAATCATTTCGAACTCAAAATCAAAATTCACTCTCAATTTCTTGTTTTGGGATTAAAGTTTGTACCAATTCAGCCGAAAAAAGCATGATATTATTTTAAAAATAGCCACAAATAAATGATTTTTAAGAGTCAACAAAATTGCTGTTTAAAGGAATAATTATATGTACAAAATAATTATATTTCTTCGATAGTTTTCTTTAAATAAGAGATTTAAAGGCGGATAAAAAACAGAAAGAAATCAATTTAAATCGTTATTTTTCATGGAATTCCATTCGATTTCAAAATTAATAGTGTTATATTAATTAAATACAGCTCTAAAATTTCTTACCTGTCACTTGTACATGAGTAGGACTCCACATATTCGTTACGTAAAAAAAGTATGTGATTAAGCCGAAAACAATGTACTATTTCGTAATTTTTAAGACTAAATCCCTTTAGATAAACACTCAGAGAAATACCGGGCACTTCCAAAGACTCATTCCGACGTAAAAAAGAGTTTTAAACTGAAGATTAACAGAAAACAATTTAAAACAAAACCTACTAGTCGAAATCAGAACATCCTTATCACGGAAATAAACACAGCTGGACTAAACATTGAATAAATGTTGCCAGATTCACAAGTAAAATCTAACTCAAAACAAATCGGGTTTTTATTTTTTATTTTATTATTTTTTTTCCCCAACTAAATAATCTAAGCCAAATAAGAATTATTTCTTTAGCTTTAAAAAGAATGGATCTAGATGCATTTGACGTCAAATAAATGTTTCTATTTTAGTAAGTGTTAAAATTTGAAAAAACTGTATAAAAACTGATATTGAAATGTCTCACTTTCATAGTTTAATCGTAACTGTGATTCTAATGGTTGCCATGGTTTTTCCAAAGTTTCTTAAATAATCTTAGCGGCAAGTAAAAAGTTTTGTGTTGCGAATGGTAAGCGTTAAATATTCAAACAAAACGATTCTGAAGCCTTTCAAGCATTACTATCGGGAACTTCTTTGGATTAGAAGACCGAGTAAATATTTCTCAGGTATGATGAGTGTGTTTTGAACAATATATATGCGTGAGGTGTATTTTATTCACTTCAAAAATATATTAATATCAGAACTTTTGTTTTCATATTAATTTTCTCAACAATTTTTCGGAAAATCTTTTACAGAAAAATGTGAATTTAATTGGAATTTTTACGAAGATAATTTTTTATAACTGCGAGAATAAAGAAATTTAAAATATTTGAAGAAAAATATTCCCAATTGGATTTTCGGATAATAAATATGATCACAAATTGTTTTAAGTTGCACGAAATTTTAAGGGATGAGGAAAAATATGAGTTCTTATGTACAAAAACATTATAATATTTATCAGATATTATATTTAACAAAAATCTGATTCTTGTTATTCCATCTTGAAATATTTTTTCCTTAATTTTTTTTTAATGTAATCTCTACAGACTATATCACAAAAAATTGGTAATTTTTTTTTTTAATTTTAAAGTTTACATTAAAAATAAAAGTAAACTTTAAATAACACATTAACTCTTTAATAATGAGCTTGTATTATTAAATAGATTAATATGAATTAAAATATTTTATTATATGTGGCATTATATATAATCTTTTTTTCCCCCTTCCCTATCTGTCTCTTCAGATACTCCTTACAGGCATGTTTTTGACAAATCGGAAAGAAGCGGAAGATGAGAAATATCCCAGGTATTTCGCTTAAAATTACTTAACTTTTATTACAAACTTATTAGCAAGATGATAACACAAATTTTACATTATAATTCCTTTTTCACGATTGAACATCTCGCTTGAAGTATCGGCAATAATCCATTGATTACCAATAATATGATGCATTAACTGAAGCATTGTTGATAAAATATTTCATTTAAATATTTTGTGCATAAAAGGATACATTAAAACAAAGGAGTCTGATTATCTTAAAAACTGCTTTAGTTTCATTTAAATATTTCAAATGAAGTAATATTCTTTTTCCATTTTAGAATCACGAAAAAATTCCTTCAAAAAGTTTGTAAGGACAATCATTTGTATATGACACCACATTTAAACGATACATTGTATCTACATTTTAAAGGTAAGCTTTCAATTAAGAAAAGTGCTTGATGTGATGCGTGTAGTAATTTTTTTAAAGAAAATAATTTTAAATTAATTAATTTTAGAATTTTTTGGAATTTTCTTTTCGTTACTTACATATTATCGCAACCGTATAGGTGACATCGAATGAACCGAAGCACATGGCTGCTAATGCAGCTCGTATGCATATGCAAAATCTGGGTTGCCAACTTGGAGAGTTATCTTGAATTTTTGCGATAGTACATAAGTGCCTTCTTTTCTGCTAAACATTTGTAATCAGCGCCTTTTTTGGCACTAGGTGTCGCGAGTTTCATTTGGCTTTTTTTCCTGGCGTTAAATTGTGCTATGCCATATTAATGTTAAAATCGATGGTCGCGACAAAACTACTCAAGTTGATGGAAATACCTGAAACGTGGCAAAGAAAATAAGCCAAAAAGCACCAGTTTTTGCGCTGAAAATGTATGGTAGGGCTTTCACGGGAAAGAAATATAATTAAAAGTTTGGAACAAGGGAATACATTACTTACAACCTGTTGGCGACATTATACGAAACGAAGCACATGATTGCCAATTATACTCCGTTCCACCTTAAGTTGGTAGCGCTAGGAAGGATACGACGACCAAATCACAGCTACTGCCGGGTTACTCTAGGAGAAGAGTGTGACTATAACAAATAAAATGTACCATATTTGGCGGGTAAAAAGAAAATGCTCTTGAAAAATTTGTTCATTAAAATTGTATATGAGCTGTTTTTTTTAAATAGTATAAGCCACTTTTTTAATCGAGATATTTAAGGGTTTGCGTTTCAATATGTTTAAAAATATTGATTAATTAACTAGCAAAACTTTTCTCGAACAAAATCTCAATAGTTCTAAACATATTGTTTGCATTTTTTTAAATGAAAAAATACCGTTAAATTGTAATTCATGCTATCATTAACTTGATTTTTTAAAGTGACATCCAAAGTTATCATCGGAGCTGTGTCTTCGACAAATAATGTGACAGCTGAGAATGACTGTGGCCTACCAGCATTGAAAGGCAGAAGGAAACTTGGCACTATTAAATTTACAAACAAAATAAGAAGCTGTGGTGAACAACATATCTCCAACATTACTTTTTGCTCCTGGACAGCAAAGAATAGGCAAAGAGATCTTCAACACTTCAGTTTGATAAAGACAAGAAACGACATTAACTTGAATCACACAAGCCTTAACATCATTCAAGAACCTTGTTTTCCGGTCAAACCACCTCCCTCTGCCAAAATAATTTTGGGCCTTCTTTAACCTGGTACGAAAAAGGAACCTAAGGACAGAATTAAAAGGAAGGGCATGGACACAATTATCGGCCTTATGAGACCTCGTTTAGTAACTGCCTACACCGACTGTTCCTCGCACTCAGAGTGCAATAGGGGTGGATCTGGTGTCTTTCTTTACCCAGATAATACAACAAAGCACAAGGTCTCTGCAGGGCAAATTTCTTCCAACTTCACGTGTGAACTTATAGCAATTAAGACAGCCCTAGATATTTACCTTACACGGACAAATATTGCTAATTCCGATGGCATCATTATGCTCTCGGATAGTAGATCTGCTCTTGAGGCCATCAAGGAAGGAAAAATGGGGCTCACACCCAAGAAATCAATTCACTTCTATTCTCCATTGGTGCATTTGGGCAAATCATGTACCCCCCAGTGGATCTCTGCCCATGTTGACATCGAAGGGAACGAGATAGCCGATTCCCTTGTCATTGAAGCCAGAACACTTAAGTCTCTAACTTCATCTACTACGGTCTTTGATGCCAACGCAGTATCAAAACAAAAGCTCTGCTCAAACCTAAGAAAAAAATTATCGCTGCCAGATTTAAATCATAGCCGAGAAATTACGTCAACAATAACTAGACTAAGGATAGAGCATTTTAAGGGCATGAAGATTCTGCCCGATAGTTCCAGATCATATGTGGAATGCAGGCACTGCCCAAGTACGCAACTGTATCCCAAACACCTTTTTAGTTGTCCTTTCATTGTTGGTGCCCTTTTTAAAATAGACAATGACTGCAACATGGACATTCTTTACTCGGATCATGCCAGGGATGTTGCAACGGCAGTGATTCACGCCTTTGGCAATATCTGACTACATCCTTATGTTTCATTATTACAACCTCTGCACTTTGTCATACACGACAACAACAACTTTCAAAATAAACGGCTCATATATCTTTCGTTTCATAAGTTCATTTATTATGTTTATAAAACACAAATTTCTATCTTGTTTATAAAGAATTAATCACCTTTTCTCCATTATTACTATTTTAAATCAGTTTATAATAACTATTCACATTACATGTAAATGCCACTTATGTACGTTAACTTAAGATATACAGAAGCATATAATAGAATTTTACGATTAATTTGAAAAATTTATTAATATTAAAACTTATTATCTTTTATAAAATTTATAGTTTATCTGGAATATATATATAAAATATCTCGATGCAAATTTCAAAAATCATGTTACTGACATTATATATACAAACTTTATATATTCAGTTCAATAAGTATAACTTTTAAATATATATATATATTTATTTTAATAATTTAATACAAACAGACATGTTTCTCAGGCATATTTAAAATGTCAGAAAACACTTAGAACAAAGATAGAAATAGAGATATCAAATAGTATGTGTGAACGATAGCAAAAACGCAAAGCGAATGGCGTTGATTTGGCACTGTTTCGGAAGAATGAGATCTTGAAAACCGGATTTTAGCCAACTGTAATTCCCTCAAGTTGCTGTTTTTCAACTGTATTCGTTCACAGGTAATAAAGAATATAAATGCTTTTAAGATGAGATTAACTTAAAATATATCTTTAAACCCACAATTTCTATAATACGTGATACTTTTTAACAATTTTCTATGCATTTGCTTTAATTTAAATTCCAAAACAAGTTGGAACTATTTTTCAAGCGGATTGTTACATTTCCTACCCTTCCAAACACTGCCAACTTGAGGTGGAACGGAATATAAGCGCATACGACACATGCGAAATTGGAGTTACCAACTTGGCGAGTTATCTTGAACGTTGGCCATTGTTGAGATAATACGTAAGTACCTTTTTTTCTCTACAAACGCATAAATTAGTAGACAAAAATATTCAAATAGTATCTCATTCTTACAAATAAAATATTCTTTCCCTAAAACTGGCTAAAAAGACGTTCTTAGTATGATTTGTCACTTGAAAGTGCTTTAGGATTTTTTTTTTTTTTAATTTTGAATATTTTTAGTAAATTGATTAAAAGGTTGAAAAAAATAACGTAAAAATCCATCTCACATTTGCTATGAAAAAATATAAGAAATTTGAACAATATTTATAACGCAAAAATTAAGTGGAGAAGTTGATTAAGTTAGTTAATAGGTTCAGTAAAAATTAGTAAGAAGTTATTTAAAGATATACACACACATCGTATTTGTAAATGTTATATCACCTTGAAGAACACATTAGAATTAAAAAAAATTTATTTTGATTCACATTGAAAAAAATAAATAATTACATTTAATATAATATTAATAATACATACCAAAAATGAGTATTTGGTGAAGTCTTTAAGAGCAACAATAAGCGAGAAAGAGAGCATTCAAATTTATTCTTAACGAGCCCAAAATTAATCTGCATCAGCTACAAAACAAGCCAACCGATGAGATCCCTGACATATTCAATAGGCAATGTATTCGGTAAATAAACGTATCAAGGAAGAAGCTGTTTATTT
>BMAV01016797.1:11452-86781 GCA_019973955.1 Trichonephila inaurata madagascariensis | reverse complement strand
GCCTATTTTGTCATATCTTCTTGCTCCTTTTCATGAAAATTTCTGAATATCTAGAATCTTGTGTTGATTGTTTCGTAGAGGTGGTTCGTTCACTGCAATTTTAAATTTTCTCCTTTTTTTTCCCTCCAATTTTTTGCGCCCTAGGCATGTGTCTAGCGTGCTTAAGCCTAAACGCGGCCTTGAACACGTTGAGAATCAGTGTTCGAACTGAATCTCGATTCATTATTGAAGGGAACACAGACCTATTGTTCCCGTGCTCAAGGATGGAAGTGTGTCAAGCAGACTCTCCTGTCACTTGGAGTGAATGGTATGCATGCCATTGATTTTCTGGAATAAAGCTCTACACATTAAGCCTTCGGTAAACAGTATTCCTCCCAATTACGGTATCAGAAGCAGCAGAGCATTTGCGAGCCTAATAGCCGTCATCCTCTTATTCCGGATTGCAGTTAAAGCACGGTAGCGATCATCCTGGGCTTATGGTGGTTGAAAGCTCTATAACTGGTCTTCTGGATATTGCTCTGGTCTCTTGGAATTGGTTCCATAATCTAGAAACCACATTTCGTGACACCGAGTCATCTCGTCCATTTGAAACTGGCTACCTCGATTCTTCTAATTGTTCTTCATCGTAATCCATCAATCAGACGTTATCTTTGTGCCATTGTTCGCAAAAGTTTCAAAAATAGTCATAAGCCTACAGAAACACGAGCGAAACTGAAACCTACTGAATAACGTTAAAGCACCTTGTCTTATCAGTTTCTCAATTTAGATAAAATAAAAGAGAAACTGAATTTTTGTGTGACTGAAAAATTATAAAAAGCATATTTTTGTGTTATGTTTGACAATTTTCATTAAAAAAAGTTCCACGAATGAAAAATCCACAAAAATGTGCATTTTCCTTGATTTTTTCTTATCAGTGCAGTCATAAGGGCAATTGGAAATGTTCTTAATTTTAATTTAGTTTTAAGTAAAAAAGAAAAAAAGACAATGCCTCATTAAGAAATGTGTCAAATATTTGTTAAAGACTTTTAGTCTAATATTGCGAGAAATAAAAGTATGGAAGGACATTCAAGGATGTTAGTACATAATATGTAAAAAAAAAGTTTTTTAAGCTAAAAATTACGGAATGATTGCTACTTAAGTAAGAAAGTCTCAATATATTTTTATTTCTGTGGATTTGTCATCCAGTGATACATGATGTTAAACTTTTAAAGTGGATTTCGAAAGCATTTCAAAAGCGGAACTTCGATTAAATAAGTGGAAGATTGAGTTATATACATCCTTATTTTTCTTTTATTAAGAAATTAAACGAAGAATAAGATGAAAACATGTATTCTTCATGCAATAAAGTAACCGAAAGATTAAGTTATAAAAATAGAAGAAATCCGTTTATAAATCTGAGTATGCCTGCAACTAAGTGCAGAGCAATACAATATAAAAATGGTGGACGCGACTCTATATAGTATAATATAAAATTATTTTAAAGTCGGTTTTTTAAATGAGATTTAATCAAAAATTAAATATTTATATTTTTTTTCTGAAAAAATTTGCAGTTTTATTCCTTAAATTCCTAAATTGTTAGTGTTAAATTTACTAAACATAGTACGCTTTTTATATAGTATTTAAACAGAGAGAGAGTGTGTGTGTGTATTATCTGTGAATCACAGAATTTATATATACATAATGATAAAAAATTACAAGTTTAATAGTTTTAAGGTATTCGTGGGAAACTCATTTCTTTTACACAAACTCGTTTCAATCCTTGGTGGATCTATTGATCCAGTTTTTCACGAGTTATACTTTTAAAACATTATTATATATATATATAATTCAGATTGTATGTATTTATTTTAATAACAGATCGGTATTTTTTACAAAAATATTCATTTTCATAATGATTAATATAACTATTAACACAGAAATTGATTTCGAATCTGATTATTAACAGACATTTGCATCATTTTTCAGGTTGCTTGCCAAATTTAAAGACGTTACAAATCAGCTATAACAGACTGAAGACCACTGCCGATATTCAACATTTAACGAAGTGTCACTCAATCACGAATGTCGATCTTTCATATAATATGATTGATGATCCAGCTGTTTTGGATGTTTTTGCAGCCATGTTGTCCTTGGTAAGGTAGTTTTCAAGCTTTCAATTAGAATAGAATGTCAGAGTTTAAATGTCAAAAACGTAAATATATAAAATCGTACTTTTTTAAAAAATAATTTTTATTAATCAGCTGTCGGAGTCATCTAAATCAGTGGTCTCCAACCCCCGGTCCATGGATCAAACACTACCGGTCCGCACAGGAAACTTTAAATTATTTCCCTTTTATTTACTGTGGTATATTTTTCTTGGGTTTGGGCTACTTTTTATCAAAATCACTTTACATTCCTTGTTAAATCACTTAATATTCATTATTTGGTGTAGCTAGATTTTATTCTGAAGCCACGATTAAATACAATTAAATTAAAATTATTAAATCAAAACAGTCTAAAATATAAACAATCAACGTCCCTCAGCGGGCCTCGGTAAAATTAACAAACGTTGACCGGTCCGCGGCGATAAAAAGGTTGGGGAACACTGATCTAAATAATCTTGAAATGCATTACTATGACAATTTTATCTACAATATTTGAAAATAGGTCTGCTAGTCACATTCTCTGACTAAGGTGTCTTAAGCGATGTTGCCATTTGTTTATTTCTCAATATATTTTAGCTACTTAAATTAGGACTTAGCTAGGCAGAGTCATTGGCTGCCAAAAGTTAATCATTTGCAAAAATTCTATCATAAGTTATGAGCATACGTAATTTCCTCCATTCAGATTACACCTTCTTGGTGTGGTACTTATTGTACCACGGTGTATATACATACATATATATACAGTAATATACCTCGACTTACTCGAACTCGGAGTTACGCGATTTTCAAATCTCGTTGATTCGTCTTTTGTTTGAGGAAAAAAAAATGGTGAAATTGATAATGGGATTGAAGAAGTTGTCGATCTTGCCAGGCAAATAAATTTAGAAGTGGATAGTGTTGATGTTCAAGAACTGCTGGATTCCCACAATCGGGAGCTGACAACGGACGAGCTCATAGAAATGCATGAGCAAGACATAGAAGAACTTGAGTCTTTAAACCCAGTTCAATTAGAAGACCGAATGACGACTGGGAATTTGACAAAAGACATCTGTTAAGTTGAAAAAGGGTTACAATTTTTTTTTTTTTAGAAAAAATAGACTCCAGCGTTGAGCGTATTTTTTTAACAAAACAAAGAATAAAAAAATTATTACCATGCTACAAGAAAATTTTGCGGCAGAAAAAAACTCTTTGAGCCGACAGACTTCTTTGTTAGATTTTGAAACCTTCTACACATCAGAATAACTTCGGTTTGCGATTTTGTATTTGTGTTATCTAAGATTTTATTACATTTTTTTCTTCTCCGGCCCCAAATAAAAATGATTTAGGCCTTTATATGAGAAGTCATACCCCGACTTTTACGCGGTTATCACTCAGCCCCACCTATCGTGTTTCGGGGTTATTACTGTATTTAAGTTATGCATTTTTTGAGACGTTTGTCCATTACCTTAACTTGGGACAATATATTGGGGTATAAAACTGCAGCATCTCTTCTTAGTTTAGTTTATATTTCTTAATTAGACAATTTCTAGTTGTTTCAAACAATTATACTTTTCAATTTTATTAATATTTCAAGCACGATATTTTGCTTTTATTTTACTAGCGTGTTCTTAACATGAGTGGAAATCCAGTACT
This sequence comes from Trichonephila inaurata madagascariensis, assembly GCA_019973955.1. Taxonomy (NCBI): domain Eukaryota; kingdom Metazoa; phylum Arthropoda; class Arachnida; order Araneae; family Nephilidae; genus Trichonephila; species Trichonephila inaurata. Next base: position 83,005 of record BMAV01016797.1, on the reverse strand, counting down.
GAAGCACATGAAAAACTACAGGAAAAATTTTATTGTTGGTATAGTATGTATCAGAGTTTCATTACACTTTGAACTAAATTGAACTTACTGCTTGATAAAAACTCAATGCGCCTCTTACATGATCCTGTATTACAGAAAGATCTGTGCTACCTTGATGATAGACCAGTAACTGACAAGGAAAGAGCTTGTGTGAATGCTTGGTATGACACCTTATAACTAATTTCAGTGTTAGTTTTCTCTCTTAGTTTTATAGTTTTTACATTTTAACTGATTTCATTTGTTTAATTTTTGATTTCCTGATTATTATACAAAAAATTTTTATGGATGGAATTTATTTAAGAAATCTGAATGCATTTTTGCACTTTACACAATAGATTATGCGAGGGTGGTCCATAGGTACCCGGATTGACCGAGAGTTGGTGGTAGTTGTTTGAAAAATATCACTGTATTATAGAAAGTATGCTATCTATAAAGCATATGTTTCAAGCTTGAAGACGCTGCATTGTTTAGTATTTGTTTGGCAGCCATCAATATAACGAACGTTTTCAGTGAATTTGTGAAAATGGAGAAAATTGGTCACATCGTTATGCGATACAATACTTTTATTTGAAAGGCCTCAGCCCAAACAATATAAAAGCTGAACTAGATTCTACTCTGGGTGAGTCTGCTATTTCGCTTACAACAGTAAAATATAGGGTAGCAGAGTTTAAACGAGGCCGTACGAGCTACCAAGGCGAGCATCGCAGTGGTCGACCAAATGAGGTGACGACTCCAGAAATGGTGAATAAAATCCACAAAGCGCGCGCGCGGAACTAGATGATCGTTGACTGAATGTGCGCTAGCTAGCAGTAGGTATTTCAAAAAGTGCGGTACATCGCATATTATCTGAAAATTTAGACATGAGAAAGCTGTGTGCAAGATGGGTGCGCGTTTGCTCACACTCGAGCAAAAACAGTGTCGTGAAGATGTTTCATTCGAGTGTTTAGCGAAGTTTCACAGCAATTTTTGCACCGTTTCGTTACCATGGATGAAACATGGGTCTATCACTTCCCACTCGAAACAAAAGAACAATCAAAACAATGGAGTGAAAAGGGAGAACCACTCCAAAAATGGCGAAGACCGTTCCATCTGCAAGCAAGGTTATGGCGTCGGTTTTTTTGGGATGCGTGTGGAATAATTTTCATTGACTATCTTGAAAAAGGAAAAACTATCAACAGCGAGTATTGAGCGAACTTATTGCAATGCTTGAGCGAAGAAATCAAGCAAAAACGACAGCATTTGGCTAAGAAGAAAGTGTTGTTTCATCAAGACAATGCACCTACTCACAAATCCGTTATTGCAATGGCTAAAATTAATGAATTAAAGTTTGAATTGCTACCTCATGCACCCTATTCTCCAGATTTAGCCCCCTCGGATTATTTTCTATTCCCAAACTTTAAAAAATGGCTCAGTGGTCAACGATTTTCCAACGATGAAGAAGTGATGTAGGTAGTTAATGGCTATTTTGAGGAGCAAGACAGTTCTTATAATAAAAAGAGTATCGAACTTTTTGAACATCGCTCGAAAAAGTGTACAGAACTGAAAGGAGATTATGTTGAAAAATAAATATATTTTTTCCCAAAATTTTTGAGTTTTCTTTGTTGGGCCGAGTATTTCTTGGACCACCCTCGCAGTTTATACTACACATGTTCTGGTGGTTCACGACATGTTTACTTCACAACGATTTTAAAATATCTAAATTTCGCTTAATGCTTCAAGTACCCTACGTTAGTATAGAGAGTTAGTTTTATTTGTTATTAGTGGTTAAATGGAGTTGGATTAGCTTTAAAAAATGCGGGCAACATTAATGGATAAGCAAAAGTTGCTACATCACTGAAAAAAATTAATGGAAGTTAATAGAATGGAATGACTGTTTTAGCTTGTAAATCTCATCATACCTTTGTAATTAATTGACCGCCTTCCTCCTGAATTCTTATTTTACAATGATTTCTGCACGATTTATATTTCTTGCTGAATAAATTTTCAAAAAAATCCAGCTTAAAAACAAAAAAGAACTTAAAAACATACAATAAACCTTCTATATATCTGGTTATAATTTCAGGTATTGTAAAATTTTTGATAAATATTCATTTTTAAATCTTCAGTTCCTTCATTCCTTCCAAGAAAGCAACTTTTGTAATATTTTATTGAGTTTTTTTCCCCCCATTACAAAAATTTTTGATTTCAGAATAAATTTTTGATTTTTAATCCAATTAAAATAGATAAAAAGATGTCTATCAATAGTTTCAAAATCTCTCGCTCTAGGAGAGTTATAGAGTTTTAGTAAAGCTCTTTGTGTTCTCCAAGAAATGGATTTTATAATCAAAGACCAAAGTGTAATTTCTTTCTTGCTCCACATGTCTTTGAATATGATTTTGCAAATTGTCTCCACACCAATATTCAAACTACCAACAAATGCTTCGAGAATATTACAAAGGCCTTACATCAACAGAGATTAACAAATTTTCCATATATTTCATTTGTTTGGGTATTCGATTGACTGACATTTATGGTATCATCCTTCCCATTATCCTGTTACAACTCGAGTTCAAGCGTAATTCCCAATTTCTAATAACACGTGGCAGTACTATAATGAGCCTAATCATCAAATAAACGCAAACCTTTTACATTTTTCCAAACATAATGCAACAACCTCATTGAGGTTGTTGGTGTTTAGGGGTTCGAGTAAAGATCAGTCATAACTAGTTCAAATTCCATTTTATTATTTCACTAATTTAAATCAAACAACTCAGCACAACGCTACTAATTATAAGAGCAATCACACAGCTCAATGGATATAATACGAGGGTTGGGGCATAAGTCATGGCAACTATTTTTTTTTTCTTGTATATATGTGAACGTATCACAAACGTATATGTGTCGTGTGGAAGTTCTGCAGGCATAGTGTGTATGCATAATAACAGATGGAACTGTGATAGCTGGTAGAAGCGCAGCGAGGGCTGTGAAATCAGTCAGTTGGTGAGTGTCGTGTGAGATGGAAGTAACCCGTGTTACATCGAAATAGCCGTTCTCCAAGGGAGAAATTCGCTCTCTGACTTTGATCTCATTCCCAAGATTAAGGAACCAATACGTGAAAGACGGTTTGCAACACGAGAGGACATTGCTAATGCTGTGCGCCAAAAAGGTGACCCGATTCATACATGGTGTGGCAAATACTGAGGCTGATGGTATTCAGCGCCTTCCGCATCGTTGGCAGCGTGAAGTGACAGTGGCAGGGGACAACACTGACGGTCTTTAGGCCAGGTTTGTCATGTCAACTTTAAGTGTACTGTGTTGTCATTCTTTTGCACAGAGAAGGCCATATTGTGCTGTATATATATATACTACCATAATAAATTAGTGTGTTACAATATTTCAGTGTTATTCATTGTCCACACACGTAACTAACACCTTGTCCTTTCGTCTGTATGTCACATTTCCCAATCAGACTGGTATCTTCAAGAGAAAAAAAATAGTTGCCATGATTTTTGCCCCAACCCTCGTATATGAATATAATCTACTTCTTTTACTCTTGGAACACTTTGGACTTCTACGGTATAATTCACTGTAATTCTCTTATTTGTTGTACGACCTGGTCCGTTATCATTAAACTCAATCTTATAACTTATTCACCAACTAGCAATAATTGACCATCCAGAAACTACTCATCGGCTAACTCTCGACTAGTTTCGCGTACCTTAAAGTCAATGCTCAAATAGAACCACTCATTTGCATAAATCAAGTCTTCTTCGGGAAAAAGTTTTCAGTGAAACAATAGGTAATAAGAAATAAATTTACATCAAGAGGATTATTTACAAGTTCGTGTATAGACCCATTACAATTTTATCGTATCAGTTATTGGTAAAACTAAAAGGTTTTGTAGTATATTCCTCGTGCTGTTGTTGCTGCATATCCTCGGAAATCAGAAGTGCTAAGCAAGTCCATGAATTCATATATCCTATTGAAATCTGAAAACAACTTTGGAAGCAAGGTCCTGTCTAGATTACCCATGACACTCTAAAATATTTTCCGAGGAAACAAATCCAGTGGTACACTTGGTGCAGACTGGATGGGGAAGATGGGCACGAATACTTGTGGGTCATTTATCAGATTAATTTACTAGATAGCACTTGCCTTAAATCTATGAAGGAATTTAAGTTTTTTTAAAGGTCTAAAGGAGGAATTGAGGCCGAAAGGAAGGAAAGAATACGATGGAACGAAATGGAGCAAGAGAAAATTCGCAGAAGTGTTGAAGGTAATTCTTTATTTAAAGTACAAATCCAAAAAAAGATTCCAAATATGTATATTACTCATATGAAATATATATATATATATATATCTCAGAAGATAAACAATAAATCTATAAATGATAAATATTTGATACAAGTCTTACGGTAATTATACTTTCAAAATACAGTCGGAACGAAGTCGCTAAATTCCGAAAAAAGTTCGTTATATGGAAAATTCGTTATATAGAGGTTCATCTTTTAATATACTTTATAAACCACATAAAACAAATTTTAAGTTCATAAACACTATATATTAAAAAAAAGGTAAATATTCACACCTTTTTTTTAATTTAATATATGTTTATTTTATATATCATACCCATCACAAAAGAAAGGAGAAAAGAAAAACTGCAAGGAAAACAAGAAAAAAGAATGTCGAAGAATTCACTGTATGTTCAATATTAAGAAAATAATTTTATACTAAAATTAATGAATTTTAAGGACATTTTATAATTTAAGGCTTCAAGTAATATTAAACATACATTATTTTATAATTAGAACACAGGACAATTCCACTGAGGGTGAAAGAGGATATCGAAGATGTTTCAAGTGAACTGGCAATGGGGGTTAAAGGTTGCACTTCTTGGATGAAACGTCCAAAACTCTATTGCTCTCGGCGAGTTAGGATCTAAGAAAACCAGTTCAAGATATATGACCACCATAAAATGTGTTAAAGAGAGAATAACTTTAAATTTTTTCAAAAATACTTTAAAAAAAGAAAGAGCAAAAAAATTGAATCACAAAAGAAAAAATTCATTATATAGAAAATGTACTTTGCTATAGAGAGGTTATTTTACGAAGAAAATCGTGAAATGTTCAAGATTCCAGGAAAAAGTTCACAATATAGAAGTTCGTTATATAGAGGTTCGACTGTACTATATTTTTATTCCAAACTATTAACGAGGTAATTTGTAAAACATTTCATTAATTTATAAATATATTAATGAGTGTTTATGTTATTATTGTCATATAAACACTTTTTTTCTGACAATTTTCGACCGTCCAACTTAGTGCACTGAACCTAAAATGCTGTATAATATTTTTAAGATCTTGTTTTAGACTCATAATTAATATACGCCCAACACCCTTGGTCCATCCCTCAAAAAGTGGCCGGCATAGTTTATAAGCCGAACAGTTTAATTTCTTATAAAATCAAGCACAGATACAAACTTCTGCCCCTTTAAGTAATATTGAAACCAATTATAATGTAAGCCTCTTCCATCTGAGCATTTGTAACTGTTGAACATCTAAAAACAATTCGTGACTTACAGAAAGCTTTTAACACGGTCCATTCGTTAGAAGCGAAGTCCTACATAAAAATTACTAAAACTCAATTTAAAAATTTATCTTTGTTAGATCTCAAATTCCTAATAAATTCTTGAGAAATATCCTTCTGTTATATAGACCCTAGCATTCTCAGCTATGCAAACAAAAAAACCAAGAGCTGCACTATACCGAAACTATCCCCATTTCACAATGCTCAAAGAGACAATTCTTCAGGAATATATCCTACGTTACCACATCAAAATCATTATTTTTAATTTAGTAGAATTTCATTCAAATTTTAAAAAATTTCAACTAATAACAACGTTTTTCAAGCGTTAATAATTCGATAAAATAACATACAGTCGGACCTCCATCTAACGAACTTCTATTTTGCGAATTTTTCTATTTAGGAACCGTGAACATTTTACTATTTTCTTCGCAAAATAACCTCTCAATAGCGAAGTGCATTTTCTATTTAACGAACTTTTTCTCTTGTGATTCGATTTTTTTTTTCTCGTTTTCTTAAAAATATGTAAGGATATTTTTCAAATTATTCTCTTTTTTTAGCAAATTTTATGGTGATCGATGACTTTGAAAGGATTTTACCATGTGCCTAACTCACCTAGAGCAATAAAATTGCCGTAATTTTTCAAACAAGAAAATTAAATTAAATTATAATAGATTTTATCAGTAATTAAATTTTTAAAGACGCATGAGGTAGCATACGCTTAAAATTACTGGTTATAAAATAACGTATGTTTAAAATTACTTGTAGGCTTCAAATTAGAAAATGTGAATAAAAATTCATTAATTTTAAAGTAAAATTATTTTTTAAAGTTGAAAATACCGCGTATTCCTGGATAACGTTTTTTTTTTTTCCTTGCAGATTTTCCTTTGATGGGTAAGATATGTAAAATAAATAGATATTTATTTACAAAAAATGTGTAAATAATTACATTTTTAAATAATATATAGTGTTTATGAATCTAAAATTTATTTTATGTGGTTTCCAAAATATTTTAAAAGAAGAATCTCTACTTAATGAATTTTCCACACAACGAACTTTTTTTTCTGGATTTAACGACTTCGTTAAATAGAGGTCCGACTGTACTTTTTAAATGTATTCACACACACACACAGGTATTCCCTTCTATATTTAAATTAGTGTAGAAACATTTTAAATTGCCTTATAAATTTTAGTTTCAAGTAGAGAGAATCACACCACACAAATATGTCGACAATCGAATCAACGTTTCCTTTCATTCTGATCAATGTCACAATCAAACATTTTTTTTTTTATTATTATTCCTTCTTCTAATGTTCTTGTACAGCAACAAGCAACGCTTTTTGATATTCAATTAAAAAAAAATGACTTTTTAATTCCCTTTCTTATGCCTATGGTGTTTCACGTCATTCAGCAGTCTTGTGAAATTTTCATATAACTTATTACTCCTGTTGTTATTCCAGAGCCGGTAGTAATCAAGCCCCTTAATTACTTCCATCGACGTCATCAACCAATGACAATGGGATTCTTAATTACACACCGATGACTCTTGCACATCGGTTTCCGGATGTTTGCTTCTCTAGTCCCTGTAATTTTGCTTGACACTTAATAATGTATTGCAGAAAAAATCATTTTAGTAATGAAATTTTGGTGATAAGAAAAAATCAATGTAACGGAACTGTGGTTTTGAAAAAAAACGTATAAATTAATAACTTTTTTTATATATATTTAGTACTACTTGACTTATAATACACAGGCAAAGTTGTTTTAAGAATAATATTAGGATTTAAAATTATTTAATTGCAATTTTTTGGCAAAAAAGGAAGATAGAATGACATATTTTCAAAACATTCTCCTTTTAGGAAAAATGCTTCTATAATAATAAAATATTGCCTATATATAGCTAAAAGATTTCTGTACAGAGCCTGAATCAGGATTTTTGAAAATTCCTACACACACTATTAACTCACACTCTCTATATTATTTATCTTGGTGGAATTTTCAATCGTTAATAAAATACATTTTAAAGCGCTCAATTGAGCTGAAATTTTATATACATGATTATTTTGGATGACAATACAATAATTTAATTATAATTAATAAAAATTAATTGATTAAAACTAATTACTTAAAGAATTACAGATATAGCCACGTTGGCATCACTTTGGGCGATTTAGCGACCCTTTTGGCAACTTGTGTCGAAACTTGAAAAAGTTTTTCTGTCACATTTTAAAGCCCTCATTTGAGTTGATTTTCTATACACTATTTTTGGGGGTAAAAATACGATAATTTAATTATAACTAATTAAAATGAATTGACCGAAACTAATTAATTAAAGAATTACATATACAGCCACTTTGATTTCATTTTTAACCACTTGAGTCAAAACTTTAAAAGATTTTTTTCTTACGTTTTAAAGCATGCAGTTGAACTGAAATTTTATATACACTACTATTTTGGATGACAATACAATACTTTAATGATAATTAATAAAAGTTAATTACCACTTATTATTGTGATTCTGTCCTATGTATATACATATTTATATATTAATTGTAACTATTTAATAAAAAGTAACTAAAATAATATTTGTTGATCTAAGTAGGAATTGACTTATATATAAGAAAATTTGTTTTTATATTACTTGTTATTAGTTTTATTTACTGTATCTACTTATAAGAATTGCCTAAGTGGCATTTTCTAGATCAAACTTAAGCCTAATTTCTTACTAGATTGAGGAAATGAATTGTGTGTATGTCATGCATTGCGTCTGAATTTTTCTAACTAGTTTCACTTTTTATGTCCTCAGCTGTATTAGCATTAAGGAAAGGAAAAACAAATATGCAACTCTTGGCCGAATTAGAGAAAAAGAATACGACTGAGGAAAGTTCAAACAAAACTGAATCAAATCACAGTGAAAATGGTGACAATAAGGTAAAAGTGTTGGAAGAAATTCACCCACAACAGCAAGACAGAGTTGAGAAATTCTCCTCGAAAAATGTTGTTCCAGCCTTAGAAGATATGCCTGAATATAAAGAAAACGATATGATCGGAGATAATTCAAATAAAATAGAATTAGAAAACAAAGAAGGTAGATATATTATGACAACAAAGTCAGATGAAATTCTTGAACAAGAGATACAAAGTAAATATGAGGCATATTCAATTGAAAAGATTATTCCAGCATTAGAAACTATGCCTAAAATTAAAGGAGATGAAGTGATTGAAAAAGATTTATGCATAAAGGAATTCCAAAGTAAAGAAGATAAGTATATCGAAGTACCAATATTGCAAGAAAATCTACAAAATAATGAGAAATGCTTATTAGAAAAACTTGTACCAATTGAAGAAGATACGCATAAATTTAACGATATGTGTAAAAATAACTCAAACTCAATAGAATCCCACTGTAAAGAAGAAAATGGTTTTAAAACGTTAGAGTTAAATGAAAGTCAACAAAGCTATGATAGTCAAAAATCCTTTCTTAAAAGTACTTCACCAGATTTAGAAATTACTTTTAAATCCACTCCGCTTATCAAAAATCATGAAAATTTCTCTGAAGAAAAGGAAACTATAAGTATTTTAAATAAAGTGAAATGCCAACTGTGCATTATAGAAGCTGCTATGAAATCTGAAGAAATAACCCCACCGGAAAAGTATTCCTCAGAAGATCGTTTAACCCCATCTGAAGAGCAATCCTTAGAAAACTGTTTAACCCCACCTGGAAAGCAGTCCTCAGAAAACTGTTTACCAGCGATGGATATGAATGAGATAGCTTCGAACGCGAAAGAAGTACTTGATAAAGAAGTCAAGGAGTTTGCTGTACGTGGAGTTTCTGCTTTAAGTGATAATTCATTTGGCGTAGATGCTAAGACAAAGATTGATAAAGTCACAATAGATTTAGAATCTGTAGATCAATCAATGCAAATAAATAGTTTTGATTTAACTCACCGCGTAAAAGATAAAGAAACTGATTCAAAAGATACTTCTCCAAATCGTTTGCAAGAAACACAAACTTGTAATTTGAATGATGTAATGCAGAAAATAGAACATGTCAAGTCTCAGTTATTGGAACGCAAAGAACTGTTACAGCAAAAACAAAATGATGAGACTGATACCGAGCTATCTGTGAAAATTCTCGAAGAAGATTCAAATAAGCCATCATTAATTAATGAAGCTTATGACATGCATAAAAATGATGAGCACATTATAGAACAAAATGGTTCTGCAAATTTTCCGATGATAAAGGAAAATGACTTTTGCCATTTTACTCTTTGTCATGAAATTATAAAAAAGGAGGAAGATCTCATATTTTCAAAGAAGAATATTTCAGGTGGAGGAAATAGTTTTGAGAAATTGGATTCCAAATCTCCTAAAATGGACAGTTTCACTAATCTGCATTCAACTAAAGATGAATCAATCAATAACAACAATGAAATTTTCGTCAATGATTTGAGAAATGAATCGCATGCTAATGAAGTCCAGCTTAGTCATTCAGCAATGTTTCACAATGATGAAGTTACAGAAGAAACAAAATCGAATTTAATGACGCCAAAAATTAGCGACATTGGCATTTCTTCAAACGAAGTTCAAACATATGATATTTCACTTTCTGCTAAACCAGTGAATCTGAAATATAAACATGAACTTAAGACAGACAATCCTAATTTTGTCTTGCATGAGAATTCAGAAGAAAAAAACAATGAAGAGAGCTCAGAAGAGAATAAATTTTCCTCAGAAAAATCAAAATTCAATGAAAACAATACATCAAAAGCATGTAGTTCTGGGATTGAGTCAGATTTAGCTTACAAAATCGGAAAAGGTACCAAAATAGCAAAAATTGACGAAAACGGAGTTCCATCAGAAGATAAAGCAACCGCTATTAGAAGTGAAATAAAGAGCAGTGCGAATGATGAAGATACTGAATGGAATACCTCAGAAAAAAACGTAAATGCAAATAATGAAAATACAAACGAAAATCTTAATATTAAATCGAACAGCAATCGTAATAGTGGAGGAAAGTATAGAAGAGTATTTTCAAATGCTGAAAACATTGCAGCTTTACGCTTACATACGGAGCGAAACTTTGATGATGTATCGACTGATGAATCAATAGGATCCAGTACCTCATCTTCGTCAGAAGACAGCAGTTACTCCATATCAGAGGAGGAGAGAGAAATACTTTTACGCAAGTTTAATGCAGTAACAACAGAAAAACAAAGACTTTTGGAGCAGAAATCAGCAAAACTGCAAGAATCTCTTTCATTGTTGGAGGAAAAATTGTCTCTGAAAGAACCAAGGGAATGTCCGGATAATATTTTAAATATACGAGAATCCCTTTCGTTGTTAGAAGAAAAATTATCTTCATCAATGTCTGAAAACGATGGATTTGCAAACGAAAATTACAGAAGTATTGATTTTTCAGAAAATGAATACTTAAACTCGAACAATAATTGTTCCATTAAAAATTCTGAAACGCTTAATGGGGCTTTTGGGAACATAACCAACTCTGGAACAAATATAAACAGTTTTCAGATGAAGAAAAGAGATCAAACTCCAATTACTAAAACAGAGAATAGTCAAAGCAATTTAGAATCAATAAGACATGATTCAGAAGATGACACGCAGAGATCAAATAATACCGCCGATCACGAGATAAAATTAATAGCATCGAGTTTCTTACAAGATCTCATCGCAAAAGCTGAAAATTCCCTTAGACGAGAATTCGATGAAACTAATTCGGAGGATGAAACAGAAGCGAAGTCTGAGGATACTTCCGAAACTGAACAATTAGAACTGGAAGATATGATTCTACGAACGTATAAATCATCCGATAATAAACAAATTCTATCGACTGAACAAGCACCTGAAGAGGCCAAAATGTTTGTTGGTAAGCTCGATTTGAAAGATGCACTGGCAGAAATCGACAGTTTATGCAAAAATTCTCCGACAGAAAACCTCACGGATGAGGAGAAAGAAAACAAATTCAGTCGAAACAAAAATCAGAGAGCAATTACAGAAACTTTACTTCTACAAACAAGTGATTTTGTGACTGATAATTATAAAACCCCTTCAACCTCAGATTATTCCTTTACAGCACCAGTGTATGATCAGACTACAGAGACAAATTTTCCAGAGACAACAAGCATACTTACCAACAAAATGAACAATGAGGCAGAGCCAAAAGAATATTCAGAACGTTCTTCTCCAAGACATGAACGAAAGTTACATTCTTACTTTAGAGATATATCTATTGAAGAATGGGATATTGATATTGAAGAAACGCCATCAATTTTCCCTTCAAATTTGACGCATGACATCGCTTCAAATATGTTCACAGAAAATAGTAATGATCTGCCACAGCCAGACAATCCGATTGGATCTAAAAATGAAACGGAACCGGAAATATTCACAAGAAATAAAGAAGAACGTGATAGTCCGAATGAATTTAGGAACTTTGATATTGGCCAATCTTATACTTTGGTAGAATTAAATGCAATGGAAGAGTATTCTAATCTACCATATAATCTGTCTGAAAATACGACATTGCAACGAATTGGCAATGAAAAACCAACCAAAAACACGATGTCTGAGAAGTACGATGAATTCGTAATTGAAGATCGAAACAAACCATCACAAAAGAGAAGTAATGCTTTATTCGTCAAAGATTCAAGTAAAGATTTGACATTTAATCAGGAATATAGAGCCACAAAAAATAGTGGAACAAATAAAAAGATAACATTTAAAAACGGAACTTCAGAAAGAGATTCCATATCTGTGTACCAAGATGAAGAAGAAGAATGTGTTATTACAGTCAAAACAAATCGATCATCTCTTAGCAAACCGGAGAGGTATGTGTGCAATCTTTTTGGTATCGTTCATAAAATGTTTAAGATGGTTCTTTTTACCTGAACATTGAGAATTACATGTTCAAAGTACTATTAGAACAATCAATGTGTTAAAAATATATATATATATATTTATTTATTTCAGCATTTTTCGCAGAAGACCCGCCCTTACAGGCAATAGTGCTTTTCCTAAAATATTTGATTTAGGTAAATATCATATTCATTAATTATTTAATTTCTTTTTTTAAAAAATTAGGTTTATCTTGAAAATTTAGAGCGAGAATATAAATTATATTTTGAAATATTTTATTTCAGGTTTAAAAGATGATTCGATGTCCGACAATGAAATCTCGGAAGTAAGTTTTTTTCTAAATATTAAAAATTTCTCAGAACAAAACATTTAAGCTTCTTTTTGCGAATGCAGACAGATATATAAAATCACAATTATATGCAATAATTGTTTTAAATACAACGTGTATATTATAATAAGTACATGTAGTAATTAAGAGTGGTTAGCGACACTGACTGCGGTGCCGTAGGGACTGGGTTCGAATCCCGGTGAAGACATGAATGTTTATAAATGTATAGTGCCTTTGCGGAATGGGGTACTCTAAATAGCCGTCAAGCCGCAAGTCCTCTCTTGAGGTTGATGGAAGGGGAAGAGAGGTGAGAGGCCCCTGGCCACCCCCAGGGTTTTCTCCCACTAAATTAGGGTGGAATCGAGCCAAATCGTACTGTCACCTGCATGGTGCTCAAAGCTAAGGCGTAAAAATTCTAGCCCTTAGCCACGATGAATTTCACGGGCCCCAATCTGACTTCGTCAGGCAGGTGGCATTAGTCACAACAGTAATTTTATAAATAATTTTCATGTTATTAAATGATTTTAATAAACTAAAAACAAATAGTAATACATAAACAATCACAATTTATGAGTAATTAATTACTACTAAAAGTTAAAACTAACAAGGAGAGTGCCAGGGGTCCTGGATTTAGTTCAAATTTTGTAGGATGGTAGATTTAGTTACCGTGTTGATGAAGATATATGGTTATAGGGGCCATTATCCAATAATTTTTTAGATATTTGCAATTGAAAATGCAATTCACTCCTTAAGGCTGTCTTTGGTAAAAGTACGAGAGCTTGAACTAAACGCGAAGCACATTTTATCAGACAGAAAAAATGCCTCAATTTCTATGGAAATATGCAATATTATAACTCATGCCTCTGCTAACAATATAGTGTTTTTAAAAATGCCAAAATATTCTATGAATTCTTTCTTTTTTGTTATAATACGTGAAGACATAGCCCATTTAACATTACGGTATAGGAAAAAAAGCGTGAAACACATTTTATACCAGAAAAAATGAATAAACTCGGTTAAGGCTGTTTTCGCCATATGTACGAGAGCGTGAACTTGACGCGGAGCACATTTTCGGACAGAAAAAATACCTCCATTTCTATAAAAGCTTGTGATATTGTAACTCATGCATTTGTTTATAATATAGTGTTTTTAAAATTTCAAAATATTTCAAAAACAATTAGTTTTTCCTTTTAACATGTGAAGGGATAGCTCATTTAGCATTACGGTATAGGGAAAAAAATGCATAACACATTTTATAAAAGAAAAAATGTGTCAACTCGTATAAAAATGAGTAGTATGATAAAATAAGTGATTCTCTACAGGATAGTGTAGCCAGAATATAATATTAATGTTTGTGAGTACTTTTATATCTGAAAAAATATTCCGAATTTGGCCCCTATTCTTTAACATTAGCCGAAGATAGCCTTAAAAACGGGAAGTATAATAAAAAATTCTGCTCTTTAAAGGATAGTGAAGCCAGAATATCATATTAATGTTTCATTTCTTTTATATCTGAAAAAATATTCCAAACCGAAGGCAGCGTTAAATTCTGTAGCAAACGAGGACTACTTTCCGCTAGAAATACAAAGCAGCAGATGCTTATGCAACAATCCTGCACTAATTGGATGTTCGAGATGCTTTTCGAAATTATGTTTTATTTGCTTTTATGACAAGTTTCACCATTCTATGAATATAATGAGGGGTATGAAGCTAGTCATATTTTTATACGAATTCTGTTAATCTGATAAATGTTTTATTTATTGCTTCCAGGCACGATTAACTGGCAGTTAAAAGGCTTTTCTCATGTTCTTACGAAATGCTTTTATTGTTTAGAAATAATATTCTGTACTTATACGAATGATAATGATAAATAAAACTCTTATAAGGTTTCTAGTCATTAAAGATATTTCATTTCCAATTTATGGCAGGCTGACTGGTTACTTGTCCATACGGTCAGGAGAGGGCGCTCTATTATCATCTTTTTGCCATTCGTTACAAACTCCGTTATGTATCTTTATATGCAAAAATAGACGTAAATTAAAAATAAAAAGTTATTCAACCTCCACGGACTTGAACCCGGTTCCAACGACACCAATCCGTTGCTGCTACGCTACACCCATTAGATGTAAGCACAGCACGGGTGCAGTTGGCTCTGATTTTATTTTAATGGGGGGGATAACGAGCTCATTTGGTGAACAAATTTCTGGAGAATGAGGTTATTCTCCGGATGGATTGGCTATAGTTAGGTCTCCAGATACCCCTATTGAGCATGGGTGGCAAACTTTTATGGATCAATGTGTCATTTTTTCCAAGGAAATATTTAATGAGGAATAGACATGCCGTCACAAATAATTCCAACTCGTGATTATTGGGAAAGTAATAAAACTAAATACTAACAACTCTCAAAATTCTTTATTTACTACAAAATATATTTTACATTGTATAACAGTAAATGTTTTCGTTATACGTGTAATTCAGATTAAAGTAACATTAGTGTATGTGCTGTCGCAGATTAGATAAAAAAATAACATATATATTAGGATTGTAAGATGTTACTTTTAGCAGAATGCATGCTGAATTAGAGTCATCTGCCAAACGGTTTCTACGCTAGTCTTTAATGTTATTCATCTCTGAAAATAATGACTCGCAGACGTAGGTAGATGAAAATATGATTAAAATAGCATAGTTTCTTGTTCAAACTGTTAAATGTGTCTGGAATCACATTTCCAAAATTTCATTACAGGCATTTTTGATGTGTAACATCTTTCCTCTCGATTACTGAATTTTGTCCCAGTGATTTCGTCAAATGGGACGGAAGTTAGTAACAGGAAGTGACGTAAGCGCGCGTTTTTTTTTTTTACTTACTGCTTGTTAATATTACTGTTTCAATAAATTCCAACTTTCTCCGTTTTCAACAAATTTTTGAACATATATTGAACTAGACTGAAAAAAATCAATCAGTTGCATTTCAAATTTTTCAATTTCCAACCAATCGAATTGGGACAAGTTCAGTTTATTGAATTAAGCCACATCAGGGCACACAAAAAACTTGAACGGTTTCAATAATTCTTTGAACGGAGAAAATCTCGTTGAAAACTGCAACCGATCACTCGCGTTTGTTCGTAATACTTCATATAGAACTTGGTTATTCAATTCCTACACACTATTAGCTCGCACTGTCTATATATTTATTTATTTATCTTAGTGGAATTTTCAATCGTTAATAAAATACATTTTAAAGCGCTGAAATTTTATATACAGGATCATTTTGGATGACAATACAATAATTTAATTATAATAAAAATTGATTAAAACTATTTATTTAAAGAATTACAAATACAGCCACGTTAGCGACCCTTTTGGCAACTTGTGTCAAAACTTGAAAAGGTTTTTTTTTCTCACGTGTAAAGCATTCAGTTGGACTGAAATTAAAAGGACACAATACGATACTTTAATGATAATTAAAAAAATTAATTACCACTTAATGTTGTGATTCTGTCCTATGTATATACATATTTATATTAATTGTAACTATTTAACAAAAAGTAGCTAAAATAAAAATTTTCGTTGTTGATCTAAGTAGGAATTGACTTAAAAACTATTTCTTTATATTACTTGTTTTGAACTAAAATGCAAACCGTTTCGATCGGTAGCGTGGCCAAACTATTGTGTCGCATGCCAACGGTTCGCCATCCCAGCTATAGAGCATGGCTGGGGAGGGCAATGGGCTGAATTCATGAAGTCACATGATAAAAAACACACGTTTTCCATTGAATTCAAAACAAACATTAAACTAATTGTATGTGTTGTTCTATTTGTGTGTGTAAAACTCAGATAAAATTTCGAATTTCATATTTGGGTAGATGTTTAAATCTTAGGAAAAAAAAATTCTTCAAAAAGATTTTTTTAAATTAAAAAAAAAAAACATTTCATGTTTATACTTTTAAATGAAATGCATTTTGTATACATATGTACTTTTTAAGAGAAAGTTTCTGCAAAGAGCAAAACTGGGCAACACCGGAGCGAGTGAACTGATTAGTTGGAAACACAAGATAGTTTTTATCGTGTGACTATGACGTCGCATGAGTTTTTAAATTGATTGGCTAGAATCACGTGGCTTTCACTATCATATGATTATGACGTCACACGAATTGAGCCCATTGAATACATCACAATCCTTCGAGAACCATCCAAGACCTGAAAACAGACTAGCTGAACGCGGTGCGATTAATTGCCACAGGAACTCATAAATTACCTTATTTCAGGTATAAAATCACTGTACAATCACCCCCTATTAACCAATTTTTTTGTTCTTGTTATATTCTGCCTTCACATCATATCTTCCGACTTCGATGAGTGTTACGCACGATCATGCGTGTATTTTAACTGATAAATGGTTATTTTTTGCATTCATCAGTCCTATATATATATACCAAATTTCATTAAAATCTGTCCAGGGTAGTTCTAGACATAATCTAAAAATTCTCTTAATTTTGAACACCAGTGTATCAACAAAAACAAGTAATATATAAAAAAAAATTTAAGTCAATTCCTACTTAGATCAACACAGCCAAATTTTATTTTAGCTACTTTTTATTAAATAGTTACAATCAATATAAATATGTATATACACAGTGGCGCACACAAGTGAGGGGGAGGGGTCCGGACCGCCCCAAAGCCGTCGATTTTTTTTTTTGATTGATTATAATTCTAAGTATATAATACGCAAAATTTAATTAAGTATTTGTTATTAATGATTAATTTTATTCATTAATGCTAATTATTTATTCAATAATTAGTTTTTTACTGTGTTTTGTTCCCGAAAATCGATAAAATCAAAAGGAGCAAAATACAAGAATGGGGAACTTTCGAACCCGGACCCCCTTGAAAAATTTCTGTGTGCGCTACTGTATATACATATGATAGAATCACAACATTAAGCAGTAATTAATTTTTCTTAATTATCATTAAAGTATCGTATTGTCTTCCAAAATAATCGGGTATATAAAATTTCAGTTCAACTGAATGCTTCAAAACGTGCGAAAAAAAACCTTTTAAAGTTTTGACACAAGTTGCCAAAAATGATGCCAACATGGCTGTATTTGTAATTCTTTAAATATATATATATATAATTAGTTTTAATCAATTTTTATTAATTATAATGAAATTATTGTATTGTCATTCAAAATAATCATGTATATAAAATTTCAGCTCAATTGAGTGCTTTAAAATGTATTTTATTAACGACTGAAAATTCCCTCAAGATAAATAAATATATAGAGAGTGTGAGTTAATAGTAGGAATTGAAAAAAAAGTGTTTGTCACTCAATTGTTAAATAAAATTTCACTGATTTTTCTTTAGGTTTCAAGCAATGATGTTCCTGTGAAAGAAATCTGCTCATCTAAAATACATGATTCAGAGTCCATTAATAAGTTATTCAGACACACATTCAGTATAAGAGCCACAGAAGAAAAAGGAACCAATGCTCCCAACACACAAGCATTATTTGAAAAACGTGATCAATCAAAAAAGAAAATTAAAACTAATGAGCATCGAATTTTGATAGAGGAGCTCGATTAATTTTTATTCAACATTTAGCTAAGTGTAATAAATATAATCTTTTAAAATACTTGATGGCAATTACAACAAAATTGTCAAAGTGAAAAAATGACGAGACTTCATTATATTGCACTCGCCTTCTTTCTGATAACTTTATACCCTTTTTAAGACTTTCCTCCACTGTTTAGTAGACAGATACTTGTAACACACAAATGTTATAGTTTAGGCAATATGATTCTTGGCATTTTGTAGAAAAGCAATGCATATTTTGTTTGAAATTTTAAAAAAATAAAGAAAATATTATTTAAGCATTGGATAATTTTTTAGATTATGTTTTTCATCGCACAGAACATACACAATTTTTTTGATTTTTTTTAATATACGAAATCTTGCATCTTATTGGTTGATTTAACTTTTTTAAAAAAAACTAAAAATTCTTGTTGCTTTAACTCAGGGGTGTCCAACCCAAATGACCTTGTGGGCCACTTCGGGAAAAACATTATAATCTCACGGGCCGGACATAAAAATATGTACCTTTATATCAGATTTGGAAACAAAAAGCATTTATTGGAGTGAAAATTTAAAACCAAATGAATTATTATTATTGTTTTCATTATTTTTCATGTATTCAGACATTGATCATTTCATTATTTTATTATCTAATAATGTTTAAAATATTACAGTTGCCATTTTCTTGAAAATTACGGTGTTCCTTTTGTTACTCATTGTTGAAATTTGATTGTGCTGTCATTTGCAAACGATTAAGTATGCTTTGCCCTTTATCTTAACCATCTGGAATACTTTTTTTTAAACTTTAAAAAACATCTCTGACTGCCACTTACTTTTTGGATACTCTAAACAGAAGAGAAGGAGAAATGAAAGTCACACACACTGAGAATCATGTACCATCCATAGAGTAGAGGACATCCATAATGCAATTCGGAATTTATTAATTTTAGTAAAATCAAATGTAACTGTTTGATAAAATATAAATCTATTTTAATCTAAAGGACATTTCTATTATCAAAAAGGATTTATTTTAAAACATGAACAAGTAAATATATTGTAGATTTATATACATATAAATTTCTCCTCAAATTTCAAAATGAAAAAACTTTAAAAAGCTGATATTTAAAATTTTTTTAAAAGAGGCGGCAGGCCACAACTTATGCACTGGTGGGCCACATGCAGCCCGCGTGTTGGACACCCCTGCCTTAACTCTTAATTTACACAATCCAACCTCTAAGCGGTCTGCACATAAAGTCTTGCCATTCTGGAGATGCTTTGAAAATGCAACGCAGGCACTTTTTTGCAGTCAGGTGGGGTTTCCAAAAGCGGTTGAGAATGCGGCTCGGTCGCTTTTGGGGATCTTGCTTGAAGGCAGAAAAAGCATCTCTGGAATGACAGGATTTTACGTGCAGACCACTTGGAGGGTGGTTAAGTTCTGCAATAATTAAAAATGCTCATATTGATGCAAACATGTATATACATCTTGCTCAGCTGTTGCCTTAACTGCCCATGGCGTCTATATAGAACTTTCCAAATTATGAATCTTTGCGTTGCACTACTATCAGTAAAACTATTCTGAATGCTATAGAATGCAATAAAATGGCCTTCACAGTGTTTACGAAATATTTGTGTTTCAGAGAAGGATTTAATTATTTATGCCTTTTCTTTCCCACCAATACACTCCCTAACTGCACGCGCGGGGAGTGAATTGTGCAACTTTTCTTCTGCAGTTAGGGGTAAAAGGTCATATCACATGTACATTTTTGGTGCAACTTTTTCGCCCAATCTGAGGGTGAAGGGTTGCAGTAAACAAAATGACATGCTCTGACATCAGCCGTGCTTTATCTCCACATTGAAAAATAACTCGCCAATTTTTCTGCATCGGAAAACGAACATCCAAAATTATTTCTTTTATTTCACTTGCACTTCTGTTGTTGGGTGTAAACAGAAACGGAGCACCATTCTATTTAAAATATTATATGCCATATCTGATGCTTTTGACGAAATCAAAGCCACCATCTTGCTTATGACGTAGGGCGCTGAAGAACCCCATTGGCTGGAATTTCAAGCCACTTTTATTTGGAACAAATTTTTGAGCTCACTAGCAAAAAGTTGTTTCTATGGCAACTGAGCAAAAATTACTCAAAATGTGTACTTGTGATAAGGCCTAAACCAGAATAATTCTCTGAGTTTAATGTAAATCAGTTCATTCCAAAAAATTTAGGGCAAATTTACTATTATTAAAAATGATCAAGAATTTAAAGTTTTGCTTCTTCCCCCAGTAGATCAATTACTTCAAAAAACAAATAAAATGAATAAAATAGTGAAAACATTTTTAATATGCAATAAATTCATTTTATTTTAAGTAAGACATCGTTTAAAGATAATATAACTTAATTTCTCCCAATAGTTTATGATCCCTTCATTTTTTTAAACAGAAATAACGAACAGAAATAACATTTTAAAACCGTGACAACATTCTAAATACCACTAAATTTGCAGCTAAATTGAAATTAAGAAACATTTTAATTAAACTTTATGACAACTATAAAAAAATTTGTATAATGAATTAGGAATTATATTTTCAGAATAGTTTTTAAATTTCATATGTGGTTCACATGATATGTACAGCAAAGTCAAAGCATAATGACAAAGACAGAACAATATTTTGTTTCAATATTTTATTTACAAATTAACAATACAATTGCTTATTATTATGAACAATAAAAATAAAACTGTGGTACACAAAATATCTTAAAATGCTTCTTCATTCTGCAAATTAATATTATTTATATAAATAGTTTTCAGTTAACAAAATATTAAGAGAAATTTCTAGATTATTAACAATGCAATAATCAAAACATTTAACTCATCTATTCAATCCTATATTAGCACACTGAATGTCAAATGTCATTGTCAGAAAATTTCTTCATTCGTATATTTAATTTTACAAAATTAGGATTATCATTTACTTGGAGGAAATAATAATTTGCAGAAAGTCAAAAATATATTAATCCAGCAGTGTCTTATTTCCATCTTGGAGAAGGAAAAAATAAAGAAAAAGGGGAAAATGTAATGAAGCCATAAGAATTTACACAAAACAAAAATTTTAGTGAATTGCTCGAGATTTATTAACATTTACAATATTTTTTTTAAGGTACAGAAAATGTATCCTTTCTTTCAGTTAATGAGATGATATAATTACAATGCAAAGTTGCTATCAAATCCTCCAGACACAACACTTCAGTACCGAACACTGCAAGGTGTACTGAAGTTAGGTAAATTTGACACTTACTATGGCTTAATTTCATGTTTTACCTTGAGCAACATTTTCCTGTAACACACAGATTTGATATATGAATAAATACAAAGATGAGAATTCTGATTTAGTTTCTTTAAATTGAAAAAATAGTTATTCTTTTACATTTAAGGACAGGAAACTTATTTATCAATTTACCTGAAGACCAGAATCAGGTTTGCACACTAATCCTAATTTTTTAGCTTCTATTTCATATATAAGTAGTCTCCACATTTTAACTACAAATACTTCTGCTTCTTCATCTAACACCTGGCAAAAAGGAAAAAAACATATACAGTTAAACTTATCTTTAAGCAATTTAATATTAATTGTTAATACTAATTATATTTCCTTAACCCTCTAAGCCGTCTGCACTTAAAGTCTTGCCATTCTGGAGATGCTTCAAAAATGCACTGCACATATTTTTTTGCTTTCAAGTGGGGTTCTCAAAAGCGGTTGAGCCATATTTTTAAGAATGTGGCTCGGCCGCTTTTGGGAATCTTGCTTGAAGGCAGAAAAGGCATCTCTGAAATGGCGGAATTTTACGTGCAGATCGTTTGGAGGGTTAATGCACAGTTTAAAAATGATCAAGAGTGATGTGTTAAAACAGGGTGGCGCATAGGAACTTCCTGTTTTGAAAATGCAATTAAACACATGTTTTATTCAACTTTATTGTTATTTTGTACCTACCACACAACATTAGAACTTTGAATTTACAGTTTTAAACACAATGTCACTCTCCATTATGACTTACATTGATGCTGTTGATTTCAAAAATTTTGAGTCACCTTTTCAAGCATATTTGCCAGGATCTCAATTTTGGTAGGTCTTCTAGGGTCTTGGAGCAATCTTTGTAAACCAGGGACTTGAAATAAGCCCACAGGAAGTAAGCAGGAAGGGATAAATCAGGTAAGCTTGCAGGCCAGTTTACATCCCCTCGCAGGGAAATCAGTCATTCGGAAAAGGCTGCCTTTAAAATACCTACCTGGAGAGTCCCCCATCTTGTTGTAACCACACATTGTCAAGGTCCATTTCTTGGACAGCAGGTAAGAAGAATTGTTGGATCACTGTCATATACTGGTTTGAATTGACACATAAACTCGTTCCACATTTTCAGGTGTTCTAATGGTTTTCAGTGGTCCTTTCTTTTCTTTAGCGACATTCCTTATTGCTCAGAAGGCAGCCATCTACTTTAAAACACATTTCCGGTCAGGAACAAGACCTCATGGAGGAATATTGAAGTGACGATGAAAAGCACATAGCAACTGTTAGAGAAATACGCCTCCATGGCAAAAGTGCACACTGCCTTAACCACAACATCTTTGAGACTATAAGATAGGCGGGAACATAAATAACTCACTCCATGCCTTCCACTGAACCCCTCCCCTCCCTACAAACATCACTGCAATATGTTCAAAACAGGAAGTTCCCACCCCCCACCCTGTATTAACATGGCATTATAAAGCAATATAAGGGCATTGGCCCCCTATACACAGCAGGTCTTCAGTGGCATAAAAACTCCAGCTCTCAACACTCTGGCCCACGAGTTCACGACCATAACCACTAGGTTACCATGGCTACAAAAACTATAAAGAAACTATCTTGTATGCTCAATTTCTTAGGTGATGAAGAAATGAATTTAATATTCACACTGAAATATTGGGATTTTAAAAAAATAATATCAAGATTAAACATAATAGACTAACAGCTTACTTTCAAATAATTATAAGTAGTATGAAAATATATAGATACTTTATTAATAATTGTGCACAACTTAAGATCTAGATTCCACTATTACCTTTGCATTTTATATTCTAAATTAGACAACTTTGGGAAATATAATTAATTTTACAACATCTGCAAAAGCTTTTGCTCTCATGATTAAAACTCGTAAAATTCAGAGTTTCATTCACAGATTTCGTAATAAAAATCCATTGCCTACTTCTACGAAATTTTAAACAATTTCTGACACATAAGTTGAAAAACAGCCATAAGGCTGGTTATACATTTCTAATGAAATAAGTACACATAAAATCTTTGATGATTAATTTAATTTGAGATTTTAATTTACGTCACACTTTACAGCAACAAGAGGTCAATTGGAGAAGGATCTCTTAATTATGAACCATGGTCAAGTGACGAGGATGATGCTTCAGCAGGCACTCCTCCCTCCAAACTTCCACACTGCACCAACATAAGGACTTGACAGATTTAACATGGATCAGTCCCTCTACATGATGGGTCTTTAGTGGCACCAAGACTTGAACTCATGACAAGTCAGCCATGAGTCCATTAATATGCAAGTACTAAAAAATTCATTTTAATAATAAATGAAAACTGATCCAAGATATTCCTTTCATAAAAAGGAAAAAATAAAAATTCTTAAATACAGAAAGACAAAACTCACCATTGAAACATCATCTAGAATGCTTTGAGCTGCACTGCCAGCCATTATTTTTGAACATATAAATTCTACTAATGTTGGTTCTTCTTCCCCTATATATTCAACTATTTTCTTGTTTATCCATGGTCGTATCCTTTTCTCCATTAGGACCTTTAAAAAAAAATTAAGTACAAAAAATTGAAAAATTAATACATAAAATAAAATTATAATCATAATAAATTCATTATATATTGTTAACATATTTAAATTTATTAAAACTTTAAAAACAACCAAAAAATTGTTTAGTTTTATTAAAGGATTAAATGAAAATTTAACTTTTAAAGTATCGTTTAATTAGGTTACAAAGAAACATACACTTAGACTGTAGAGTTCTTAGTTTGTTTGCTTATTTTCAATCAGTGCTATATTCAGAATACAGACCTACTGATGGAACAATTATAATTTCATACCACAAATAGAGCATGAAAACAACACGAAAACAGGAAGATGACAATTTTAACTAAAATCCAAGGTTTAAAATAATATTAATTTTTATTCTGTTTAATACAAGAACTGAAATAAATATATTGTAAAATATATATGTGAATGGAAATTTTTTCATTACATTTAATTATTTTACAATATGAGATTTCATTTAAATGACTAAATTGATTAATTAATGTTTTATTTATTCTCTTACGCTCTCAAATTTTCCAATGAATTTTTTAAAAAAAATCTAGACTTTGTAATCCTAAGCATAGAATGTCAGGCTTAAACTAAGTAGGCACAGATACAGGACAAAAAACAATGAATTAGGTCCATACAGAATTTTACCATCACTTGAAATATTACAGATTGTACTTTCTTTTGTATGCATTAAACCAGGCGAATGAAACTTGCAGACCACATCGATTACTTTTACAGCCCTGCCAGTTATTGGCACGCAATAATATATTATAAAATATCAGAATTTCTCCCGAAATAGGAAAGGTAGTAATAGAGAAGAGATGTCTAGCATCAGGACGTAAACATTAAATTTTTCTTGTTCTTTAATATATGTTTATTACAATGTATTATTCAAAATAAACCTTCATTTCTATGAACAATAAATTTTTTACAGCCCACCTAAAATTAAACCTTGTTTGTTTGGCCCAAGTTAGCCTTTGATTTTGACGCCCTTGTGTTAAAACAGAGGTTCCCAAACATTTTTTTCTCATAGTCCCCTTGCCATGTATTTCGTCCTTGGGTCCCTGCTTGCTTAACATTAAATTTTTACACATTTTAACTTAAATGTCTTTTTGACAGCTGGTATAGAGCTACTAACTTTATTCCATAATTCAGGGTAAATAACAGGAATGTCTTTTTATAGCTAAAATTGCTGACATCCGTTTCTAAAATCTACCTTAAGATCTTCGTTAGTGCGTATTCCAATCAGTTCCTCTTATAATATTACATTCATTTTCTTCAATGTGACCATATGATTTCTTAGTCTATTGTGGTCTTACCATATTCAAAGCATTTTCAAACCTATTTTTAAAATCAGAATCGTGGGCATTTAAATGTTGAACGTAGGTTAAAATGTCATCTTCCTGGCAGATTGTCTGACAAAATGGGAAAAATCGCGATGTCCAATATTAAACTGCTCTAGCTTAATTCTGGGAAGAAAAGCTGAAACGATGGTCCTTGTTTTAATAACATATGTGCTGTCACACCTAGTAACTGTGCAAATTAACCTCATTAAATTTAGTAAATAAATCTGTAAAATCTGGTTTTTTCTTAGTTACATTTTCTTTTAAAATTAAAGTCACAATCTTGTTTAATGAGAATCATTATCGTAGACCCCCATTTACACCTCATGGACCTCTCAATTAGTTTTTCACTGATGTGGACCCCTTACAAGTCGTCATAGACTCCTGGGGGTCCATATAGACCACTTTGGGAATCACTGTGTTAAACCATCCAATTCGTTTTAAAACAAAGGAAAAATTATTTTGCAAATTTTACACATTCTGACATTTAAAAAAAATCTCACCTTATCTACAACTGCCCAATCTAAATTAAATGCAAACAGTTCATTTTTCTCAGTAGGTATTTTTTCAATTAAACTTTTAATATGCTTTCTTTTTTCTTCAATTGTCATTTGCAACACAGAGTTTGGACTTTTAGGTCCATCATCATGATTATCATCAATAGGAATTAGTTTTCTCTTTTTCTTTGAGTCTGTTTCTTCATCATTCACATTGAAAACATCATCAACAGTCACTTTTCTTTTATGTGAAGTGTGATTACTTTGGGCTGGAACAGAAGGACTGGAATTGTGTTGCTGAGTTGGACTACTACCTGTAAAAAAAAATTCATTGACTTACTTTTTTTTGTTAATTTTGAGAATCGTTTACAAATGTTTTTTTTTAAATTCCAAAACAAAATTATACATGATAATGAAAAATTTTTCTTACGATAAAAGCTACAAAAAAAATTACAATTAGGTAATTCTGAAGGGGACTACAACTACTTTTTTTTAGAATTCAGACTTTAAAATAAATTACGATATGCAAAACTTAAGAGATAGAAAATTATTTCTACAATTTTTGTTGCACAATCTACTTCCAACTATTATATCATAGTGGTAATATTGTACTAAACAGATTTTCATTGATTTTTTATCTTCAGAAAAGTAAATAAATTTAGAGTTACGTCTTTACTAAAAGGTTGCAACTTTATATACTAATGATCTTTCACTATACTCTGTGTAAGTGTTAAATTTTAATGACTATCTCCATTTCATATGAAATACTCAAAATTTAAATTATCTGTTTCAGAGTAAAACTACAGTATATCAATCCTCAACCTCATTCAAAAAATTTTCCTAAAAAATTCAATATTTGATACATTTAAAGTAATTAGATTTACACTTCTCCATACCTCATGTTGGAAACCATTTGTGTGCATAATTACTAAAATGTAGCATCTATTGAAATATAGACAGAACAGCTGTTATATAATTTAAAAGTATTAATTTACCTAATCGCAAACTTGTAAATCCCATAAGTTTGACTTCTTCAGGTTGGGTGATAACATCTGAAAAGCCAGAAAAGCTGTTTTGAGAAATTTCTTCCTCTGAAACAACTCTCTTGGATGATATTCGTTCAATTTTTTCTTCAATTGGTAGAGGAGATGAAATGGGTTTATTCACTGTTCTTATTTTAACTGGAGAGTGGTGAATTTCTGGTTCTGGCTCCGATTCTGGTGATTCAGGTTTAGGAGGTTCCATCAAACGGCTTTCTTCCAACAATAACTGCATAAAAATTAACAAATTGTGTATTAATAAGAAATCAAGAGTTAGGTCCTTTTCATAAAAGAGTTAATTTTTTTCAATATGCAAATAAATGCCTAATTAATAGGACAAATAATAAGAAAAGTTCTTATTGTTTCTTATGACCAGCTTATAGTTTAAACATTATTCTAAGAAATGTTATAACGCACATTTATTCTTTAAGCTACAAAAAAAGATTTAACACATAAAATTATAAAGTTATTCATAAACAGATCTCCCCCTCCCCACAATTTTGTAAAAAATTTCATACTCGCTCAACTTCTGCTTCCGGGTCAGGATGGCCTTCTTCTACAAGTTTCTTTCGAAGTTCATCCAATTCTTCTTTTTCTTTTTGTCGATCCAAGATATCTTCTTCAATCTCCTTCTCTCGCTCTTTCATTCGTCGCACCAAGCTGTTACCTCTATAAAATGGTACAATTGGATAAAACTGTTTGCTCTCTTAACTTTTATTAATATTAAATTGAGAAACAAACAAAATAGAAAATAAATTGCATCAGCAATCGCTTCTTACTTGAAATATTTTGGATCATCTTTTTCATCATCATAATCTTCTAAAAATTCCTTTAAACGCCTAGCTTCTTTAGCCTATAAAAAGATTTAATACATAAAACATATCTTTGTATAAAAAAATTGACATATTTTATATTCAGAATGATAAACTGACCTCATCTTTCTTTTGTTCTTCTGCTCTTATCCTTTCTTTTTCATATTCTTTAGCTTTCCTTCTTTCCCTGGCCATCCAATTTTTAAGACGCTATAATATAATTAGTAAAAAAAAACGTTTATTTCAGTCACAATGTGTAAGAAAGGTTTTAGTTTGTTTGCATTTTCAGTTAAATTAGTTAAAATTTTTCTAATGGAGGAAAAAAAATTCCAAAATTGATTTTTTCATATAAAATAGGAAACTTAAATTACAATGCCAAGTGTGCGTCGATGCAGGGTCATATCACATTATTTTTAACAACTATTTCTAATATCAGCAGCTTAATATTATAAGAAAAGAAAATACTCGATTACATTTTTTTTTAACATTAATCACAAACTTTTTAGAACTGATCTAAAAACTATTTAATCTCCCTCCTATTAATCTTTTTGCCACATGTTACTGAACATCGCAAGGAGACAATTGTGTCATACAGCAATCCCAAAGCTCACACAAATTACGTGGACCGTCGCCAAAAGCCCTTGTGTAGCTGAACAGTGCGACGTTAATATTCAATCAATCAACCCAAACCTCACAAACAGCCAGGTAATGTACCAGTTAATTTTGTCCAATATTGATCTACCAAAGAGACTTTATCATACTTGTGTTTTTCCCTTAGAAAAATTACAATTCATTTATCCACTAAATAGAGCTTCATGCACAGTACAGTTTATATAACTGAATCTTTAGATTGTTGGTTTTGTGTCTGTAATAGGGGGTGGCCAACCCACGGCTCACGAGATTTATTAAAACTTTACAAAAAATACTACTATTTTGTGCAATAATTTAATTTTTGAAGTGATAACTTCTATTGGCGCGATTTGCTCGAGAGTGGACTTGACTGAACATCACGCTTGGGAATGTAACGCTTATTCGGCTTTTTCCGTCTTCAGTCGGACATACACACCCCTAAAAAGGAAAGGAGGAACATTTCTCTCCCACTATGAAACAGGGTAGTTTGTCCCCCTACCAATACGTCGTAAAAGTAAAGTTCCTAGCTTCGAGCTTCCATCTAAGTGGGGCTTAGATGGAATTTTTCAAAAGACAAATCAAAACCTTTAGTTGATTTTTTAAATAAAAATTCAATTTAATTCTGTCAAATGATCCAAATGAAGCACGAGGAAGTACGAAACAATGCTTAACGGAGTTTTTTGTATAGATATTTAAATAAAATTTTGAACTAAAGGATTTATAACCTATTTCAGCTACCATAAACCTATTGTTTCCTTCTTTGAATACAATTAATTCCCAAATATGATTGTATATTTCACACAAAAATATTACTTTATGAGTACAGACATATGAATAAATAATTTTATAGGACAATACTAATATCCCCATGTTTTTTATTCATAACTAATCCCTGAAATAACATTACAAAATTTGAAGCTATCATTTCTATTGTGTGATCATAAGCACACACACTTTTTTTAACAAATAAATCCCATAATAGTTTCTATTTTATCACATTGCTTCTGCTACTGTGAATATTTTATTATTTTTTTTAAATGGAAATTTATCAAATATAAATTATGCTCAAACTTAACAAAAACCTGCAACATCAATTACAAAGTGCAAATACACACATTGAGATCGACATGTAAAAACTGAGAGAAAGAGTAGAGAAAAAATCTCACTAATTAAATAAATTAAACATTATTTAATAATTGCATTATTATTATCATTATCTATGTTTGTATACATGAAAAAATTTGAAAACAATAATGTGTCAATCTGCTTTAAATTTTCACTCCAATAAATGTTTGTAATAGGTCCGAATCGAACATAAAAATTTATATTTTTATATGCGACCTGTGGGGTCATTTGAGTTGGCCACCCCTAGTCTATAACATACTTCCTGATTCTGGTGATTATTTAGAAGCATGGGTATATAGAAAGTATAAAACAAAACTCCACTGATACACAGCTATAGCTTCATATGATATAATCATCAGACAGTTTCAGAAGCTTCCAATGTGTGTGAATTTTCCTCTTTGAGAGACAAGAGTGCAGCTGCAATTTTAAGAATTTCTGCTTGCATTCAATTTGCTTTTTTAAACAGTAGATGCAAGTTTGATATGCAAATTAAGAAAATACTCTGATAGTTATAACAGAAAAAATTAACAAAATCAAAGCATACTTAAATGATAAATGAGATCATGAGTAATTATTCAGACAGCTAAGTATTTTTATGATTTAAGCGAGTGTAGCGATTTAGATATCAAAATTTTATCTAGATATTGAATCGAAATTTTGTTGTGCTTCTTTCTCACAATTCAGTCCAAAAATAAATACACCACCTATCAATAGATTGGTTGAACAGTTGAAGATGTATGAATTTAACAGGAAAAAATTTAACTTGGAGTAAAGTGATAAAATCAATCTTTTCATCATTTCCCCTGTAGAATATCTTGATGTTCTCTGCTGATGATTACAGGAAAAACAAAAGCAATTGATAAAAATATTTTAAATGAATTTTTTTCCAAAAGAATTACGAGATGCGAAACATCGCATCCTTCGAGATTGTTACACTGCAACAGTATACAGTAGAACCTGTTTTTGTGTGGTCCTTTTTTATACGATTTTATTTTTGTGTGACCGAATAAAAAAATTTCTGCAGTATTTTGACGAATTTGCTTGTTATATGTAAGAATTGATGAAATTTTCGAGTATTTTTTTGTGCGGTTATTTTTATGCAGTTCCTATCAACTGCACAAAAACAGGTTTAACTGTACTGCTTCCATAAAGAATTAAGCTGAGCAGCAT
The DNA here is from genome assembly GCA_019973955.1 of Trichonephila inaurata madagascariensis. Classification (NCBI taxonomy): domain Eukaryota; kingdom Metazoa; phylum Arthropoda; class Arachnida; order Araneae; family Nephilidae; genus Trichonephila; species Trichonephila inaurata. The sequence goes on along the minus strand of BMAV01016797.1, from coordinate 52,147 downwards.
GCTGAGGTTCAGGATTGAAGTACAAGAAATTCCTTGTTGTGAAAAGGATAAATTAATACTAATAATTGTTATTGGTTGTTTGTTCATTAATTGCTCTTAGAAGCAATGTAAGGACTGTTTGTGACAGACTTTGTAATTCCAAGCCATGATTAAGTGATAAGGATGTTACCTGAATCAACAATGACAGATTTAATGTCTATTAAATTGTTATACAATCAGGACTGTGCAAATCACGACTCTACTGCAACAATGCCAGTTACAAGCTTGGAACCAAGATTATTTGATAAATATATTAAGATTCTTTAGAAGCTAAGCTATGAGGTAGACAGCAAATGGCTAAGGTATGAAAGTAAATATTAATCCTTATACACTTATATAGAAGCCCACAGCATTACATTATTCAGAATACATATTTAATATGAAAAAGGAATGATGACCTGATTAAAGAACTTATCCAAGGTATCAACTGACTATCAACTATTTGCCATGTTCAAATGGCATAGAAACACACTAGCTAAGATGACTGGATATCATAAACAACAGATGGTTTTTTGTCACATGCATGATGTCGGGATGTTAACCTACAATTGCAGGCTTTTACTTCTTCCAGAAGTCACCAAGTCTCATTAATATCTTAACCAACATGAGAGTATTTATTTTCCTGCAATAAATTAGAGGCTCAGTAATGGTCTACAACTGCATGGCTTGGATAGGAATAGAAATGATGATTCTAAGGGCATTATTTTGAATAATTTCAACCTTGTTTTGAACAGGCTCAGAAGCAGTTATAAGGAGTTCTCTAACATACTCAACAGTAGGCCTAACAGAAAATTTATAAGTGGTGCAGAGTAATGTTGCAAAATACCCCATTTTTTAAAAGATTTACCGGTGTACAATGGGTAATACGCAAGTAAGTGGTACAGAGTAGATCTTGCATAGTAATAGTACGTCTTTTAAGAAATGGGATATTATTTAAATTTACTCCAAATTGGGGTACTACACTAAACAGGATACTATGCAAGATCCATTCTTATTTGTTGACATTGCATTTGCATGATTATATTGTCAAATATATGGACAGTACAATTATTAAAAGCGTAAAAATATCATTGAGCACATCGCATTGACAACCCTTTGTTATGTGCTTTTTCTTTTGTTTATGTCTTAGAAACTAAAATCAGCCATATGATTGATAAAATTTAATTTTTTTAGCACCTTTCAAAAAGTTTTTTTTATAAAAATTAAAAAAGAAATTAAAAGATAAAACACTTACTTCTTGATATATGCTTTCTTTCTCCTTAGCTTTTCGCTCATGTTTTTTCTTTTCATATACATCATCATCATCTTCCTTTTCAAAATCTTTTTCCTTAGGTCTAAAACATCAGAAAATAATTATCAGGTGACTTAAAATAAAACAAAAATATAATTTTCTTTATAATTAATTGAAATATACAATGCTATTAGTAAAAACATTTTAAATAAATATTTAAAAACCATGATTAAAGGAAGACTCTTTTAGATTCTTAAAAAAAAAAGATCTTATGCAAGTAAATTCAAAATAAATAGCTTAATTTATCAAATTTAACTATTAAAGAGTATAATAGATAGTTTTAAATCAGACTTATAGAATTTTTTTAGGCTTCACTAGCACTACATACATTATTTTGTCTGCTACTTCTAAAATTACTTCAAAAGAAAAAAAAATTATAAATCACTTAAAACATTTAATCTTTTTAAGAAATAGAAAAGAACCAATAATAAATTCTAACATAATGATTCAGCATACTTACTTTTCTTCTGTAGGTTCTCTTTCCCGATTCCAGTCATTGACATCTCTGGTCCCAGACCTATCTGTCTGTTGCCTTTCTCGTGATCTTTCTCTGTGACTTCTTGATACAACTGGAGATTCACGGGGTGAATCATGCTTTCTTTCCCGGCTCCTCCGTCTTCTACTAGTACGTTCTTCCCGTCCACTTGAACGTTCTTTTGACCACCTCTTATCTCTGTCCCTTTCACGCTCTCTTTCTCGATCCCGAGTCCTTGATTCAGGTGATTCGTAATCTCTTCTTCTCTGACGATGACTTTTATCCTTATCTCTTTCTTCCTCAGCTCTCTATGCAACACAGACATAACAAACATATTGAGATACAATTCCAAAATTATTAACATATACACACATAAAAGCCCAAAAGTTACAAAACAGTATTCAAAACATGATTACAAAGCAAAAAATTTAGTTAAATTAAAATATAAACAAATAAAGAAATATATATAACATAAACAAAAATGGTTTTTGCGAAATTGCAATTTCAGCAAATAAAAAGTTTACCAAACGAACCAGCAAGTCGTAACAATCCCATCCACAGTCAAGGATGTGTTTGTTAAACTCTGGATGCGCTGTGGAATATATTTCCTGAGAGCAAAGATATAACAGTTCAAATATGGCTGATGAAACTCAGAAAAAAAAGGAATGATTTTATTATAAGTCAAACGATAGAACTTCCTTAGTTTTAAAAAGTATAGAAACATTTACCCAGTTGGAAAACATATGCCAAATTCTAATCCAATGCTGCAGTATTTGTAAAAATTATAACTGAATGCAACTTGAGATAGGAAAAGCTACAATAAAATAGGAACGAACATTTCATTAGCAAGTAGTAAATTCATAAGAGGATTTCTAAGTTAGGTTTTAACAAAGTATCTGCCTTATCATACTTATATCCATCTTTGTATTTAAGCTACCTTTAGTATTTTTAAAAAATGCAACAATATCTTTTTTTGTTACATTATTTAATTTAATTTTAATGCATAATTTTCTTGCTATTTAAATTTACATTTTTTAAGTTAATTTTTATACAGTTAAAATGTTTTCCCTGTCTGTATTTTACTTTTTAAAGTAAATACTCACTAGATTATAGAAGATCTACCTTTATATAAGATCTTATAGAAGAGATCTACCTTTAATAAAACCGATGTTCAGATATGTATGAATTATGCATGAATTTTTTGAGATTAAAAGGTAGGCATCAAAAGTGCCAGTCAGAATGGACCATTCTTTGGTTTGTATTTATTTCTGAGTTGCAAATAATTCAAACATATAAATAACTACAACTCATTAATTTAAAATTTCAATGGATATTACCCCAGAAAAGTAATTGAGAACAAGAAAAATTGATTTTCTTGTATCCATAAAACTTTAATTTCAAATACATTAACTGACTGCTATTTAAAAAGAATGAGCTAAATCAGTTATGCAAGTTGAGTCGTCTAAGCTAATCTATCATGCATTGAATGACAATAGCAAGCCTGTGTTGATTAAGAACTGGTCTAATGTTTTTCTTTTTAATTTTGTTGCTCGTTTTTGTCACGAATATATAAATTTGCAAAACATGCAACTAAAGAATTGACAAATAATATATGAAACATGAATATTAGTCATTAGAATTTCCATCATAGATCATAGATTTGTATTTTAAAAAATTTCGAAATGGAACAATTTGCAACACATCAGAATTGTTGTTGCAGCACTTAACTTCCAGTATAAATCCTTTAATTAAATGCTTCCATAGCAACCATTAATTAATATTGTTGCTACAGCAATCTGATCATTCAATAGGAAATTCTACGACTTATCAATTAAAACACTAAAATAACAGCAAAATATAACTTGCAAAAATGACTCTGATTATCCAATAGCTAGGTGAACATAGTAGACAGCTTCTTCTTTGAAGAGCTTTCTTCTCTTCCAAGATGTTAACTGGAAACTCAATACACACAATGGTTTGGTCTCAGATATCAAATAAAATAAGTTTTAATTAACGAGTTTGATTTTCTCAATCCATAAGTTTCAAACTTTTTTTAATAAACAAATCAAAAAACATGACACTAAAATTAATATTTATTAATTGTATTAAGATTAGAAAACCTACAAACAAGAAAAATTCAAGAATATTTTTATATTATTAGTTTATTATACATTATTTCTCAAGTTATGAAGGATACACATCGAGGAAACTTTCTATTGAGTGCTCTTTATTAAGTATATCACAGTAATCAACCAAATATTGCATTAAATATCTTGAAAAATTATGATCAAAGCATTAAAGAAATGCAATGATGAAAAGTGTACATTGCTAACAGTAAAAATATCACATACTTGGTGATTAAATCATATTGAAAGGAGCTGAATATGTTGCAAATCGCTACTGAACGTTAAAAAAATGTTCAAGGAATGTTTAAAATGTGGACAATCAATTTTGGTATATAAAAAAGGGAAAAAGTATAAACAGAAATTAGGAGGGAAAAAATGTATCAAAATTTACATAACTCACCTAATTATTAATATTTTTTTTCTAAATCAAATTAATTGCTTACTTAAACAGAGAAAATTCCGAAAAACAAAACAAGAGGAAACGATTTCTCTAACAATTACATGAAGCATTGACCTGATAAGATTTTTAAAAAAAGCGTGTCATCACAAATAAAATTTTAGAGAGCCACAATGACATGTAGATTTAAAAAAAAAATTTAAAGTTCTCACTGAAAAAATTATTAAAATCCAAAAGAAAATTTTAAAAGTATGATTAAAATTACAGAAAAAAAAAAGCATTTTACACATTAATTAAAACAATACACCAAATCACTTAATAAAATAAAAAATCTCCAAAATATTAAATTAAAAAAAAATTAATTAAAAAATGGAAAGCAAAAAGAGCTTATCTAAATATTTTGACAAATAAAAATTTTAATAAAAATGATAACTACAATTTTTTTTATATACATTATTCAATTTTTAGAAGAAACTTGTTTTTCAATAAAATACAACAAATGAGCATATTTTTTTAAAAATATGAGCATTGTTAAATATATAAAATAAAAATAAATGCATAATAAGCGAAGGTATGCGATTCATACAATTTTGAAAGGGTAGGGAAAAAAGATGCAACTTTTTAATTTCTAACACAGATGAGTTGCACATATAAGATTTCAAAATCATGAATACAATGCAGTTTTCCTCTTCACGGCTAAAATAAATATATATCTAAAAGTAAAACTAAATAAGAGGAATGGAGGAAAAATTTTATAAATCCATAAAATATTTGTATTAGTCTTGATTTCCAAACATAAATACAAAATAAATTATGGCATATATATTTACAAAATTCTTCCATAACAAAATAATCAATTGACGCTTCCAAACAATTATGTTTCATGTATTTTTTTAAAATAATTTTACTTGAGGAAACAAAATAGAACAAGGGTTTCCCAAAGATAAGCAAAATAAGGGATTTCAATTTAAAATTTACATAAATTATTTAAGGATGAACACAAAATAATAAATAAAAACACAATGCAAAGAAGCTCATGCCACAAATTGCAATTTATAGCAAATGGAAAGGAAAAATAATGATGAGAACCAGTTTCACACTTAATTTACTTATTCCTGAAGCATGAAACTAATTTGTATTACACATAAACTTACCAAATGCTACTCAATTTAAAGCTACAAACAAAAATTTCAATAAGCGTATAGTGTTTTGTTTTTGATAGGGAAGTCAAACAAGTGTCAACATATATCATAATTTACTCACCAACTCCTAGACAAAATTAAACTGCAAAGCCCTTTTAGTGAGGTGTTGTAGCTTGTTTAACATCAACAAGGTTTACTCCTATTATTTGGGGAATCATAAAACTTAAGCTGAATCCACTACCACCAATCATTTGCACATTCACACATTAAAACATGCATAATGTACCATTAACGACCTATTCTGTTTGTATTACTCAATTCCTTAAAAAAAAATTTTACTCTATGTCTAAAAGCAATTATCTTAGAATATTTAAAATGCATGCATAAAATATGCTTCTCTTTTAATTAGAATCATCAAAAAACTAATCAGAATTTTGTCTGTAATTAAAAAATTCATCTTGATTGACATTCCCTTATGATTGTCATTGAAAAATCATATTTAAATAATTTATTCTTAAGAAACTTAAATGACAGTAAAATTAAAGCAGCAGATATTTTTTTTTTTATAGTAAGGTAATTTTAAAAACTAAGATTTCTCTTAAGTCAAATATATATGCTTTTCTAAAAAAATTTACATAATTGAAATGCTGATAGTGTTACCTATTTTTTTCCAAAAATTGTAAACAAGATCTAAAAAAACCCTAAGAAATGAACTAAACTTTCTATAAAATCAGCTATTATGTGATAATTACCTTATAAGTATCCCTGAATTTATCAATTTCCCGATGTATCAGAGACTTTTTATCTTCTTCTAAATCCATTTCATCAAGTTCCTAAATTATTAATTAAAATCACAATTAATACTTTAATTACTAAGAATATTGACACAATACTAGAATGACAAACTACTAATGATAAGAAAAAGGAAATAGAAAACAAGGCACAGTTAACACAATGTTTGTTTCGAACTTTCATTACTTCAAATACATGGCATAAAAAACTACCGTCAGCTAACATTTAAGTATTGCATATTCATTGAAAAATCCTAATTCAAAGAATTAATCCTGGTTAGAAATATTTATTCTTCTTAACTGATATTTATTAAATTCCAATAAGAAATTTAAATGATCTAACAGAGACAATTTTCATATTATTCATCAGAAAGTAATTTATCAAGCACCTAGGGAAATGCACTTTATAATAAGTACAAATATGAAAGTAAAAATTCTACTGAGAACAGATTAATTACTATTACACATACATTAGACAGCTTAAAAAGAATTAATTCAGAGAATAAGATTGAGAAACATATGTATAGATATGCATTGGTGAATTCAAATAAGCATAAGATTTTAAAAATTACATTTATTATTTTAATTAAATAAAATAAAACATTTAAATTATTGCAATAGGTAGAGTATTGATAAATTTTATAAAAAATAATAATAAAATCCTTTTCTTGGGTTATATACAATCACTTTGGATTGTTTAAAACAATCTAAATTTCAAATACAGAAATGAATATAAAATCTGTTACTTATTACACATTACTAATTAAAGAAATACTTATACACCTCAATGAAAAGTTAACAATAATCCACTTACATTCTTCTTTAATCTTTCATAGTCAATTCTAGGCTTTGGACTGTTATTTTCGGAATTTTGAGACTTCTCTGATTGATGAGTCGAGGCTGCTGGAGCAGGTATATCTAATAATAAATATTTGGAAGTTAATTCATGATTTAATTAATTTAATGTCACTGAAACATGCTAAAACCAAATGAATGCTAAGATATTACTGTTTAAGCATTAATTACAAACTTTTTATAGTAAGAGTTACATAACAGTAATTGTGATCATATTTAAAAATTCTTATAGAAGATTGTGATGGATCTATTTATGATCAATCCACTAATCCTCTTGGGAAATTTTAGGGCTATCAATTCGCGTTATTCACAACCAACCCTTCAGAAGAAGAAAACCGTGATATGCAGATTAAGTTACTATTTATAGTCAAAGTTTTCTAGCTAGAATAGAGAGTAGGAGAGGAGATAAACCCGAATCAGGCGAGATTGTAACTGACAGGTATCATATTTGAATTATAGTGATTAAAGACTTATTAGGAAGATGCTTTAAAGTGACGTTTGTTCACTTACATTAAAGTGATATTAAATTAGATCCTATATAAAGTAAGGAACAAGTTTGATAGTCTCCTAATCCTTCATGTATTACCGTCGGTGTTCCACTTTACAGTTAGCACTGAGACATTCTCTTAGTGTTATTAATTGAATTTGTGTAGTTCTATTGTGTAATAAGTAAATAGATTGATTGGATCATGGCGAGTGTTTCTTCCCTACCTCCTACATATCTAGGTGCCCAAGAGAGAGGTGATAATTTCTCACAAGATTATTAATACATTTCAAAAAGTATGCTAATTGATTATGCATACCAGCTACTCAATCAATGAAGTTTTAAAAGTAATATTCACAAAACAAGTTTGCCCATTTGGAGGGATATTATTTTGTCACAAAACAGAATAAATGCTACTAAAACCTTATAATAAAATTTTGCTCATTACATAAGTATCACATAAAAATATGATACTTTTCTATTAGCCGGACACAAGTGAAAAATTGCCAAATAATGTAGAATTCTTCAAAATTTCTTACAACCATAAGGGAAATGTTCATTTGGGGCCATATGCTCCATTCTCTGAATTCATGTTTTCCTTTCTTTCTTTCTTCCATCTTAATTTTTGTTTTAAAAAACTATGAAAATTCCTCACTAAATTTATATGGAGTCTAGGAGTAAATGATCCATTTGAACAAATTCTAAAGGACATCACCGTATTCTGGAAAAAACAATAATTTTAAGCATTCCTTTTGGGTAAAACTGTTTTTTTTTTAAACAATTCATTATTTGTTTATAGTTGAATTTGTTTTGCTTACTATTAATTTTTGTTTATAGTTGAACGTTTTCGACTTTTATTCTATTGTCTGTTTTGTCATTTCCTTCGCTTTGTGACTTGGCTCGAGTTTGGTTCATAATTGACGACGTTTGCGCCCGGCTAACGGCAAAGTACCAAAAATATACTCCAAAAATAGAATTCTTATTTCAAAAACTAACATCAGTTCTAATATCTTTCTATTTCATTTAAAAATGAGAAATTCAACAAATAAAGTAATAAACTGGAATATGAGAAAAACTTTTTTAGTCAATCTGTCATAAAATATTTATATAAAAGGTTGAATGAACAGAATACATTAGAGGTATATACGATATATCATTTTCATACAAATCAAACATTACACATATTATTTGAAGGGGAAAAATAGTGTAATTTATTATTATCTACCTTTATCATCTGGTGGTCTTGTTAATTCAGAAGAATGTGCTTTTATTAAATGTTGAAGACTGCCTAATATAGCATTGTCTCGTTGTTTAGTATGTTCATCCAAAGCATCATCACTTGCTTCACCTTCTTCCTTATTGCTATCTTTTTCCTCTTTGTCTTTCTCATCTTCCTCTTGAGCTTTAGAAAGTTTATTAGCTTTGTACTCATCTAATTTTTCTTTAGTTTTACCATCAACTTTAACCTAAAAATAACAAATATACATTACCTCATTTAATTTCAAATATCAAACGATTGCACAAGAAATATCCAAGCTTAAATGAATTTCCAAATACAGTAGTGTGTGACAATGCAAAATAAAGTGATATTTTAAAATATGTACTTCACTTTGAAATATTTAGATCCAATTACAAACAAAATCTGACAAAAATCAGTGATATATTTGTATAATTAATTATAAGGAAATCCTAATATATTTTATAAGCATATGAAAATTTGAGAAAAAGTTTTATAATTTTAATCTTTACAATAATTTGCATCCTACATCATATTGTATAACATACAGTTCAATTAAACATTTTTATTGCTATTGTACACATTTGGGGCCAAAATTAGAAAGAAAAAAAAACATGTAAAAAAATTAGACTTGCACAAGACACTTAAACAAGATCCAATCCCCCCCCCCCCTCCAACATTTCACTTTAAAAAACTTTTTTTACTTTTTTCTTGCTTCCTTCCTCAGCGGCTCGACAGCCCCGGATGGGCCATGGCTTTCTCAAGAAGCCTTTTCTAAGCCAGCCATCTTCCTAGTGTTCTCCAATTCTTAGTTCTCACAAAACTAGGAAATCTTTTATTCTAGGCCATCAATCCATCTAAGATTTGACCTGCCCTTTATTTGTGTGCCAATTGGTTAGGCATTGAAGACTTTTTTAATGGTGCGGTTTTTATTCTAACGTGACCAGCCCATTTAATTCATTGTAATTTGATGAAGTTAACAATGTCAGATTCTTTATGTTTTATAGAGTTCTAAATTTGATCTTCTATGCCACATTCCATTTTCCTAAATTCCACCAAAAACAAATCTTAAAAAAATCTTTCTTTTGTAGATACTTATCATGATATCATCTGTTTGAGACATGGACCAAGTTTCACATGATCTTAAAAAACCTTTTTCTTAATATTTAAATATAATTTCAAAATGGTTTTAATAGCAATTGCAACTTGCACTTTTTAACTTAAAACATTACTTTATTATTCTTATACATTAACAATCTTACATTTATATTAATAAGAACTCAGGATGTATACCGAAGTTATAACTTTTATTAGCTTTGTAGATATCAGAGAAATTTATCAGTGAATTTAAGACTGATCTCCCACGAAATTAGTAAAAAACAACACTAGTTTGTTCTTTAGAATGTTAAAAATTTTTAAAATGCATTATATACACATTTCAATCGAATAAAAAGCTAATGACATTGAATTTACACAGATGAATATCTAGATGCAAAATTACATATAAAAGATTGTCAATTAAATAGCTATATTTATGCTATTAAAATTAAAAACTTCTTAAAATTTAAAAATATTGAGAAACACTTTTAATTTTATTATTATAGTTCCAAATCCTGGAACAATATACTAATATCAATATACAGTTCTTAATTATAGTTAATTTAATAAAATATTATATTTCTCAAATTGTACAGTTGTAATATATAAATCTGGTGTTAATTAGATTTAATAATTATTTAATCCTATTTCTAAATTTTGCTATTGTTTGCATAATTATTTGAATCTTTTATTTTGTTTCAGATTTTTTTAGCCTTGAAATATGCCTTCTTTAAAAAATATTTTACAATTTATAAAATAATTTCTCAGTTTCTACATATATGTTTCAATATAACTTTAAAGTGTATTGTTTTATTTAAACAAAAAGCTAAAAATGTGTTTTTTGATACTGCTTCACAAAATTTCTTTTCACATGATGGCTATACAATAAAGAGTATAAACAGATAACTACTTCAGTAATTTTAAAATAAATTTACAGAAGATTTATTTCATATTAATTAATGTACTCTATATTACTCTTCAAATTTTTATTCCTGCTCAGTAATATTGACAAAATAAGGATAAGGTAAGCAGCACAAAGCATTTTTTAATCTGAAAGCTCAGTTCTATGTTCGAGCATTTGCTTTCCATAATAAGACATTACACTTGTACAATCTTGATACAGAAGCCTGAAGGACATAATTTAAAAAAATTATTCACATTACAATTAACAAAAACTAATTTTGGGGAAGAATGTATACACATACAGAGTAGACAATTTTATTAAATAGCTTAAATACAATATTTTGCCTTCAGCTTAATACAGTGAATAAGTTTTCTTCTTAAATAAATTCAGAAAGCTGAGTGAATCATCATCAGGCAAAAGTAAGACTTATTTAGCTCAAAATGTTAATGAATTACTACAGAAAAAAGTATTTACATAAACCAAGACTATATATTTATAATCTTATCTTTACTTAAAAATAGCATACAGTCAAAAAAACATACCAAAACATGCAAATCCAATTTAATTTGATACAAATGTGGAAAATTAATGGATTGGTTACTCACAATTGCTTCTCAAAAGGAGAAGCTTAAAACTTCAATCAACATAATTATTAATATATACAGGGCAGAAAAACACATTCAAACCAGCCACGATTTGAAATACAAACATATATACACTTTCCTCCAAAAGTCTGCATACAGGAATTCATTTTATGTGTTTATGATATTATTAATATTAAAATCTTGTTATATTCTTCAAAATTTCCTTACTCAAGCAACAAAATCCACCTTAACATGAAACAAGTAATATAAAAAAATAGTTTTTAAGTAAATTCCTACTTAGATCAACAACGAAAATTTTTATTTTAGCTACTTTTTATTAAATAGTTACAATTAATATAAATATGTATGTACATAGGACAGAATTACAACATTAAGTGGTAATTAGTTTTTTTAATTATCATTAAAGTATTGTATTGTCCTTTTAATTTCAGTCCAATTGAATGCTTTAAAACACAAGAAAAAAACCTTTTCAAGTTTTGACACAAGTCGCCAAAATGGTCGCTAAGTCGCCAACGTGGCTGTATTTGTAATTCTTTAAATAATTAGTTTTAATCAATTAATTTTTATTAATTATAATTAAATTATTGTATTGTCATCCAAAATGATCCTGTATATAAAATTTCAGCTCAATTCATTGCTTTAAATGTATTTTATTAAAGATTGAAAATTCCACCACAATAAATAAATAAATATACAAATATATAAATAAATATATACAGTGCGAGCTCATAGTAGGAATTGAAAAACAAGAATGACCACCAGATAATTACCAACCACCCCTGCCAAAAGTCTGTGTACACTAACAAAATAGAGCTTTTAAAGATTTTTTGTTATGAGATAATTACACCATGTTGTTTTTAAGTAATTATAAGCTTATATATATATATATATATATATATATATATATCGGGCCCCTGTCTCGAAGGGGGACCCCGTGGACCGGGGGGTCCCTTTTATACGGGGCCCCGTGTTTAAGAACGTGTTATATATTATACGTAACAAACTAATAGCTTTAACAATGTCATTAAATAACCAAAATGTTTTTCCTTCAGCCCTATTCATATAGGGAACAAGTTGTCTTGATATTAATTCAGAGAGCTGGGTAGATCATCAGGCCACAAGTTCTAAATCATACAGTACACCTAACAAATCATTTTTCCATATAAATTTAATTTAAAACCCAACAATAGAAATATAACAAGACAATTTTGGATCAAAATGGCCACAGTAATATATCAGCAAACTCTTAGTCTTAGAAACTATGATTTTGGGTTAAGCATAGTTTTCAGGTGTCAACCTTCCCCTGAAAATTTGCCTATATCAATGGACTAAAAAGAAGAGAATTTTTTAAAATTACAAATGACACAAACTAGCAACAATTTGAAACACAAACTAATATACAAATGGAAGAATATTTTTAAAATTAAAAATGAATATGGTACTAATTTTTCTCTCTTTTTTTTTAAACCTGAAGTATATCTAAAAGGCAAAAAAATACATGTGGGTATTCATCAAAAAAAAAGAAAGACTTGTAAAAATATTTACGTACCACAAGTTTTTTATCGCCTATTTCATAATCATGCAAAAGCCTCATAGCTCTAAGTGCAGATTCAGGATCACCATATTCACAAAACCCAAAAGCTACAATAGAGAAAAAATAGTGCAGTTAAATAATGAAATCGTAACTTAAATTTAATATCATAAGCTACTATAAAAATACATTAGATGCATGCAAAAATTTTTAACTTTGAACTAAGTTGACAATAAGAACAAATTATAAGAAATATTGAATAGTTTTGAACATGAAATTTATAATATTCATATATAACCCCAAAATTTTAATTTAATGCTTAATTTTTGAACACTTCAAATAACACTTGAATCTCTTAAAATTTTTTGTAAAAAGTTAAATTAGAATTGTTTTTTAAAGTAAAAATTGTTTACACTATATATTAATTTATTAAAAAATATGTGTATATTATTGTAAATTTAGAATCTACTAACCTTGTAATTTTCCATTTGCGCCCTGGACACGTTTCCAATTTAAAACTATACCACATCTCTAAAACAGAAAAAAAAAATGTCAAATAGTTTTTTAAACTATGTTTAAATAAAACTTTAAAAATATATTAAAAAACATACTTGTAATATTTGACGGACAAGGTTGTCAGGTGCTCTATCTGTAATATTGCCAACAAAAACTGTAACTGGAGGACCTTTGGGAGACTCTTGGTGTTCAAGATTGTTCTAAATGAAAAGAAACAAAAGCATAAGAGAATATTATTTTCATATATTACAACATTCAGTAACAATACTTTATTTATTGCAATATACCATGATTTTCTTTTGTCACAATAAAATAAAATGATCGCATTTTTAAAATCATACTAGAACACTGAAAATTTTAATCAATAACTCAAAAATATAATTTATTTTTGAAATGTTTATTAAAAATATTAAACACTGTATCTATTTAAAAAAAACATTAAGATTTAATTTTGTTCAGTGCTCATAAATATAAAATATATCTTTTTAAATATCTCTTCAAAATTGATATTTCATACACCCAAAACAGGAAATAGAATATTTTAAGTTCATATTAATATAAATTAGTGTAGTACAAGATGTCATAGCTTGTGTTTGAGTAACAACCAGAGATGGAGATATAGATTTTTATGCTACAGAAATATTAAGTTAATTTACATTTAATTTTAAATAGTAAATTTGTGGGAGTAGATATCAATCCCACCTGTGAAGGTCTACGAATATTTAGAACTTTAAAGTCTAAATTGCGAGTCTTTTCGTGAAGAGAGAGACCTTGCATCCGCCCAATGCGTTTCCTGTTTATAGTTGGAATGCCCCTAGTGCTGGAGTGTAAAGTTTCAGCTAGGGTAGGAAGCACAGGAAAATATGACACGCTCAATTACAATTAAGTTTGGTGAGAGGAGTAGGAAACAGTATAGTGATATTGTCAGTTGTTTAAATAAAAACATCCAAATTTTTAATTTCTCCATAAACAATAAAAAGCTATTTTTTTCTGCATCATTATTTTGAAGTTCTTACCAAGGGAGAAAAAAAAAAAAAACATTTTAAAAGTTCTTACAATTTCAACTATAAAAAAACCAGTTTCCCCCTCAATTTTTGAATTTCATTTGCTAATAATTTTATCATTTCTATTTTTTTTTTATTTTTCTCATGCTCATGTTGTGTTTACAAGTAAAAAAAAGAACATTGTTTTTTTCCAGACAAAATGAATGAATCATGCATTTTGAGGTTTGCACTGCTTAAAATTTTTGATTTTAAGTCATATGAAAAATGTAAAGAATTTTGGCAACATAAATATCCAGAAGCAATATTGAGTAAAGATGTACTATATCAATGATGATTTTTCAGGTAAGGTAACCAGTGACATTTGATGATATACTTGCTCAGTGATTTTGAAGAACAGATCTGGTGAAAGGCAAACCCAGGATTAGAATACTTAAAAGGTGTTATAAAAGTCAAAGTCATTTTATCTCTGGACAAGAAATTCAAAAATGATGCTGCGAAGGATCTTTGCTTTTAAATCAAAGGTTGATGTCTCTGTAAACAAAGGAGTTATTCAAGAATTTGTTGCATTTTTAGAATTGAATGAACAAGATGGGACAACGTGCCACAAGTAAAGAAAACCTGCATATGATCCAAGAGTTTTTTAGTGTCTTATTAAGAAATCTTTGGTTGCTTCATTTCAACTCGATCTGAACATCCCTGTCTTTTTTCTTTAGGAATAATTAAAAGACAAAGTTTATGAAGAGAATATATAGCAATAGATGGTCTGATAATTAATTGCCAATACTCACAAAATACAAGAGTACAATATACTCCCAATATTTTCAAACTTATTTCTTAGAATATACTGAAACAAGTTAAACTTTGCCTCCAAGAAAGAACATATTTTGAACATTTTTTATAAATCTAATGTCAACATTTTTTTTACTGTTATGTAACAAGTTCTTATATCTATTAGGGCTAAAAAAGTTTTTAAAGTTCATTACTGTTGAAAAGTAAATTTAAAGCCATCAGTACAAGAACTTTTAGGACAACCAATATAATTCCATACAGTTCAAACAGATATTGGAAGTAATTTAAAAACTATGCATGTAACAAATTACCGTAAAATCCGGCGTATAACGCGCACCTATACTTTCAAGCTGTATTTTTTAATTTGTAAGTATATTCCCCGTATAACGCGCACCCCCTTTTTTACGAAAAAATTTGAAATGTACGTGTTCAGTTTTCTTATGTTTTGAAGTCATTATTTATTGGATGAATCATTCCAGAGTCTCTATTGAAAAAATAGTATACTCCTAGAATTATACAACCCTTTTAAGTGCAAGAAGGGAGGGGGGGAGACCGAATCAGCGCCATGCCTGGATTTTTCCCACGCTTTTCTATAAACATTGATTCCTTTTCCCCTTTCGTGTGATGTACGAGGCGGACGATTAATTTTGAAATAAATTAGAACAAGTCTGAGACTTATTATGCTCACTGTCTGTAGTATATTCAATACTATGAATAATATTGAATACGCTTCAAACAGCGAGCAGTTAAGATGGGTCCGGGTAAACGAAGCAAAACACAGTGCCGGTTTCAAGATCCAAGTGATTCAATTTGCGAAAAGAAAATGGAAATCGTTCTTCAGCAAGTATGTTTGATATTGGCGAAAGTTCCATAAGGGAGTGGAAAAAAAATGAAATGACAGTAATTAACATGCCAAAGAAGAAATATACTTTACGTAAAGGAGTAACGAAATGGCCTATTCTAGAAGAAAGTGTTGCGAACTGGATCCTAGAAAATCGGCTGAACGGATTAATTGTAACACAAGAAACAGTGTACGTTTATTCGCCTTAAATTGGTCAAAAAAGAATGCCTTTTCATGCTATCCAACAAAGAAAGTTCATAGGGTATGTTATTTCTTTTAAATAAACAGTATTTTGCGATATATATGTCTAAATTTTTTTAATACTCATTTTTTTAAAGCTCTCATTTTTATACTCGGTGTATAACGCGCACCCCTAAATTTCGATCTTATTTTTTGTGTTAAAAGTGCGCGTTATACGCAGGATTTTACGGTATGTCTTGTTTTAATAAGAAATACGTCAGTTTTTTTTTTTAAATGTTACAAGTTATTAACATGGCAATGAAAAAAATACTAGATGCAAACATTTTTCATTAATAATACATAAAGCAAAAACACACACACAATAAATAAAGAATTTTCCAACAAAAAAAAAAGTGTGCATAAATAAGAAATTAACTCATGTGTAAATAAATACATCATACAATAAAATTATGCTGAAACAAAACGTCATGCAAACAAAAATAAAAACAGATAACATACATCTTGTTTTTTAAATGTTGTATGAGTATTAAGTTTTTTCATCTTTAACTGATGATGCTGATGCATTGAAATTGGAGTTGGCATGGTCATGGCTACAGGAGTCATCATCTAAAAAAAAAAAACCCGTATAAATTTTCACAAAGGTACATATAATAAGAACAAGTAATATAAGTAGTTTTCCTTATGCAATATAATAACAAATAAAATACTAAATGCAATTATCTTATAAAATTACCCAAAATTAAAAAACAATGTAAATCAAACAAAATTACTATGATTATTTGGTAGCAAAATAGAATATTTTTTAACAAAAATATTTTTAAACAATAGAAACCTTACATTTTTATATATTCAATATTTTCTATGATAAATATAAAAAGACTAGCCGTTACCCACCCACTTCACTGGGTATTTCACGATGTTGTATAAATATATACTGTTTACATAATATATAAAATATTGATATCTAGCAATAAGAATTTGATTGTATTGAAAAATATATTTATAGGTGTAACTCTCGCCTCAATATAAAGAGAACAGAAATTATAATTTCTAATTTCTATTAATATCTAAATAAAAGTAGAAAGATTTTTTGCACTCACTTAACCCAATATTCAAGTGGATTTCCACCAAAGCAACTTTCAGTGAATCTCTACTCCATAAAATAAAAATGCGTGCTAAATTTCACAAGTCAAAATCTAATAAAGCAAAAACAGAATTTTTATCATCAATACGCCCCGTAACCCCCTTGAGAGCATTCTTAGCGGATTTCAATTCAACAAGAGAAACATGCAAACCAAATTTTATTATTATGGTCCTAGTAGTTCGAAAACTGGAATTTTGTCTATCAATACGCCCCAATAACTCCCCCGCTTCCCCCTGAAGTTGATTTCCATAAAATCCATTCTTAGTGGAACTCTATTCAACTATAGAAACGTGCTCAACAAATTTCAAGCAAATATGTTAAAATTCAAAAACAGGATTTCTTCTATAACTCACCTTAACCCCTCGCAACCTCACTCCTTTGGGGGTTGGTTTTTGCAAAACTCTTTGTGAGGAACTAATCCATGAAAGGAACATACATTCTAATTTTCCAGCAGGTGGGTCTAATAGTTGAAAAACGTAAATGTTTATCTATTACCCCCCCTTAATCCCCCTCAGTGCCCCTTGGGGGTCAATTTTCCCCAAACCTATTTTGTAGTGGATTTCTAAGCTATGAAAGGAATCTGCTTATCAAATTTCAAGACTGTACGTCTAATAGTTTAAAAATGGAAATAATTATCTATAACGCCCCTTAAGCGCTACTTAGGAAGTGATTTTTACAAAACCCATCTTATAGCGGATCTCTACTCAATGAATGGAATCTGCTCCCTCAATTTCAAGATTTTCCATCTAATACTATAAAAAAGGGAATGATTACCTATAACACTCCTTAATTTTCCGCAACGCCACTTGGGAGTCTATTTTCACAAAACCCATTTTGTAGCGGAACTCTACTCCAGGAAAGGAATCTGCTTATGAAATTTCAAAACTGTCTGTCAAAAAATTTAAAAACGGAAATGAATATCTATAATGCCCCTTAAGTACCCACATCGCCACTTGGGATTTGATTTTCACAAAACTCGTTTTCTAGCGGATCTCTATTTTATGAAATGGGAGTCCGCTTACTAAATTTCAATACTGTACGTCTAATACTTTAAAAATTGAAATAATTATGTAGAAAGCCCCTTTGGCCCCCGCAACGCCACTTGGAAGTCAATTTTCTCAAAACCCCGTTTTGTAGCGGATTTCTACACCATGAAAGGTATCTGCGTACCAAATTTCAAGACTGTAAGTCTAATAGCTTAAAAATGGAAATAATTATGTATAATGCCCCTTAGGCTCCCACAGCACTACTTAGGATTTGATTTTCACAAAACCCATTTTGTAGTGGAACTCTTCTCTATGAAAGAATCCGCTTATAAAATTTCAAGACTGTATGTCTAAAAGTTTAAAAATGGAAATAATTATGCATAACACCCCTTAAGTGCCCCTTGGAGGTCGATTTTCATAAAAATCACTTTGTAGGGGATCTTTATTTTATGAAAGGAATCTGCGTACCAAGTTTCAAAACTGTACATCGAATAGTTTAATTAAACTAATTATCTACAACGCCCCTTAAACCCCCCGTAACGCTCCTTGGTGAGTGAGTGTAGGGTTTTATGGCGCAAGAGCCAATTTCGGCTATGCTGCGCCGTAACGCTCCTTGGGGTTTGATCTTTGCGAAATCCGTTCTTAGCTGATGCCTACTCCATGAAAGGAATCTGCCTACCAAATTTCAAGTCTGTAGGTTTAATAGATCCAGAGATATCGTGATTAGTCAGCGAGTGAGCCACTTTTCTCCTTTATATATATATATAGATTACTTTAATTTTAGTTAGTAAGAAAGATTACACCAGCTATTGGTATGGAGCAAATGAAACTTCTCTAATAACTTAGTCATAACGTATGCTCATAACAAAAATGTCACTTACCGGTCCTGGCATCATGCCAACAGTCATAGGAATCATACCTCCTGGCAAAAACAAAGGGAAATGAATTAGATTCTTACAAAATAATACAAAGAGTTAAAAATTTTAATTAAAAAATATACTTAAAGAAATACTGACATTTCACATTAAAATACATTATACCCATTACATCATAAATGAGAAGGTACACTTTATTTAGCAGAAATTGTTATAGTGGAACTAGTACCCAATTTTTAACTTAGAATGAAAGAATTATATAAGGAATATAAATGCAGTAAAATTTCAATATGAACTTTTTCACTGGTCCCAACTATAAAACTCCTATTCAGCTAATATTAAATTTAAATGCTTATAATGAGTTCTAATACAAAACACAGTTTTTTCACACTTGTAATAGTCAATCATTTACCGCATGCATACATTTATCATTATAATATATATGTACATGTAACATATTAATTTTATTGAGTGTTTTTTCTTTATTTGTAATGGTTCTGACCCTACAGGACTTTGCATAAATAAATAATTGTCAGCTACCAACCTAACAGGAGTTAATGGTAACTTTAAAAAATTAAAAATTGTCTTGTCAACAAATTTAGAGTAATTTATTATGTAAGCCACATCACATGACAGCTGCCCGCCCATCACAAGAGCTGTTCACAGAAGTCGTTAGAGTTTCAAAATGCCTGGTTCCCGTTTTGTATATAAATCCCTATTTCGGAGAAAATTTGCCAACCGCTGCTTGTACATTTAATATAAACCTTACTATTGTGTAAATCCTCTTGCGTTGTGTATATGTTTGCTTATTATTTGAAATGTTCTTCTACTGAAAATAAATGGATTAATAGTAACCAGTTTCATCCATTATGTCAATGCAAGATTATTACATTCATTTTAGATGAATTGATCACTAGTTAAATCCAAGAAATCATTCCACTCAGCAGAACATTTCATACATATTATTCCAGACTTTGGAAAAAGTATATAATTCTTTTTAAAAGTCAAACAGACAAAAGGAACTCAATAGTTAAATTTTTTTAATTTCAAATTGAGACAAAAATACAAAGTGCTATATATATATATATATATATATATATATGAAGCTTATATCCACATATGTGTTATGAAGAATGGTTCACTTTCTTTTTCAAAACATAAATATAACCCAGAAAATTTTTTATTTAATTTTATGAAGATGTCCATTAAATATGGAATGATTATTTCACTTTTTTTTTAATTTGGAAACAAAACAATTCTTTTTCCATATTTAACACAAGTCATGTCAGTTTTATGGATTCAGCATCATGTACTTAAAAAAAAGGCCAAGAGAATTAAAAATTAACTTTCATTTAAAATCTTTTCTTAACTTTGCAGAAATTAGACAAATTGTTTTAAAATTTGGAAAATTAAAATTTAATAATTGGCTACTACACTCAATTGTTAAAGATACAAAAAATATTAAGCATATAACTAAATGTTTACATAATTTAATAATGATTACATTACCACATATATGGGATCAAAAAACCTTTAAAGTGATTCTTAAAATGCTTTGTGTATTATCAGAATTAATACTCTCATAGTAATTAAAAAGTCACATTAGGTTTCTATATACTAGTATAAACCCATAAAATTAAAAATGGCATATGGTACTAGATAGTTAAAAATAAATAGTTAAAACATAAAAAAAACAAAGAGAAATCAAAAAATCTTCTGAAACAATTAACTTGTGTATAAAAGACAAAATTAAGTTTTTTTAAAAACCCACAACCCTATTAAGAAAATACTTTAAAAAGATACTCACAAGATAAAAATCAATAAAAACAAAGTTTAAAAAATGTGTACCTATTAGGGATTACAACAAGCAAATGATTAAGTTATAAATATTAAATAAAAAAACTAACCCATTGGTGGTACAGCATAAGGTGGCGGCATCATAGGTGGCATTGGACCAATGCCAGGTATGGGTAATGGAGGACCAGGAGGAAACGACATCTTCGGCACAGTTTTAATAAATTTCACTGGAAAAAACTGAAAGATAACAGTCACTTAAAAACTGCAATGCATCTGAAAGTGCTTGAATATGAAGAAAAGAAGTAAATATAAAAGGGAGAAAAAGGAATAATTTCTTGTTCTTAAATTTATATAGATAAAATGTTAAATTATACAATTTTAAAATAATATTAGAAATAAACAAATACACCAAAAAGATTTTTTTCACATTTAAGATAAGTGCATAAACAAGAAAATGGATAGAAAAGTGAAATATTACAAGAAAATTCACAAAACTTAATGAAAATACTTAGAAAATAAATAGTAAACACAGATTAATAAAGGGGTGTCAAACTATCTTTCTTAGAAAACATTTTTCAATTAATAAAAGAAAATTATCTACAATTTTTATAAATTTTTTCCTTTCAATTTCATGCATTCTGTTAATTTTACAAAATAAAAAAATTTTAATTGTCAGTATTTGAAGTAAAATAATTTGATTTTAGTGATTTTTTTTTAAGTCTATCAATAAACTGTACTTTAAATTAATGGTAATTGCATGCAATAATTTTAATATTGTTTATGTGTAATACCCAAAACACCACATAACATTTTAGTATTAGTCACTTATATAACAAAGTATGATATTAAAAAAAGAAAACAAAACCATTTTAATGTGAGATAAATTTCAAGGAATAAAAATATTTCAACTAGAATAAAATTATTAATTTTGATCTTAATTCTCAAAAAGGCAACCACAGACCATTCAATTGCAAAATAACTAAATACAAAATTTAAAGAAATATTTTGAGAAAAATAACAGTTCAAATTGATCTACAGAAAAGTATGCTTCTGAAAACTAACAAACCACAAATAAGGCTTCTAAGATGTACATTAAATTATGAAATTTTTAGAATAAAGTATAAATTTATAATTAAAGACTAACACATTTAGAATTTCAACATATGCCATTAAAGTTTAAGTTTTTCACAGAAATACCACTCAACAGAAGTTTAACACCCCCAAAAATACAAATAGGATAGAAATGTCAGAACACAAAAAAATTTACTTCACAATGATGATAACAGCCTAAAAGAAAATGGAATACACGCATTTGTTTTAAATCTCAAACACATACACAAGGGTTAGAAATGAAAAAGAAAATTAGTTACACAAAGTTTGAGGAGAAAAAAAATAATTCAATTTGACATACCCTAAATTACTACTTAGCCAATGTGCAAAATGACTACTGATAAAAATTCTCCCTGTTAATAAAGTACAAGCAATCATAAAACAGGTACATAAATAAAATGCAGGCAAAAAGCTACTCTGAATAGTGAAAAATTATTCATGCTTCAACAAGAAAAACAAACACAAAAACCATAAATGCACACAACAGTACTTAAGTTTAAAAATTTGTATAGATGCTGCAATTATTATATTCCAAATATACATTATAAAAAAATGAAAAAAAAAAAAAATGAATGAATTATTCAGAATTTAAAAATGAATTCAAAATAACACCGTGAAGAGAAAATTTATTCTTTTTGTGAATTCTTTAAAATCATAATAAAAATTTGCTTCTGTGATAAATATAATTATACTTTAAAATTTAAAGCTCAGGTTTTCTCTAAATCAAAAATATTCAAATTCCACATAACACAAAACAAAGAAATAACACAATTTTTGACAAAATGAATTATCCATTTAAAACATTTGAAGTATACATTGTACATTTTCAAATTAAATATAGGAGGATGCATATATATTACATATATAAATATATATACCTGGATTTTTAATAAACTTCAATAGAGCTTTAGCTACTTAATGTTTAAAAATATATTAGTATTTTTAATTAAATGTAAGTATTGTTTTTGAAAATTAAATATCAAAAATTAGTTATGGGAATAAATTTATAAATTAAATGATACGTCAAATAGTGCAACAAATATTGAGTTATGATGTTACACAATTACGCATCATTCATTCTTTCATTTTAATAATATATATATTTTACTTTCATGAATCATTAAAGTTAAAAGTAGTTTTTTTTTTTGTTGAAATTAATAGAGTATTGGGATAAAAAGTTGCAAACTTTTTTAGTGCAAAGGTGATTAGTATATAACTATAATAGAAAACTTCTTTTACGAAAAGATGAGCTGCATACAAAATGTCATTTACATGCTACAGAAACATTCCTAACTAAAAAATTTTTCTCAACTATTAATAGCAGAGGTAAAAATATACTTCGGTCATATACATAGCAAAAAAAGCCACCTATGCGAGTAAATATTCTTTCCTGTTTGAAAAAACGATTTGAGGCTATTTTTGTACAACTAAAAAACTAGCACAATGAAACAAATTTTATGCCATAACCTAATAACTACAAGATATCTAAAAATTTTTCCAAGATTCCAATTGTTTCCAAATAATAAAAACTATATAATTAATTGGATTGGCAAGAGCTCCTACATCATGAACTATTGTAAATTTAAGAAGATTACCAAAGCTTTAAAATTCACCATGGACCGTTGTCACGGCTTGATACACAAAATATTAGCTTTATTTCATGATGAGAAAGAGATTACCTCTCAAAATGACAGTAAATTTGAATTAGAAATTGTATTTGAAGATTTTCCTTTAATTTACTCTTTTTGAATATTATGTGATTGGATCTTTTTTTTTTTCGTTCCTACAAAATACTGAAAGCTAGAGGAAATTGTGAAATTAAAGAGAAAGGTAATTGAAGAATGGAATTTTGTATGAGAATTTACAAGATGTCTATTACATACAAATTGTAGAATATAATATCCAATATAAGCTGAATAAAGTAGTTCCATTGCTGCAACTCAAAACTAGCAATAATAGGAGAAGCTCAGATGTCTGGAACATATGTCTGTGGACCTGCATATAAGCTAATCAAACTTGTCCCCAAACATCAACAGTTTCATCTAAACTTATATCAATTAGAATTCTGATATGATTTAAATTCTACTTGAAAAATACAACAATAAAATTTTGAGCTGTTTAGGTTAAAACAAATTATTAAAAGCTTTTAATAAAATCATGAATCAATTTAAATTTCTTTCTCCAAAATAAAACAATATTTTAGTAATATGTTTTTACAAAAGTTATATTTTAAATGTATGAAATTTAGAGAATTAAATATACAGCAATGTGAAGAAAAATAAGTTGGATAGAAACTAAAAACTTCCCCCCCCCCATAAAATTAAACATAAATCCACTCATAAATTAGAAATAAGTATAATTATATTAAATATTTTTAAAACAAATTCAGGCACATGCTTTTTAGTACAAAATAACCATTAAAATTATTTTGAAACGAAAAGAACATATTCACACCAAATCAAACAAGATAACAGAAAAACATCTGGAGTAATATGCAAGAATAAAAATTTTAAGACAAATATAATCAAACAAAAATTTGGGAGTTATGGAGAATGTGAAACAAATACGATTCTTTTTTCTTTTAAATTATTAAAACTTTTATAGCAAAAAACAAATTCATTTGATATAATAGTATTGAACCCGGCATTTAACGTATGTCTTTTAATAGATATGCAACTGTATTGTTAACCATGATAATTTAAACCATTAATTTTAATAGTTAATATTGGTGCTTTTTCATTAGAATTTTTAAAGGTTAAATTTGTTTTTCCACACAAAAAGTGCAATCAACTTAACAGCTTACAAAAATATAGATACTCAGCAGTTATCTCTGATCACATTTTCTTGGCTATAAGACATGATTATCAAAAAAGCAAACATTTTAGTACAGCTGCAGAAAATGTTTGATTAATTTTCTTTTTTTACAGTATTTTACAGATATATCAATACACCAACATTCCTAAGTTTCATGCTTAATTGGAAATAAAATGCAAATAACACCAGAAAGAAAAAAATATTGAAAGCAGAAGCTAATTCTTTGTAAAAATATTATGCAAGAAAATGTGGCCAGAGAAACCAAAAAGTATCAAAATGAATATTACATTCTAGGAAAAATTTGAATCAGGATATAAGATACCCAAGTAAAATGCATTGTGGTTTAAAAAAAACATGCATGACAATATCTAGTCTATCACTCTAACCTACCCCTATAAATTTTCTATTATTTCAGATAATCTTTTACTTACCAAATTAAAACAGCCACGGTGGCTATTACAGCATTCTTCAGAAAAGTATTAAAATGTAATTAAAAGGGAAATCAAAACTGTGTAAATTAGTATTAAATACTGATAGAAAATTATTAATGCTATTACATGTTCCCCATAGCAGCAACATAGAATGCATTATGAACAAGTTGTTTAGTTAACAAAGCAAAATTAATATCTTATTAGAAATAAACATTAACTCAGTTTAAAAAATGGGACAAAATCATAAACTATATAAATGTTTTTGTACTAGTTTATAACATTGTAACAAAAAAGATATGTTGATGTCTATAAGCATAATATAGTATTTCATTAAACTTGTATAACAAAAATTACTTTCACTAAACAAAGATCAAACTTAACTTTTACTAAAACACTAACTATTTATAAAAAATAAGCTATAAGACGTCATTATCTTCATGGAAGTTTTCAAATTATACATATTTTTCTCTAAAAGTGATGAAAAATTTTGGAATGTAAAACAGTTTACTTAATGATGAAAATAAATAAAATGATATAAATTAATAATTCCAGGAGGAAAGTCTTGTTAGCCTTATTTTTCTAGTTATCAGATGGGAGAAAAAAATTTATTAGATGAGCTTACAATTAAAAATTGATTCACACAATACAAAAACAATCAGCCTAAAAATTCAATAAGAAATTCTTCGATTTTCAAATGAATTATATTTTACTATTATGTATCATATTACATTCCTGATATCTGTTAAATAAAAGATGCTGACATAGCCGAGCATTACCAAACACAATAAATATGCTCATTTTAATGTTTAAATCACTTTTAGAAATAAATTATTTTGAAAATAATCTTTTACATTTCTATTCTCTAGTTAAGTATAATTAATCACTTGTATAGTTAGTTCATAAATCTTAAGATCCTTTCAAACAGTGAAAATTCATAACCAATCTCAAGACAAAAAAATAATTCTGAGTTTCGGTGATACGGTTCATTAAAAAAAGAAATTGGATTTTTAAGCAAGATTAATTCTAAAAAGAGTTTTATATGAAAGCCTTCAATATTATTTAATGAATGACTACAATTTTTCTACCACAGAAGCATTAAATTTTCAATGTTTAGAAACATTACAAAATTGCTTAAAATAACTTTGCACATTGAATAAAAAATATATATATTAGGTAAATATTCAGGAGTTTAAAAAATTTTATTTTATAAGTTGTACGTCAAAATACTACAAATTCTTAACATTAAAATTCAACTCTATAATACAAACACATGGTATAATTTACAATGCATATTCATAAAAAAAAGTTTAAAAACACCACTATAATAAAATACACCAATGCATTATCATAGAAAAACATTAGCCTTGTATTTAACATTTATATTTAAAAAAATCATCACACAATGGTACAGCATGCACGATACAAATATGCAATACTTCAAGACAATATTTCAGATTACTTACAAAATCTTTTCTGAAATGAAAATCTTGAACGTTAGTAGCCTTGATTAAAAAGTTTCAATTCAAAGAACTACAATGCAGAATTTTAAAAATCAAGTTATAAAAAGAAGTTTTGAAAAAACATTTAAAAAAAACCAAAAGGAAAGTGACATCAAGCACACAATGGTTAAATTTGCAAAAGCAAGAAAAGTGAGAGTGCAAACAACACCACACAGATATGTAAGCATGCATAAAAAACCATGAAGCAACCGCTGACTGTATATTCAATCTAAGAACACAAAGCAAGGCAACAGATTAACCCTTACCAAACTGGATTATTAGTTGGCCGGATGCGTGGAAACTTGTTATTCCTTTATGTCCTAGCAAAGTTTTTTTGGTTATTAAACTTTATAGCATTGTAGGATACAGAAAGTTCAAATCACCTTTCGTAATAACATTTACCTATTTGTATACCTTCGTAAATATGCAAAGGAAAAGCTGATCAAAAGCAAAAGGAAAAAAATGTGGAACTGAAATTTCAAGGAAAAGAAAGGGAAGGGAACAATTTCTAAAATACTAAATTACTGTTGTCTGTGCATATAATGCAAACTTAAAACACAAATGACATGTGAAAACTAAGACACATATTACAGAGGAAAAGGTCAAATTTGCTTAAGTGCATAATTTTACTTCACTAATTTCAGTTAAAGGGCAAAAATAATAATAGCAACTGTAAGCTTTGAAATTCGACAAAATTCTAAATTCATACTATAACTGATTAAATATCCGAGACTAGAATGAGCAAATTTAGTTAAAAAAATTCCAGTTAATTTTCTCCCATTAAAATCAAAACTGCAATTTAATCGTATCTAAAATTTTGTTGTATTTGAAGTTCAATAAAATAATTTTCTGATAGAAAATATTTTTAATAAAATACAAGAGCAAAAGTTATGAACTTTGAATGAAAATAATTTACGTGTGTTTCACAGCTATATTGCTGACATTTAATTGTCAATTAAAATTAATCCTCCTAATTCTTGATTATTTTTCAATTAATTTCAAACAGCTCAGGATAGCAAATAAAAATAAATGGTTTTTGAAGTAAAATAAATAAAACAAAATTATACATAAGAGCAAAATGTTTGCATTTTTAATATTTACATGACAAACATTTCATGAAAATTTATACATTTCAGAATTAAAATATATCAGGTGTTTTTTTTAACAATTCATAATCAATCAAAATAAACCACAGATCTACAAAATAAATTACTAACACACATGATCAATAATATACACAAATGTACATTAATATATTAACCACTTAACTGCTATCGGTGTATTTATGCATCTTACTCAACCTGTGCATTAAGTGTCTCAGACGTATATAAATATGTCTTTACGAAATACGAATTTTTCTTTGCACAGTAAACAGTAAAACTATTCCAAAGGCTTCAGAATGCAATAAAATTTTAATTAGTGTTTATAATAAATTTATTTCAAAGAAAAATTTGCATATCTGTGCCTTTTCTTTTTCTCCTAAAATACAACGCATACATGTAGCACTGGAGAGCGAATCAGCAGTTAAGGGGTTAATTAATCTTGCACAAAAATTAAAAACTTTGGTGTTAGATGACAATATGAGACCTTTCGAATACTTAAAAATAAATTAGAAAACCCTAACAAAATAGATCAAGATTTTAAAAATTAAAGTTACTGCAATATAACATAGCATAGAATTGAAAAAGAACTGATTCATTACAGAAAGAAAGTATTAAAAAAACTAATTTTAGTAAAATCAGAATATACGTAAAATGGAATTTTTTTTAAAAGAAATTGCAAAACATGGCAAAGATCAAAAGATCTTGATATCTTCACAAACCTAAAATTCACTTTAAAATAAAGTTTTTCTTTGTTCAAATACAATTTTTCAGAAAAAATAACTAAAAGATTTTACTACAGAAAGATTAAATAATGAACTTTATTTTATTAAAAAGTATATAATTTTAAAAAGATAACATTTCTCAGTTTCAAATTTTCTATCATGATAAAGTTAACCCAAATGCAATAGTACAATTAAATAATAATCTAAAAAAATGAAACCAAGATTAGTACAATTTAATGAACATAAAAAAATTATATATGTTGGCTAAAACTAATAAACAAATATTCTATATTAGCAAAATGAAATTGATACAATGCACATGTTTCTAAATTTTATATAATATTAAGATATTCTTTTTAAACACTAAAATTTACTTTGCTTGTCAACCCTTTAAATTCTAGTTTAGCCAGTAAAAGAAAATAATTACTCATTGAGGTGATAAAGGTTTTCACACACACACATGAATTGTTTTTCTTTCCCACAACTAATATTAACAATTTCATTTATTTTAATTGAGTAACAAAAGTTTGATCAGAGAACAATCCTCATAAGTGTTTATACAAATGTGTGCATCAAAATAGTAGTAATAATATCCTATAAATGTAACAAGCAGTTATTAATACAAATAATAAAGTTTTAGTCATTACTAACTCTTCTTATGGCAAGAATATTTTGGAATTTAATCCCTATTTAAAATAAAAAGAAACTGAGAAAGTAAAAAGAGCAAACAAAAGTATATTGTAAATTAGATAGTTGACAATTTTCACGAAAAATTAAGATGAATTTTTTTTTATCACAATACAGTAGAGTTCCGAAAACTTGGCCTAATGTGTACCAAAGTGTGGCAGAGTTCGTGAAAATGCCACACTATCGAGAACAGGATTAAAAAAGAATAAGCCCAATTGTTTCCTCAGAAAATATTGTACAGTATTTGTACGTATTGTTCACTTGAGAATACAGCAGAAAATAAACTGCCCAAATACTCATAAACACAGGAAAAGTATGTACTTTATGAAGGAACAGAGCAATTACTAAATGAAAATTAATGAATACATAGTATACAGTAATTTACCTGATCAGGCAAACCTCAGAAAAATACTTTATGGAGGCATGAAGCTATGTAGAATGAAAATTAAGTAGCCAACTTTGCAAAAACTGGCTACTTTTTTTTAAAAGAAATGTCCTGTTGTGTTCCATACTCTACTCCTGGGTTATTGAACTCTGCATTTTGCTGCTTCATCAAGATGACAAAGGAACAGTAAGTCCATTACTGATGCACCTTATAGTTCAAAACTTTGAAGGGCGGTTTTGACAGCCTTTAGTCCCTCACTATGCATTATTTTACGATTTTGTACAGTATCTTTTCAATGCTGATGTCTTCATCCTTTACCGGCATTTTCTCAGCAACAACTGTGACAATAGCAATAATTTCTGCATCAGACATAATGTTTTGCTTGGTATCATTTTGGAATCCCTGCTCAATGTCATTTATTGACCTGCAAGGGTATGGTCAAGCTGTCTGAACCCCTAGGTTATTAAGTGCCAAATTTTCAGAACTCTACTGTAATTTAGATTTTCAACTAAGATCTTATTTTTAATATATTTTAATTTACACTGTAACATCTATACACTCTTTCAGCTATCTCTCCTTCTGAAGTGAAATGGTTTACAAAATTCTTATAAAAGTGTTATATTAAAAGAGTAGAATAGTTATATTGAAAGTATATAAACATACTTTTTAAAAATATAAGTATGCAAAAAGTACATAAGAATTTAATTTTTAAAAAAAGAAGTATAGTAAAGTTGATATTTCTTAATATGAAATACAATATAATCCACTTCACACATTTTTTTAAAAGTATATATAACCTAGGAACATTCATTACATTACTCTCTCCCAAGATGTAATAAGAGAAAATTCATCAGGGGATAATCCAAAATATACTTTTTTAATGTGAGTTTTGAAGAGTAAATAAAAAATAATTTAATTAAACTATTTATCATTGAAAAATTGTAATAATTTTGATTTTATTTCATTCTCTTTTCTTTTAAATATACAAAATAGGTAAAAGAAAATTTGGTGAAATTGTCGAATCGACCACTGGTCTGCCAAATTTTGAAATACTGCCAATAGGGTGCATAGTGTTTTGGAGTAGCAACCCTATGATTTGGCGATTTTGACCCTTTATCCATTTGGTGAGAAAAAACTTGGCGGGATAAGTGGTTAATGCAACACTCCAAACGAAAATTTAATATAAAATTACATTACAAAAGATTGGAGCAAGATCTGTTTATTAAAAAAGATAAAATTAAAAATGTAAATATATTAAGACTTTTTAAGTAAAAAAACATATAACTTAATTAAATAAAAACTTTAGTTGCACAAAATATTGATACTTTTATATTAACAGCTTGCTAGAAATTAATCATCAAATATTTACTGCAGGCTCATGATTAATTGGCAAAGATTTTTTTTTAAATATTTAAGTGCATATTTGAATTTGATAAAAAATAAGACACTAGTTCAACAGCTATGCGTTTACATCAAAGTAAATTTTACTTAACATGTATCAGTATGAATTGTTGGAACTTATCTCAAAATGAAACAACTCAGCTGTTTTCAGAAATGATAACTACCAGAAAATCAAGAATGCACTTTTAAATTTAAATAAGTTATAGATAAACAGCCCAATATCTGTACATGCCAAAAATTTAACAGATTGAATCTAGAAAACAAAAGTTCAAAGGAAACTGCATAACACATAAAAGCTTTAGGTTTTAATTACTACTAGTGAGCAAATTTACACAGTTAAAATTCCACCAAAAGCAACCAGGAATGATAGGTTCAACAAAAATAAATTGGAATAATAACCTCCAAGAGAAATATGTCCTTGAATTAAATAAAAGAAAAAAATTGATCTTATGAAGTTTACCTGAATAAAAAGATAAATTGTAAATGAAATAGGAAACTTGAGTATAATCCCTTTTACCATGAGCAATGGTGAAATGACCAGCATCTGCTAAAAAAAAATAAATCCTATTGTAGGTCAACTATCCCACATGGCATGGGTGGGCAAATTGCAACCTGCAAAGAGTTTTATGATCCAAGACTGTCAGAGAAAACCAAATAGAGAAAAAATGTTTTTTGCAAATGGATGAACATATATTTATTAGCAAAATTTTTCTTGCATGAAGATTAGCAAGAGTAAATATAGATGCAAGTTGGCTAACATTAACTTGAAGGCTGTGATGCAACCTCGTTCTTGATTTCTAAACATTGTAAAAAAGTATGATAGACATACATTTCCTTCATTTAACTGAATCTAAAATTAAATGAGCTTGCAGCTATAGATAAGAAATTATCACAATAAATAAACCGAAAAAAACTGCCACTATTTTATTTAACTTATATATATTGATTTTTATGGTACATTTCATACCATTTCTGAGATGAAAAGTTAACTAATGAATGTAATCATTTTAAAAAGGTACAGCCCTTTGGTGTCCTCAGCTATCCCAATGTGGCCTTTGAGCCAAAAAAATTGCCTTTGCCTACCTCATGGTATTTAAAAGTAACAACTAATGCATTACTTTGTTTATTGTTGTCACATTATTTAACAGCAGCTTTTATTTGATGAAAATGGTCAAAGGAATAACATGTAAGTACATGATAAAGTTAAGGGTTGGATCTTATTTTGGTGCACATCTTTATTTTTCCCCAACTGAATGAATTGACATAATAGATAGAACACAGAAAGTGGCTGTTTTGGTGCAGTTTGACAACAAAAGTGTGAATAAAATTAGGATTTTGCCAAGATACGTTTTATGCTATCCTAAAAACAATACCTAAATATTTTCTTTAAGGTCCATCAGATTTTCAGGTGGTTGTATAAAGTTCACAGTTCGTACAAAGTGCAATACGTGTGAAGCCACACCCCATCATCTGCTCAATTGTGTTGCCTCGATGCAAGACCTGTTCAAGATCTAGTGCTGGGAGTGAAGGCAAACAATAGATCTGATCTGATTCAGATTAGAAGAAAAAAAAGAAATATTTTCTGGTATAAAAAAATTGAAATTCATTAAAGGTCACCAATGATGTGTAGTTTATACGAAAGTACAGAAATATTTTTCCAAACAGTCAACCAATAAATTCATTTTAAGTGTATTTAACTCGTTCAGGACCAGGCGATTTTTTCTGTTACACCCAACTTCATTTAGAAATTCATATAAAATCATTATTGTAATAATATATGCCAAAATTTAAAGTTCATAATTATTCCAAATCCTATAAGTTTCAAATTAAAATCTTACCAGTGTGATCACAAGCCTCAGAGCGAGCAAAACGAAATCTAAATATGATACCGTGTTTCATAAAATGACCATAGTCCTGAATGAGTAAATTAACTTGATAAATATTGACATTAAAGTCAATCATGATTTAATCATGAATTTTTATGATTCTAGAATTTCATTTATCCTCCACTTTACACAAAAAAATATATAAAATTAATTATTTAAACTTATTTACCATACCTGCATACTTTAGAAATGCAACCGAAAAATACAAAACATTAAAAAGAAAAGAAAATTAAACCCTTACAGAAAATATTATACACTAACCCATAAAATACATGTGAATTCATAACTACTAAATTATTAGAACATATACCACAAATTCATTATTTCAAAGCCAAACAAAATAATTAATATCTAAAAAGGAATTGCTATCAAATTTCAATTTATATGTATTTTATAACTAAAACTTTAAGCATCAATGGAATTTTTAACTCACCATGTAACTATTAGAAAATGTTATCTTTCTTTAATGGATTCCCATCTAAAACAAAAAAATTTTTAGAAATTAGTTTAGAAAAATCATATAGTTGTTTCTCGGGCTAGGCATCAATCATTACGCATTTTAGGATTATACACAAAATAATTTTACATCAAAACATTCTATTGAACTGATTTCAACAATGAAATAAATAACATATTGATATAATGAGTAACTAACAAAAGGAAAGTCATTTTTATCTTAAAACTCTAAAATATAAAAACAAAACGCATAAACACATCGAAATATGTTCCTTACAGCATGGCATTTATCAAACATAAAAGTTTTGCAAGATACAAGTATCAATCGCTGCTTTACAGACAAATTTATGAAAAAATGATGCATTTGTTTCTTAAAAGTAACTTGCAAAAATTAGAAAATAATACTCCAGTAATTTCTATAAACTTTTAAAAAACCGATCTTTATTATTTTTCGGCCATTTGTAATACATACCTAGTGTGAAAGGCAAAAAAAAAAACACACCTAAATATCTCAAGGATATTGCACGTAG
The DNA here is from genome assembly GCA_019973955.1 of Trichonephila inaurata madagascariensis. Lineage (NCBI taxonomy): Eukaryota > Metazoa > Arthropoda > Arachnida > Araneae > Nephilidae > Trichonephila > Trichonephila inaurata. Next base: position 17,995 of record BMAV01016797.1, on the reverse strand, counting down.
ATTGATATTTCAAAAGTGCACTTCGTTTATTTATCTTACGAAATTTTGAGAAGTTGCTTTAGCAAAATAATATATTGATATATTCACAAAAATAAGTAATTGTACTTTTAACCAATCTATAGTTCAGGCACAGTACAATCTATACAACACTACGTGAAAGAGTTGAGAAGTATTCTTCCTACTCAATCGCTTGCCTGTTTCTAGAATTTACTTCGAAATCATCACAACGGGCATCATGGAGGAAATATTGTTCGAATTCCGTAACGAATTCAAGGAAGGCTCCGAATTCCCAATAAGCTCCGAGCATTTCCTGTTCATATTGATATCATTATAATAGATATGTTAGTGATATCTTGAATAAATTCATTCAAAAAACCGTTCTATAAGCTACTATTTTCTTACTTGTTCAGTTAGTTATCAACGAACACCTTGCAATATTTAATTATAAACAGTTTTATACTGTTACCTATATTTATAACATCGTTAGATCTTTAAAATGTCATTTAGATTTTAAAGGACCTGATGTATGAATTTATGATATCAGATCAAGAAAACTCATTCATTTTACTGAAATTTTTAGAAGCTACAGTCGGTCGAAAAAAAGCTAAGCACCGTGACCCGTTCAAAAAGTGATTAAAAATGCAAAACGATTTGAAATGGCCTTATACACTTTTAAAGAGGGGTAAGAGGACTTTAAACAAAGGATCGGTGATTTTCTATGGTTGGTCGGTTGTTCGTTGATAGGAGTGCTCTGCCTGTTGTGCCAAGGCACATTTTCCGGGTGAGGGACATATCAACCCCAACATATCATCTATATCCCTTTATCATTTGTCATCCCTATGCATTTTCCAATAATACAATCAAGTTAACAAGCCCACATAGACTTACACCTCTGTCGTAAAATGCCTTAAATCTACTGCATAGGCTTCTGGATTGTGGGGTTGGGGAACTCTTCAGTATTCGAATTTTTAACCAGTTCAAAATACGCCAAGATCACCAAACAAAGCGAGTATCATTCAAATGTGGCTGTCGTCTATTAAATATGGCTACGTCACAGATTTAGAGCAACACGAAGTAAGAAGAGTCAGAAAAAAATGGTGGAATGCGGCTCTTCTGCAACATAATATAGTCCGAAATATAATTACATTTTTTAAAGAGAATACATAAAAAAAATTAATTTTTAATGTCAGTTTTGGGCTTATTTTGAATGCTAACAAATTTTCAAAGAGTTTTAGAGTAATAATTTTAGTGTAAATAATGAGATTAAAATAGAAGAAATTTGTACATGTAAACGCTCATAAAACAGTTCTTTTACATTTATAATTCTTTTTATACGTAAAATTTCCAATTTTCTTTGGAACAGTTGATATTTTCTTTTAAATGGACTCGATTCATCACTAAAGGGCGCTGCGATCGGTCTTGTATCACGTGATTTTCCATGTGCGATCAAGTAAACAATAACAGCCGATCACTTTACACTTGTGCGCTAACTTTCGAATTTGCTAATATTATTATTTTATATATTCTTTAAATTCTTTTTAATACTTTAAATATTTTAATATATTTTCTAGTCTTTTATAGTTTTTCTTTCGTGACTAAATATATATAAAATATATATATAGTTTTAGTCAAAGTATTAGATTTAAGTTTAGTTTATTCTTCTATTCTTTAGCTTCGTGTTTTTGTATACTTTTAGGTTCAGTAATTCTTTTTTTTATTAGTGCCAGCCACATTGTGATTTAAATAATTATGCAACGCTCTATTGAACTAAATTTTTTTGCCACTTAATATTGTGATTGCGTCATACGTGTATACAAATTTATATTTAATAAAAAGTAACCAAAGTAAAATTTTTCTTTGTTGATCTGATAAGGAATTGACATAAATTTTGTTTATATTATTTGTTTTAACATGTAAAATATTACAATGGACTAAATTCATATGACATTATGATCTAGTGATATTTGTTTTCAATTGTGTTTCCCGCCTAACACAAAACACTCTCGTACTTTGTTTTGTTACTCTTCGTATAGCTATATTATTCTTTTTGCAAGTTATTTGTTGCTTTTACTTCATATATATATTGTTACAAATTTTGTGCACTGAACGCTAAAAATGGTGTAAATAATTAGTTCTGAATGTATAATTCGTTAATATTACTTTCTGTTGTATTTATTTTGTTAAAATCGCAATATTCGCAAGCAATTCCGTTCGTTACATAAAAATGGCGATTCAATGGAAACAGCCAAGTTGGCATCATTTTTGGCGAACATATTGATGCTTCTAAAAAGAAATCTACTAATATCACAATCTGATGTAAACGAATTTTTGAGAAAAATTCCAGCAGAATTTAATTAGGGCGTGGTTCTCGCCGAAACAAAGTATCGTTGGCTGACTTTTAAGTAGTCAAAACAATGAGTTAATACTTCAGCTGTTGAATAGGATGAGTGACTGCTAATGGAATACATTAGTTATTTGTATTTCTAGAGTTGTAATGTGTCTTGTGTGTGTTTCAGAGCAGATCGGCTGAAATACATTCATTCGTTCTTTGTAAGCAAAGCTATTCCTTAGCAAATTTTACTATATTTTTTTACATAGAAACTTCTTATAATTATGAAAAAAATATATATAGCCTGATTTAATTATTTTTTAATATTCATATAAAGTTTCCTTTTAGCTGTTCTTGAAAATCCATTTCAGTATTATTGTTAGGATATCAAAATCTTTAATATTATTCATTGATTTATTTTTTAAAATTGTATGGAAATATTTGTGTGGTTAACATCTATTAGAGACAATTTATATGTAATTCAATAACTCGTAAGAAATAATTTGTAATAAAGAGAATAATCCAATAAAATTTAGTCATTATTTTTTAAATTATGTATTAACATGATTCCTTTCTTGAACTAAGAGTATTTTCTTTTTTTATCTTTGAAGACAGTCATTTTTAAAAGAAATTTCAAACCTTCATAAATGATAATTATTAAGTAAAGTCAGACAATCAAAGCTGGCAAATGTTATTTCATTACAGATTCATCATATATTTCAAAAAATCTTACTATGTCTTGGGAATTTTTATAGAACAGTTGTGTTTCAAAAATTAGTATACAATAACAATGTTTCAAATTTATATATCCATATTAATGCAAATAAAGATTGAAACTGACAAAAAAAACCCCTCTTTTGGCATACATTTTACAAAAATACTCTTCATGATTACATAATGAAACAATGTCACTGTCTTTCATCAGAATATGAAGAATGCATTTAATAAATTACAATGAATTTCTTGGTGAAAAAAATAAAATTTTCATATGCTTCACTTGTATTATAATTATGTAATATTAAAATTAAATGTTGATATAAATGATGCACATATTAAATAAATTGTAATTACTAATTTTAACTAGCTATCTTACAAAATTTTTGTATGCTCCTATATGGAAAAATTTTCATGAAAATAACTTAGGATGTTCCCCTATAGTGTAATAGTTTTGTTTCAAAGAATTCCTAAAAATAATCCCATATCTTAGTATGATTAATTTCTATTTTTTTTTTTTTCCAACTAAGACAATGATTTATGAAAAATAAATTTCAAACATTTATGTGATAATTAGATATAGACTATCAAAGCGCCAAATGTTAGTACTTTATAACAGATATCTTTAAAGGCTTCACAATGTATTGGTACAAATCATACTATTTAAAGGCCACAGCTTAGGTTTTGGTTTCAGTTTCATTTTAAAGCAATTTTCCACTCTTAAATTGAATGAAAAATATTTTTCAGCACAATCAACTCTTGCAGTATAAAATGGTTAATTATTTCAGTTAACATTACTAAAAGCATTTCTGCTTGATTATGTTTTATATTCTCATAGTTACTTAATTAAGATTGATTTCAAGGCCAATTTTTGTTTTAATAATTGTTTATATAATTTAGAAGCTTTATCATTAATTTTTTCTTGTTGAGAAACAATATTTCAAAGAGATGGAACACTACTGAAAATGATGTATCCAAAAATCACCCTCAGCTGATAATGCAATTTGACTTTTGAATTCAAGTATTGCAGATAAAACTGAATATTTTCATGGCGTACCAAACTACATGATAATATATTGTAGTACTATATTTTAGTACTTTAAAGTTGTACAATAAAAACTCAAACTTGCTACACTCTGCCCCAATTTAAAACTGAAAATTTTTTTTTGTACAAACCTGGTGATTCTTAGCTAAAGTTAGTACCCTTATTATTTTGTACATAAATGCTTTGTGTTTCAAACAGTACTGCAAACTTAAAACTTATTTGGATAAATGTATTGAACTGTTATTTTTTTATCATTAATATGTATCTAGAGAGAGTATCCTTTTATATATAATTATATTTATACTTAATAAAGTAGAAGAGATAAAAGATACAGAATTCTCACTCTGAAGTTTAACATGTAAAAATATTTTATTAAAGATTAAAATTATTATTACATCAACAAGTAGTTACAAGTCATGAATAATTTGTTCCATTCTAATCAAAATCACAGTTTCTACTACTTATGAGCAAGTTGATTAACTAATTATAGCATTGTTTTACCAAGACAATTCTAAATTTCAAGAAACTTCTCAGTTCTCCAAATTGTACTTGAGCAAAATATTAAATTACTGTAAAGTTTGTCAAAGAAATTCTAAATCAGTACTCATACCATTCCGAAATCTGGAACTTATATATTAAACTGCCAAATAATTTCTCCTAGCAAAAAGAGATCAAGCATAATATTATTACTACATTTCATGATCCTAATTCTCGATAAATGCCTTACAATTGATCAAGTTCTTTTCTTGGGTCAATACTTGTAGCTAACTCAACGCAACAAATTTATTCAGGACTTATAAGCAGGATAATATCAATATGCATGAGTCTTTTTTTAGACTTTTATATTTATGCAAAAATAAATCTAATCTATAATGATAAATTTACAAATTGTGCAAAAACCAATAAATGCATATTTGTTATATATTGTAAAAAAATTTCTACATTTGTATGATAGGTTTATACTACATTCAACCTCTGAAAAACAAATGTTGTGTTTATAAATACCACACAAATATGTTGCAATTTTTATTTTTTTGTAAGAGAATTATAGATTCAAAAATATAGCTTTATTTTGATCATGTAAGGATGAACAGGTTTTTTATATTCTATATATGGACACAAATTTATATTTTATTATACACACATTTTAATCTGAAAATTGTAATGCCTTAATTTATTACCATATTTGGAATTCAATTCTCGATTAATTAGTTTCAATGTTTGTATATATACATAGAATAAATATATAGTTAAATTGAAACATTATATTAAGAGCTTTCTTATGTTACATTTGTTAAAGGGTCATGAAAATTACACAACAAACATGTTATAATAAATACACTGTCAACATTGTGTAAACTTTTATATGGAAGAGCACCTTCAAAATATTTATATTGTTTGATTCTTGAAACAACTCTTTCCACAGTAACTCGCTTGTCAGACAATTTGCAGTTACTAACAGTTTCAGAAGCGTAAAATTGAATTTTATCTTTTAAAAAAAGAGGGCTTTTTAATTTACTACCAATTTTTATCTAACTCTTCTTCAATTAAGAACCCTTTATCAGCCATAACAACATCATTTGGTTCAAGAAGATCCATTGGCTTACTTCAAAGAAAAAATTCCTCATCTGAAATTCTGCCACAATGTAAATGTGATACAAAGCAGATAATTTTTGTAATGACTAAATGTCATTTGTTGCTGTAAAGGACGGTTGAATTTTTGAATTGCAAATTCTGTACAGTCAATGATCACTCTACAATCTTTATTCTCAAACAAAAAAGGCTTTGGCATTGTTTCCAAAACAGTCTTCTTTATAGGGAAAAGTGTCTAATAATTTAAATTTTTCATGAAAAACTATTGTAACAAGACTAAAAATTTGAGATGATATTGCGATGAAAATTTCTAATAATCTATTGTGTGTGTGTGTAGACATACCTGTCCTTAATTTTACCAAAAACATATCAATGTGTTGATATAATTAGCATTTATATAATTAGAATATTTCAAAACAAAGGAACTTGGAACATAGAAATGTTCTATAATGCAAACTACATCTAATTAACATCTTAGCTACAAAGTAAGAATTAATGTGCTATTCAAATAATTGCAAATAAACACTTTATGCAGATCAACACTATGCAATTTAAATTGTTACAATAAGCACTGCTTGGTAAAAATAACTACATATTAACTTTGTGCAATTCAAAGAATTGCTGAATAAGAATTGTATAATTCAAATAAATGAAAATAAACAGTGACGTACACAGACTACTTTCATGGGAGAGGTTATATTTCTAAAAGAATGTTGGTGCATTACAAAACTAATGAATTTAATTACATGCTTACTACTAATATTTTTTAACAGTACAAGAGAGCTGGTTCATTGACACTATCCAGTCTGTGCTTCTCATAATCACCACCCAAACTTTCTACATTGTAGTGATTTCCTCTCTT